>JAVRXN010000009.1:78253729-78316229 GCA_033556935.1 Timema podura | reverse complement strand
TTTTATCTTGTGAGTACATTAAACTTTTAGTCGTGGCCAAGAGGGACAATCTAAAAAAAGTTTGAGAACTGCTAGTGTAGTGTATCTTTTACAACATAATTACACAATCAAATTTTAATCAATATTTACACTATATGATCACTATTTTAATGGCCATAATGACAAAATGAATTATTGCCAATTGACTTGGAAGTGTATAACAAGACAGTATAGAAACACTTTGTACTTTACATTACTGTACAGTGTTTCTACACTGTCTCATCATATAGTTTAACGGCCAGATATAATCTATAAAAATTGAGTGTAAAACACTATGGCACCTATATTTGAGTCCATGGCCTCATATTTAACCAAATAACCTAAGGCAGATTTAGCTAATTCTTATTTCCTAACAACTTAAAGATTGATGATTCACATTATATGGTTGTCACAGATCAACAACTAAGCATTTTTCTGAAAATGAACTTAAACAATTTATCAACCAGAGGAATTTATTAAATTCATAATAATAACCTAAACATCAAGAGCAATTTTTTGCAAATTCAAGAATTATGCTTAAAGAAAATTTGCCAGCATAATCATAGATGGTGCTGGTAAATTAATAGCCTTTCTTTCATTATGACAAAACTGTTAACAATTTCTGTAATTTCTGGAATTTCAGTGTTGAGACCTAATTAATTAACTCTTAACCTCTTTGTGGAGAATTCTTAACTATGGAGAATTTAATTTATGTTAAGGTAATTTTAAGAATAGTATTGTTAACAGCACCCTGCTCATTGAAAATTCAGATTGTAGGGCCTATAGAGAGCTGCTTCTTCACATATAATTATTATGTTTATTGGCTAAATAAAGGCAAAGTCCCTCAGCGATTCAAAGTGCTGCTTCCACAAATAACATAGCTTATTTTCTTAAAGAAATGGATATAATCTACTACAGTGAGCCAAAAAATCTATGGCTACTGTATTTTACAGTCCTTGATACCATCGTTGAGTAAATTAAATTTGGAGCTACAAGGCAAAAACAAAAAATCACAAAGATGATTTCTGCAGTTCAACCATTTTCTGGAAAATTTACATTTTGGGGAACCAATTTTCATTAAATAACTTAGTTTTAAAACACTTTACTTCCTTCAAAAGGGTGGTTAGTGATTTTATTACAAAAACTTCAAGCCAAGAAACAACTCAAAATCACCAAACATCTTAAAGTCGGGTTTGCTTGAAGATACACAAAATTTGGAAGGCTAGATTACAGTGTGTCCAGCGACCTGGAAAACAAGGAATTAGCTTGGTCAGGAAAATTCAAGGAATTTGATCATATTTTTTGAATTTTTACATATTCACTAAAAAAAGACAACTTTTATTTACAATGGTTAAAATAACATTTTCCTTCCAGTTAATACTTACTGTGAATCTCTTTAAACACATTTGATCATACTAATATCATTTCTCAAAGTCAATGTGATTTTTGTGTCGTCTTTCTTTCCTTCTACTGCATATCTTAAGCCAAAGTTGAGTCATGATTGTGTGTATACATGTGAATTCAATTACATAATAAGAGGAATATAAACCAAAAAAGAATGTGTCCCACAACAATTTTAAGCTGCAGGCCTACTGGTGAAGGTGATCTTTTAATGTCTCAGAATGTTACATTGAATATATTAAGTCTCTAACAAAACAACACACATTACTATTTATATTTTCTCTTGCAACTTAAGAATTAATGTAGTCAAGTAATTACCTTATATTTACCACATTTTCTAAGATTCGTATTCAAGATCTGTAGGTAAATTGAAAATTCAGAATAGAAAAATTTTGGACTCGATCCATCTCTACATAAGAATACTTTGTGCGTAAAGTTGTATAGGCTAACTCATTTTTTTTTAAACTTTCAGATTTTTTACCGATTGAGTGAATAAGAAGAAACTAAAATGGCAGATTTTTTGGACTCTGAGGCAGATGAAACTGAGGTAGGCATTTAAGTACTCTACCAGTCTTGTCTCTTTAGTCATGGACCTATTGTAAATATATCTGTAACAGTTTTCCCTGACTAAATTAAATCTAAGTTTCATTGTGATAGTCTAGTTTTTGAAGAGTTGTATATGATTTTAATTTATTTTAAAAGCTAGACACAATAATGTTATTTTTGTACTAAGCCCAAGTTCTTTTTTAATTCACTTTAGTTTTTTATCAGTATCCTTAAGTGCCAGTATTATTTCACATGAAGTGATGAAGAAAAACCATACTGTAGAATAAAAACTCTCCATTGAACCCAGATGAGGATTGAACCTTGGCCTCCACGGTAACACGCATGTATGTTAGTGCTGAAAGGATTCAAATTCACAACCCACTATACATTTTTTAACTGTAATGTAATAGTCATCCTCTTTGACATCAATCTGGGATGGACTGGGAAGGTAGGGGATAAACCATTCATAAGATAAACACTCATATTTACATTTATGGTGTTTATTAAAGGAAAGAGTGAAAGTTACGCTTCGTGTAGGAGAGGAGATTACAGATTAGGGTAGAGCTGAAAGGTATCAGGGGGTAATTGAACCTCGAGGCTCCTACTAGTGTCCTGATAACTAGTAGATAAGGTCAATCAGCTAACTTGACACAACTTAACTGTCTTTATTTTAACACCTATCTATTGCTAGTTGAATGGTTCTTTTTTAAAAGGGTTTTGAGGCATGCCCAACCAGTCTCGAACCACATACTTGGCATCACTCGCTTTACAGTTTCTTTTACGGAATAGCCACCAAAAGATTCTTGTTTGCTTCCTCCTGCCATATTGAACTTAGAACCCCTCCTGTATCCTCTCAATCATTTGAACCAATCGAGGAGCTGAACCCTCATCAAAGAGGGGGTGAAGTACTTCTTAATTTGCTATTAGCAGATGAATCAAGTGTGCTCAGCTCCTTATTAAGGTTCCCAGCAATATGATTTGTTGATACCTTGGTTTCTTGCTGAACTTCCTTTATTTTTATTATTATTTATTATTTTTATTATTTATTATTATTTATTACTATTATTATTTATTATTATTTTTATTATTTATTATTATTGTTATTGTTATTGCTATTGTTATTATTGTTATTATTATTGTTGTTATTATTATTGTTAGTATTATCATCATCATCATTATTATCATTATTATCATTATTATTATTATCATCATTATTGTAATCATCACTATTATTATTATCATCATCATTATTATTATCATCATTATTATTATTATTTATTATTATTGTTATTGCTATTATTGTTATTGTTATTATTATTGTTATTATTATTGTTGTTATTATTATTGTTATCATCATCATCATTATCATCATTATTATCATCATTATTATTGTTATTATTATTATTATTATTATTATTATTATTATTATTATTATTATTATCATCATCACTATTATTATTATCATCATCATTATCACTATTATTATTATTATCATCATCACTATTATTATTATTATCATCATTATTATTATTATCATTATCATTATCATCATCATCATCATCATCATCATCATCATCATCATTATTATTATGTGTTCTGTATTACGACAGGGCCATTCCTCTTGTCACTGTACTTAGACTCCCAATGCGCCTTGGCCTCTGTCTATTTCCTAAACTTACAGAATTTTCCTCTTTCCCTCAGCCTTGCCTTCTATGATGTTGTGGAGAAGACAGTTCCTCATAAGGATGTGTTTGATCTAATTTGCTTTGTGCTTATGAATCACATCCAAAATGGTTCTCTTTTCACCCACTCTTCTTAGGGCTTCTTCATTTCTCACCCTGTTTGTCCGCCTGATCTTCTAAAGTCTTCTCCAGAACCACATTTCAAAGGTCTCCAAGTATTTCTTTTCCATCTTCCTGAGAGTCCAAGTTTTTACTTCAACGCGATGCTCGGAAGTTTCTCTTCCATCCATTTAACGCGATGTTCCGAATATAGCATCTCATCACTTTCTGCCTCAGTTCCAAACTTAACTTGCTGGTCAGCAGTAACCTCTTCTTGTTGAAAGCTTCCTTGGTCATGCCGCCGATGTATAGTAAGTATTACAAAATAATAGATACACCCGCTTCAGTGGCTGAACGGTCTAAGGCATAACTTTTATGTCAAACTGGCCTTCTGATGATCAGGGTTTGAATCCCAGTTGGGTCTACCAAGGGATGTTTTTCCTAAAAGGTTTCCCACTCTCCTTCCATGTAAATACAGGTAGATTACCTCTAAAATGCTTCCTTCCACATCCCTATCCCATTAGGTAATTATATAGGTATGTGTATATATAGTTAACCTGAATAGGTAGTAAGACACCATGATAACAAAAAATGTGTAGCATTATTCTGAAATACTAAATTGAGAGAGCCCTACAAAACCTGCCTTTATTTTACCCTACAATTATTAATAATCGAATGGATTTAATTTGAAAAATGAATTGACTTTTCTTTACTTTAGGAGGAAGATGATGAGGTTGAAGGTTATCACAAGAAAAAGTCAAAACGGATTAAAGCAATGGATAGTGAGGAAGAGGAGGAAGAAGGTAATATTTCACTGTTATTCAAATATACAATTAGTAATATTTCAAAGGTACAATTATTATCAAATCAAATCCAAACAATAAATCACTTAAACTCTTTCCTTGGTACGGTCGCTGAACAAAGTCTTTGTTTGCCCAACCGCTGGTGCCGATGTGAATCTCGACATTTCATTACAATGAGCTATTCTATTGCAATTTATCAATGAACCACTATACTTTTAGCCTGTCTGAATACTTCATATTGAAGCTTAAAGATAGAGCTACCAGTTCACTGATATACGATGACCATGAATAAAGCAATAAATGATAAAAATAACTAAGTAGAAAAATATTTATTGGACATTAGTATACGAGTAGAAAAATGGCTGCTAGGCTCACACAGATAGCTGTGCTACACGCACACCAGTTAGTGTGTTAAGTACGCTACTTTAAAAAAGATCAGATTTGAATTTTTGTAAGAGGTCAATTTTTAATTCCGTATTTAAGGGAATAAACCAATGAAGTTTTTTTGTTCCTTAATCATAATTCTAAAAACCAGGTACATCCCTTATTGGCTAGCAGAAACCACAACTGTAACATTTTTTTCTTTGGGATATTTAACATATATTGCTATCTCAAATGAAATTAGTTAAGAGTTTGTTGGTAATCTCTTTAATGTTTTGATGTGAAATATAACTAAAATTGTGCTGTGTGTTAATGGGGTAAGAGGTCTTAATTTCTGACCTACTACATCTTTGAAGACACTTTGATTTAAATTAAGCTTTAATATTAAATAACACCTAAACTTATTCAGAATTAAAAGTGGTTTTGGTTCCACTCTAATGAGGAGTTTAATTTTCACATTAATTTAGGTGTGCTAATTACTTAAATATAACAAATATACTTTTTTTTTCTCACTTATTTCACATTTTATTCATACCTTCATTTGTTTTTTCTAAATTTTAAGATGATGAAGAAAGGTTGAGAGAAGAACTGAAAGACTTGATTGATGATGCACCAATTGATGAAAGTGATGGAGAAGACTCTGATGCATCTGGAGGTTCAAAGAAGAGGAAAAAAAGTGACGATGAAGATTTCGATGACCGTCTAGAAGATGAAGACTATGATCTTATTGAAGAAAACTTGGGAGTAAAAGTTGAAAGGGTATGGCCATAATTGTGAACTAATAAGTATTGTAGGTAACTAAAAAGTATCATAGAATGACTTTAAATTCATATCTAGGATTACAGGTAGCCGAAAAACTAGTGAACAAATTAAATGGTGGAAACACTGATCACTATGTAGAATAATCAGTAAATAGATTTTTATACACACGCCATAATTTTGAGTAAAAGTAAAAAAAAAGTTTATTTTAATACTTGAATAGGCCCTTTTTTTACATTTACTAGGGTAAACAAATTTCGAGTAGTTAGAGTTCCTGGCTAGAGATTATATCTTGGGTTCACCAATACTTTTGGATTTTTTTTTTGTGAAACAGTGGGTCTGGAACAAGGTCAAATTCGGCCTTGTGAGGACAAATGAAGAGATACTTGAATAAATAGGTAGCGGCTCTGGTCTAGAGAACTGAGATTAATGGTCGGACGGTTGGTTGTACTGACCACATGACAGATTTTACCCATAAATGCCAGCATTATCATTGCTAATGGTGGCAGCCGCTTGCGCCATAGCTCAATCACGGGGTCACGCCATGGAGTTTTTGTTAAAAAAACTCTTCTAACATAGAAAGACTTAGTAATATTGGATCAATTATAGTGTTTGGATTATAACCATTTTATATATTTTTTCAGAAACGATTTAAACGTCTTCGTAGGATTGAGGATGAGGAGTCTGAAGAAGAACAGGATGATCAAGTAGAAGGTGCTAGGGATGCTATTGCAAATGAGCTATTTGATGACGGCTCAGACCATGTATGTTAAAATTTTGTTTATTATATGCTATTCTTTTATGCCTTTCTTTACATTAAAATGGCTTATACTGAGGACCATTCCTAATGTAATTTTGTTTGTTAATGTGTTTCACTTACCTTTAGCAGGAAAATATGTATTAAGTAAGCAAATTGAATGTGATATCTATGATTTTAAACCGAATGTTTGGTTCTAGACTACCCTTTATTTGGTTTTATAATATCCCATGTACCCTTATAATGCTATAATTTGGTTCTAACCTAGTTGTGTTGTCATTAGGGTAGTTTTGAAGTGTGACTAATCTCTGACTCATGATATATCCACAAGTTTATGTCAAGGAGAAGATCACACTATTTTGTTTTTAAATGGCCCATCATTAATTAGGTCCCACAAACTTAGACCCGTATAAATCCACACTTTAAATCTAAATCATATTTTGACATTTTATCAATGGTAATTTTCAATTTACAGTCCCTCCTCTGGGGTGTAATCACTTTGACCCATAGCCAGAGGGGTACATGTTATTTAAAATCGGCAAGCTTGTGCACATGTTGCGATGGAAATGTAAATCTACATTGCAGGAATATCATCAGGTTGTCACAAATACCAAGAAAACAAGATAGCTATAAAATATTTTATTTCAAATAATGAGAACGGCAAAGAATTTTAGTGGTTTGTACAAATAATTTAGTCCAAACTAATGGCCACATAGTGGGTGTAAATTTTGCATTGATCTGGATGGTAAGTTTGAGGTTTGATTATCTGTCAGGTCAATTGACAATAATTTTCTAGTGCGATTTTTGTCATTGTGGCTTATATCCTCTTCATGCTAATGGGGGTGCATTTTCTTTAGGTTATCCAATCAACCCTACTCCTGGGCTAAGTCCTTAATAAACTTGATGTTGAACCTACAATTTAAAAATACTAAAGATATAACTTTGTAAAACATACATTTTGCAATTGAATTGTTATTAGCTTGTACACATCTATTCACTTTATCTCAATAGTTTTCAGTTCTTTGTAGTAAACAAAATAGTAAATGCTGTGAACAAATAGCAAATAATTTGTATCATCAGACTATTTGATTATAATCTATGGGGGGAAAATGTGCCCTTGCACACCTCATTGGCTTTGGAGATCAAGTTTACACCCCGGCCTGTAGTTTCCCATACTCACTTCAAGTGAATGCTAACAGCACTTACGTTAAGCCAACATTCATCTTGTTATCCAAGGCTAGATAGTTTATGAATGTGTACTAATAAAAAGGTGCTTAGTTTGTACAATAAAGTACTTGGGGGTTGACTCTCTGTAATCTTTATTCAAAATAATTGGTGGGCATCTAAACTCTTATCAATCATGGATGAGAAACACTAATGCTCCTCTTGTTGGGGTGAATTTCTATCAAATATTTGCTTGCTTGCACTAAAAATGTTGGGATAGGTTTTTTTTACTGTCCTACTGGTGTGTTGTTTGTGTTTGATTTGTGTTTGTTTATTTGATTGTTTTCTAATCATTTTGTTTCTTGTTTTCTGCACCTGTCAAAGGAGAGAGAGGAAATGGTATGTGAGATTTTTTTCTAAACTATATTTTTAAAGCTATTATAAACTTAATATTATGCTAAGCTATCTTATATGCCTAGTCACCAATGGGCGATTTGATTATAAAGAAGCCTGAGTATGACTGTGTGCCAGGACATAATATATCCTATCAAATAATTGAAAGTTTGAGAGTCCATGTCATAAATAACTAGTCACATTGTTAGTGGGTGTGTTATTGTTTGTATCATATTATAAATACTGTATAAACTCTGTTATCCACATCAAAAAATGATTAGCGATATAGTTTCTCTATTTAGTTTTATCATGGACATTCATTTTTGACAAAAGTGTGTGCATACATTCATTTTAATTTTTGGCTCATTGTTACATAATATCACACTTGTAGTGTGTTTAGACAACTAACTGTTCTAAGGGTATGGATATGGATTATTAACAGTTGTATAGTTTATTGCTTTTAAGTTAGCATGATATTTTATTCAAACTCTACTCTAAATTTTTTTTACACATGAGATTTGATTCAGATTGAGTCGGTAGCCAAGATCTGGATTTGATTCAAAATTGAAAGTTATGGATTTACATGGGCTTACTACACACATATATTGCTTTTGAAGTTTGACTTTGAAGTTCACTACTAGATTTGTGATTATGGACTCCGAATAGGGTATTATAACTAGGAAAGTTAGGTGGAGTTGACACCCCAAGTTGTGGCAGCATCTCTTATGTCCCCAACTACTTTTACTATTGAAATATTAATGAAATTAATCCCCACGTATCAAAGACATCTGAAGAGTTGTCAAAATACTGTCTAAATTTGGGAAACATTTAAAGAGTTTCGGATTGTCTGGCTCTCGCCATGCTGCGATGCGTCAAAGGAATTGCGAGCTTATATATATATACACACACACACACACACACGTGTTTATACTCTAATAAATTAGATCTAGATTAGACAAGGTAAAAATATTAGTACTACTCGCTCTTCCTTTTTGTCTTACAATATATCACTTAATCCATCAATCTGATGGACCTTCCCTTAAAGGGAACATCATTGGACCTAGGATTAACGTATTAGATCATGATTACTCATTAGTTTTCCAAATCCCTGGGGAAGCGAATCCAAAAAGATACTTTGTATTAAAAAAAAAAGGTTGTTCAAACATCAATAGCTAATAATCAAAATTTTTGGCCCATTGGTTACTAATGCATTTTATTTAATAAGACCTTTTAATTTTCTACAATTTAAACTGTCTTCTTCTGAATTATTTGTTGCTTGATGAGTCTCGATAGAATTAAACCTATGTGAAGGGATTAGGCGGTAATGATCAAACTTTTTCAATGGCAACCATTACCTCTGTCTAGTGTCAGCATTGTAAAGTGTGAACTGTGTTCTTCTTTTCATTGTAAAAGCCGTATTGTGCTCGTTCCCTTTTATATGTTACCATCCACCTTTCATCTTCTTTTAAATATAACAAAATAATTTTAATGATGTCTCACTGATCAGCTTCAAAGTGGAGAAAGTTAAGTTGTCCATTCCCTATGATATAATTCAAATATCTTTAGAAAAAAAAACTTTTCAAACGTAATCAAATTTTGAGCTAATTCTTATGATGTAGATTTTAAACATTTGTAGGCTTCATTAATCTTAATTAAAACTCATCTTTAAGATTGTGTTTGTTCACTTTTTTTACTAATTTTTAATTTTTTGCTTTTCATCATATTTAAATCTATCATTTTGTCTCAAAATGGTTTCCTTGGTTTGTATTAATATTAATAATAATAGAAGCTTTCAGAATTGATCCCATTTTTAAAACCACTTTGTTTGAATTATGCGTGTGTGCTGCTTTTGTTATGTCCTTTAATTATTAGCAAAATATATCCTATACATCCTTTTAACCCTATAACATTTGTACAGAACAGATTTCAAAGATCAATCTAGGCCTCTTTGGTTTAATCGCTAAAACATTTTAGGTTTGTCTGTTAGTATTTTTTTTACTCTTTTATTTTTCTCTGTACACACATTTTCTCCTATTAACTTTCATTTAAAATCTCATTCTATTGTAAACCTTCATTTGTTACAAAATTGTCATTTTTGGAAAACTGAAAAAATAAAAATGGTGTAGAAAATTTAATAATTTTTTTTTATATCTTTGAACTTCATGTATGTTCAGAATCAGTCTGAAGGCTCATATTAAGACAATTAAGTATTTTTATCACTTCTCAATGTAGGTTTATGAATGGAAATGACAAGAAAAGTACCTAAATAAGATTTGGGATGTAAGACAAAATTCAAGCCAACCATGGAATATTAATCCTTAGACTTTTGCCTGTTTCTAGGATGAAGACAGGGTTTCGGACAAGGGTCGACCAGAAGTGGAACGCTTTGAAGATGAGGATGAAGAGGGAGATTACTCTGATGCTGACGATTTTATTGTTGATGATGATGGACAACCTATTTCTGACAAAAGGAAGAAGCGTAAACCAATTTTCTCAGACGCGTAAGTTGAACATTACAATTTATTTGATTTGGTGCATAATGCTTTTAAATATATATTTTTTATTCATTATAGTGCTCTTAATTATTTATGTCAATTTCTAGATTGTGATTTTAAAGAGTTGATACTTTTTTTTTCAATAGATTATTTAGATTCTGTAATAGAACAGAATCCTTGATAAATTTTTATGTAAATGTCACATATTAAGTTTTAAAATAAACCATTTTATCTTAATTTTTTCTAAAAAACCTAATGTACTTTTTCTCAATAAATAGTTTGTATGGATGATTAGGATCTGCTTATACTAAATTAAAATGTTTTATCTGTATATTTTTTTAAACATACTGTTTCATTTCAAACAAACTAGTTTTTTTTATATACTAACTTAAATACAATCACTATATATTATTCTCAAATACTAAGTTATGAAAATATATTTTTATAAGTAGCCCTAAATTTGGTTGAGTACTACCACGAAAAACACTTGGGTACATTTACAAATCAAATTTTTATGTTTTACATTTGCTGCTTTTATATAATCTCCTTTATTTCAGAGCTCTTCAGGAGGCTCAAGATATTTTCGGAGTTGACTTTGACTATGACGAGTTTGAAAAATATGATGAATTTGATGAAGATGAAGATGAAGAAGATGATTATGATGTTGAGGAAGGAGATGAGGAAGCTGAAAAAAGGTGGGTGTGTGTGTTTATGCTTAGACCGAGATCAAAAGAACAAACTATACTTAATTTACTATAGTCTTGTATTCTAATAACTTGATGAAAAATGGGTTTACCCTTTTACATTGATAAATTAACTGCTGAGGACTGGATGTTGTGCCTGTTGTAGTCTTAAGTTAGACTATAAGGCAAATGAAGCTACAACAGGCCTAGCCAGCCAGTAGTGGAAAATATATGACTTGAATAAAAAACTGACCCAGGCCACAGGCTGGAAATGGTAATGGATGCTCTTATACTGAGTAAATGTATAATCGATTCATTTATACAACCATATTTTTAGAGCTGGGCCGATCAGCTATTTTGCCGATTAGTCCGATGCCGATCATTTGTTGCCGATTAGGCCGATTACCGATGCCGATTATTTTTGTTTTCAATTTTTATAAGTGTATAAAGTAAAATGACCCTTAAAGCAAAAACAAAGTTACTTTTACTAGTTTTATAATGTCCAATATAGTTTTGTTTTAATAACATTTAAATATAAACTATTAAAATGAAAAGGTTGTTTAATTATTATTTTATATTGTTATTGTTAGGACAAGTGAACCTGTCACTAAACAAAAACAAATCACAATAATGAATAGCAAATATACCAGTACATGTTAGATAATTAAAATATGATTTAACATTTATGATTAAATAGGCCTACTGACCCTTTCATTAGACAAAGAAAAATCATAATCAGCAAATTTAAATTTAATTTTAATGATAAAATATAATCAAGGCACACATATTTTTACACACAAGGAGAATAGGCCAACATCTATTTTTTTTAGATGAAATAGGAATTTTTACATCCAATGTCTATTAAAATATGGCTTCTATATTAAACAAATTTTAACGATCGTAATATTTTTGGGAATTGTGATTTAAATATATCATAACATAGGTTTTTGTGATTCTACAAAGCATTCCATTATAATTTAACTACTAAATATTAATATCGTATAGAAATAAGTGGTTTCTTAAAAAAAAGTATAACAAAAAGGCATCACCATTTTTAAACAGTAATCCGATCTTTTTATTAACAATTAAATAATCTTAATGAAAAATAACATTGTATTAACTACATTTAAATAAAAACTACCTTTAGAAAATCGAATGAACGGTGAACGGGTCAAAATGAACGGATCATTGAACTGAACCAGATACAATGAATCGTTCATTTAAAAAAACTATTTTGCACATCTCTACCTCAATATGATAAAATAAATAATAAATAACATAATGTGCAACGAAAGTTATTTTTCATGTTTTTTTTAAGAAATACTTTAAAACTTATTTTAATTTACTTTTAACTATTAAAGAAAATGTAAAATTTTAATTTTAATATATATTAATTAAATTCTTATTGAAGTATGAGCGAAACAAATTCCCTCCCAGTGGAAAGTTTTGTACTTGCATTAAAAGAAAAACTGTTTCCATTTTAAACAAAATGTGCGCATGTTCGAGATTATTACGTCCGATGTGTCATTTTTTGGGCATCTTTAACAAATCGAAATAAAACAACACCAATCTGCTAATATTTTATTTTATGATTATTAAATTTGTTACTTGTGAGTATCTTTATTTCTAATAACGTGCATAAATTGGTAAAAGACCTATGGTAAATATATTTATTTTGATATATTTTGTTTGGAATGTTGGATGTGCTGTTTATTTCGAACCTAAGTCGCTAAGAACAAGCTAATTATTCATAGATCACATACGAGAGAGCAGAGATAAAATATTATTTTTTTAGAACATAAAATATTATTTTTTTAGGACTTAAAATATACCCACACATTTTGAATAATCGGCATAAATAATCGGAGATTCAAACACCGATCATCGGAATCGCCGGTTATGCGATAATCGACCGATGATCGGATTAATAATCGGCATCGGCCCAGCCCTAAATATTTTTATTTATCATAAAAACTGATATTGGGTGGGACATTGTCTAAGGTGTTTTTTTACTTAACACCAGAGCCTGGATTTTGATGACCTTAAAATAATAACAAAATTAACTAAAATTTCTAAATAATGACTTCAAATTTTCTAGAAATGACATAAAATTACGAACAAAAACTTGTAATAAATGCACGCAACTAAATCAGACACACACTTTACAAATGTTAACTAAAAAATATTCATGTAATGAAAAGCCTTTAGCAACTAAACTCTTATATTCTGCTAAATATAACATTTACCTATTTACATTTACATTTACCAATACCTGCTTCATAAATAATAGCTACCCCCTATCGACACAATCCCTTCTAGCTTAATTGCAGTGTCTCACCAGGAATGTATATTTTACAACCAAACTATTAAAGAGTACACAAAGTTCATTGATTACATTATATAAGTCTTATTTCGACAGTTGTGTGTTGGAAAAAAATATGCATTTATAAAATATTGATTGTATGGTATCTAAAAGTATACTTATTCATCATGAATGTCTTAAAATTACTCAAAAATACCTTAAAAAAGACGCAAACCAAGAAATATTACCCAGAATTCAAGAAATGAACAAAAACCCAATTATAAAATAAATATTTTTTGATAAGGGGGATCCTGAACAAAGTTTATGTATTTATGAGCATTGTATGTGATGAACTAAATAAAAAATGACATGTCATCAAAATTCAAGCTCTGCTCATCACGGTTTTACTGTTAATTTTGTACTAATTACACTGGTGATTTTAGAGATAAGGAAGGTTATATTTAGAGGTAGTGTACCTGTATTTGTGTGGAGGGAGAGTGGAAAACCTTAGCACACCTGGCCAAGATTCGAACCTCAATCTCCCTGTCATCTGCAGTCTTTTCTACTGTGAGAGTGGTGCCTTAGATCATGTGGTCATTGAATCGGATGACGAAAGTGTTGTTGGTCTATCATTAGACTATATTGCTGGTAATAGGAAGGTCAAGCTTCCATTTGCTGCTGGGTTCATTGGGTGTGGTTTTTAATGTATGATTTATTATTGGTTTCCCCCATTCACTTTTCATGCTAATGTGGGCATACTTATCAATCCTATATATTATTTTTGTTATAAACCCCCTTTTTCTCAACAAAACAAAGCCTACGTACAGAGGTGAATAAGGTATCAGTGGATGGCATTTTTACTGACTTCTGACATAGCATACTCAGTTTATGTTAAAACACATTATTTGTTTGAAATTTAAGTTAAAAGAAAAATCTAACAATATTTTTGTATATTATTTCTGTTGTCAACATCCCTTTTTCTCAACTAATACAAAGCCTACAGCGATGAATAAGTTATCAGTGGATTGGATTTTTTATGCTAAAACAAATTGTTTGTTTAAAATTTAAGTTAAAAAATCTAACAATATTTTTGTATCATTTACCAAAAATAAACTCTTTGCTATTTTGTGTATACACTTCGCTGAGTATTTAATTTCAACAACTCAACAAAAGACTAAATCATTATTTTAGGAAAGGGCAGGGGGGAGGTTGAATGTGTGAAAGTTTCACAAGGATTTACTGATATTACCTTATTCTCCTTTACCTCACATTGAACAACCCTTTATGAAAATATATAAACTTGAAAAAATGTTATAAAAACCTTTTCAATACAATGTTTTTAGTGGTATACTTTAAAATTAGGCTTGATGCATTGTAATTACATAAGGGTGGCTAAGATTGGTTACGATTGTTTTTAGGCGGAAACCAAAGAAACCAGCTCGTAAAAAGCCAACCAAAAAGTCTATTTTTGAAATTTACGAGCCTAGTGAATTGAAGAGGGGCCATTTCACCGATCTTGACAATGAAGTATGTTTTTATCTTATAATAATAATCTTTAGTATATCTATTTATTTATTTTTGAGCCTTATGACTTCATGTTACTTTAAATATAGAGTAATTCACATGTTCTTTATATTCGTTTCTGTACATTCTTTTACTCTGATGTTAATCTATTCAATTAAAGCATAACATTTCAATTTTAATGAGATCATAAACAATAAAATAGTTAAACTTCACAAATCTATCTAATAACTTTGTGTTTTATGATTACTTTTAATAGATTCGTAATACGGATATACCTGAGCGAATGCAGTTGAGGGATTTCCCTGTGACAGCTGTTCCAGATGGGTCAGAAGAACTGGAGGAGGAATCCGAGTGGATTTATAAGCAAGCCTTCTGCAAACAATCCATTTCTGTACAGGTATGTCAGCCCTTCTCTTAAAGAGATATCATCTGTTAGTTTAATATTAAAATATTATTACAGTAAACTCCCCGCTATCCGCGGGCGAATTATCCACTTTGGGGCTTAAATTCGGCATCGTCAACAGCAGGTAATATGTTTTTGAAAAACGGCCACGTTGATGGAGAATACAGGGCTACCGATGGTTGTACTCAGTAAATCCCAAAGGAAGAGATAATGACCTGAGAGACAAAAAGTGTATGCAAGAGAGACTGCACTGGAATGAAGTCGTAACCTGCCAGTTATCTGGAACAGGAAGATGACACACTCCTATTTGACGAGCTGATATCATAGAAAATACATAGCGTAATAAGGAAAAAGGAAGCAGCTGCAATAAAGCAAAAGACTAATACTAACTTTTTAAGGTATGTGTCAATTTTGTACATTGATTTAAAGTTTTTTTTTATTATCTTAGTGTGTGAAATATAATGATGTGTTCATAAACGCAATCACGATAGGTGAGTACTAGCTTGAATTGAATGTGCTACAATCTCTTGTTTTACAAAATATGTGGATTATTCATAGTTTTTTGTTATTCGCGGCACTTATCCCCTCCATGACCGTGGATAATCAGGATTTAACTGTAACACCACTTTTGAATTTTATTTTTAACTAGCATTAGTGGCGAGTATACGAAAAAACAAAGTGTCTATGTAAATCAACAATTAAACCAAGGCCTTCCGGAATTACACTCCATTGCCTCTTACTCTCAAGATGTAAAATTAAATGTTGGTACCGGTATGCCTACTGGTATTAATGAACAATTAATAACAATATGTAATGCCTTAGCTATCCTTAGTAACAATGTTGACAAGTTGTCAAAACCAAATGAACATAGTGATAATAGTGTAGTCATAAAGTCTGAGTTTAATAGATAATATAATGAGCTACCAGGTTTAGCCGGCCCTAGTATTTTTTGCAGGAAAGTGAAGAATTTAAAGCAAAAATTAAATTAATTAGAGTAAGCATATCGGTTCCAGAGATTTGTCAACTTATGCCATACCTGCAAGGTGGAATTACAATAATGTAGTGTTCTCCATGTGTAGAAAACTACAAAACCATCCCTAAAGAAATAGCTATTCTTAAAACCGGAAATTTTTGTATTTTTTCTTTTCTGGAGGAAAAGCAGTTGCTACAACCTACTCAAAGTATTGAATTTAAAACTTTTAAAACTCACTTTATTGATCATTTACATTAAAAAACACATCAATGATGTGTTAATTTCTCTGACTCCATGGAAAAAACAAATACTTTAGTAAAAAGGAAAACGAAATTGTGGGAGTCCGTGTTGCCAGATCTTCCTACAGTGTAGTAAAAGAAGGGAGGGGGAACAAGTTATTTGAACATTTATTAAGTTTGCACTGCTTAAATGATGCCGATGTTGGTGAACTTAATCAATCACTCCAGAGAATTTTTAGAGCATTTAGAAAAAAACATTTTTTACTATGAATAGCAAACTGAGTGAATTTTTAAGCCCAGTAAATCCAGTAACTAACCTTCTCCCTTTGTTTTTTATAGCAGACAAAATTACACAGAACATATCAAATAACTTGCGTGATTACTCTTGTAGATAGTGTTCAAACTTGTATTGTGATTGAGATTTCACCATGTGGTACTTCACACAAGGGAGACATTCTCGTTGAAAAACTGCACAATGCCCTTGAAAGTGCAAGTATTCAGTTAAAAGAGCAGCTGAATGGTATGGTACATGATTGGCAATATTTTGATCTTAGTGTTGATAAAAAACTAGCAGGTCTGTGAAAATTAAAATAATGACTTTTTACTTCCTATGTGGGACATAGCTCATAGGTTATATGTGTGTTGAATGATGTTCGTAAAGTTAAATCGTTAATGTGGATATGTAATCAAGTTCAAGTTATAGGTAGTATAATGAAAAATTACTAATGGGGTATTTGATATGAAGAACTTCTTGCATTAGTTGAAGAAATAGAAGTGGACATATTAAATCCAAAATCATTTCAGGACACTCGTTTTTTTCAAAGTGAACTTCGAGTTTACAAAAATATTTAAGAGATTTTAAGCTTTTTTTTATTGATCTACAAAAAAAAAAGCGTACTGAGAGTATATGGCAAGGCAAGAATACCGATGCTAAAGAATTCTCATTGGAACTGAAAAACTTTTCAAAGCCAAGTTTCATTTTTCAACTGCTTGGCATGATTGACATATTAGAATTGATCACAAAATTCAGTTGTATCTGTCAGAATGTAAATGTTTGTATATGGACAATATTTGATTCTTATGCCTCTTTGCAAAGCACACTCAATGAGATTGTGATGGAATTAAAGAGTGGGAAAATATCTGAAGAAAAGTTCCCATCCCCCAACAAGGAAATGGATTCCCTGAAAAACAACATTTATCAGGACTGCTTATTAATAAATGAAAACGACCAGCACTCAAGCCGTTCCCAGAATCTTCAACTAGATGACCAGTTACTTGCTGAAGAAGATGTGGAGTTGTTAGGTTACACACCAGATGTATGCGACTTCAAAAGTGCAAGGAAAAAGTTGGAAACCCTGTGTGAAACCTTATTAGAAACACTAGAATGTAGGATAACAGAACCTTCATTTGTAAAAAATATCACCTATGTTTCAGCAGCAAGTGTTACGAGTACTTCAGTTTCAGACAAACTTTAAGAGTAGCAAATTCAAGAATCATTACGAACATTAACAACCTGGGTTAGTGAAAATTGTGGATGTACAATAACTACTGATGCAATAGATTCTCAATTTAAAATCTTGATAAAGAATCTTTTAAACACACATTTTTTTCAAAAACCTACGGCTTATGGATGTTAAACCGAACTTGATAATTCTTGATAATGCTGTAATAAAGGAAGCATTCACAAATGAAAACGTGTTTCATCACATTCCTGACACCCTTTATGTTCTGGAGATTTCCATGAAAATATGCAGTGAGTCAGTGTGTGAATCAGTTGGATCAGTGATATGCAACCACTTACACAACCGCAACATTGAGTATGACACTCTTTTATGAAGTTTTTATCTCTTGGAATGGCCCACCTGTCCACAAAGCTTCATGTCTCCTAAAGGAATCCTTGGACAGACATTTCAATGCAGGAAAGTACCACTTTACCAGGTTTTCTTATAGTTCTCTCTTGAAGGTTTCCAAGATGTCAAAGGTCATTGACAAACTTCAAAAAGGAAATGGGAAGGCTGCCATTTCTGGGAGACAACTAAATTTTTTACACGGTAGGTACTATAAAAATAACTATGATTAAAATATGTTTAAATTTGAAATTTCCGAACTATGTAGCAGGTAATAATCCTTATTCCCTTCAGCCTCTATAAAATATTCAATGTTTTATTTTGAGTGATATGGTTTTCGGGGAATTTTTTATGAAAATGTTATGTTCTGAGGAAATTTAGGATCTCTGACCATATTCTGCACCCCTGAACACGCCTGCTGTGAACTACCCTGAAAGTCAGCCGCCATGACAGCCAAGCATAAAAAATTATTGATAATTAAATACTTATCTTTATTCTTGTCTCAAAACCGATGATCTAGTACCATCTACTCAAAGATAATAATTTACTTGATATTATTCAAAAGTTAGATATCTTGTGGAGTTTCACGAATTAAAACTAAAGTTTGGCATCGCTAAAATTGTCTAGTAAATTCTACATATGATTGTTTGTTTGTTTTAAATCAATTTGATTTTTCTCATCACGTTTTAACTCGACAAGCGCTAGGTACTTAGACAAAGATTTAAGAATGAAATACGTAAAATTTGATAATTATTTGTTTTTACATCTATTTTGATTATTGTGAGTGGCTGAATTTTTAATATCATTGTGAAGTAATTGGAAAAGTAAAAATCCCCAACCCATTTGAGGAGTTAACCATGTTGAATACTAAAGAGGGGTATTGAGATTTTTAGCGTATAATATCGATTATTGCGATATCAGTCGATACTATGGGTATCGAGGAATCAAGTATTGTATCGGGCCACAACTAGGTACTTATTTTTAACGGTAACCTAAAAAATAGCCTAAAAATCCGGGAAAATAACCAAATATCCTCTAATCTGTGTTATACCTTTAAAATCCATGAAAATGGATAAAATTTGTAAAAAAAAAGGCAGCTTTGCACTATTGTAGTTATATTAAATAAAGATGTAAAATGTTAACTTTTGATGTAGGCCTAACCCAATCCTTAGTTTGCGATTTCAAGACAACCCCAAAATTTTGAAGCTACAAATTTGGGGAAAAATCTCTTCTTATATTCAGATGAATACAGTATGTAATTTTATTCTATATATAATAATAATAATAATAATAATAATAATAATAATAATAATAATAATAATAATAATAATAATAATAATAATATAATAATAATAATAATAATAATAATAATGATATGATAATGATAATGATAATGATGATGATGATGATGATGATGATGATGATGATGAGATGATGATGATGATGATAGATGATGATGATGATGATGATGATGATGATGATGATTAATAATATTATTAGCACCGCGTCTTACTACCCGTTCGGGTTATACGCTTAAGTACTAATTACGCTAATGGATTAGGAATTGGGAGGGTTGGCCTAGAGGAAGTGAACCCGCATTTGCGTGGAGGGAGAGTGGAAAACCATTTAGGAAAAACCACCCCCAGTTCACCCGACCGAGATTCGAACCTCAATCTCTCCGTCCTCTTTATTCTATAAATATGAATAAAGTTTCATAAGACAACAGGTAGTTATTGCATAATGTATAGATATTATGTTTTAAAATGCCAGAAGGGGATCAATAAGTAATGATGATATTAGGAGTGTGCGAACTGTGAAGCTTCGAAACTCAACTTGGCTTTAAAACAAACATCAGCTTCGACTTTGCTTTGAAAGAAATTCTCACTTCAAAGCTTTGCCAATAAAAATATTGACAGCTAAAATACTCCATTTATTTTCAATTATCGTCATTTTGAGCTTTTTTATACATATTCATATTGAAAAAAAACCAGAATTTATTGAATTGTAAGTTGTGATAATTACTTGATTTGTCAGATTAACACAAAATATTACAAACAATTGTGCAATATAACATTTTCTAAGTAATTTTAGTGCATTAAATTATATAAATAATAACAATATATTTTTTCAAGCATGAAACAACTAAAAGAAAATATTTGATTTTTAGGCTATTTTTTAGGTTATCGTTAAAAATAACTACCTAGTTGTGGCCTGATATGATACTCAATTCAGCTTTAAGAATATTTCATATGTTCGATTCAAGTTTGCTTCAAATTGAAAAAGTGGACTTCGCACACCCCTAGATATATATATTCCAATTGCTTCAACAGGCTAAGAATGGTTTATTCTGAGAAGTTCCTACTTTGTCTAACTATTCTAAAAAAAATTATCAAGCCAGAGGGATCAAAGCTCCCTAAACACAATTTTTTTTACGTACATTACTGTTTCCAGCCTGTGGGCTGTTATAGTAATAACCTATAAAAGAGTACTTTCTAACAATAAATTAACACAAAGTGATAAAAGTATATTTTTTGTATAAGTGGGAATTTCCTTATATGATAATCGGGTAGATGAGAGAAGCTGAACTAGCCAGGGACAGATGTTAAGATTATAAGTCGTCTTTTCGTAGAGTTTTATAATTGGAGCCAAACAGGGGGGCTTTCAGGAAATAGAAACCTCATTTAGTATTTTACAATTGGTTACCCAACAATACAATACATATATTATATATATATATATATATATATATATATTTTAGAACTGTATCTTGCCGCCCGTTTGGGCTATATACATATGTACTAATTACACTAATGTGTTAGGGATTAGGTAGGCTTAAAATAGAGGAATTGCACCTGCATATGTATGGAGGGAGTGTGGAAAACCATTAAGAAAAAAATCTCAGTGCACCTGACCGAAATTGATCCCATCTTCCCCATCTCTCCCCATCTTAGGCAATCTAGTCGAACTCGAGAGTAGTGTGTCAGACCATGTATCCACCGAAGCAGGTTCCATTATTATAAATAAAGCCACCACCAGTGTAGTGCCCGACTTCCTATCGTCACCAAGAGTGCCATAATTGCAACTTTGTGTTTGTTTTATAATGTGAAAAATCCCATGAGAAAGGGGGGAGAGGAGTCATGGGATCAAGGGACATTATGGTCTCTTTCTCCTCTCACCACTCAGGAAACAGGGAATACGTCATGCCAGCACAACGTCTAGATCTTGGTAGAAACTTGTAGGCCTATCTCATTCCCTTATAACACTAAAAGGTTTTTCGAATGTGCTCGACCATATCATCTCATGCGCATAGACGTCATCTAAGCTTGCTAGTTAGTTGGCCATGGTCACTCATTTGAGTCGGATATGTCTTGGATCCGAGAAAGTTTTATGGGGTGCAAGTCGAGTAGAATGGGTCACAGGTATAAACTGAGCTAAGTTTACTTCAATATATATATAGGATTTTATTTAGGAATTAGATATAGTAGAAAGGTTTTAAAATGTCGTGAATACTACTACTTTATATTAGGCAATATAAGCTTACAGCATATAAAATATGCTACATAAGGAACCAACCTGATAACAGGTGGCAACATACTGCGAAGACACAATAGATAATATCTGGATGTGGTGACAAAGCAGGTCTGATGAATGAAGAGAAACAAACTTGTCCCGCCCTTGCCCCCTGCTCGAATCACGTGCCATCTTTTGTACCTGCACCAATCAGCTGAGATGTATGTTTGCTACTTACATTTTTTTAAATACTTTTTCGAATACTACTTTGCTCGCTTTTGAGATATCCTGATGTTATATACTTTACCCTGTTCCTGAAAAAATTAGTACAACTCTAGTCCCGTCTAGAGCTAATAAACACTCTTTGTGGTTTATTGGCAACAAACTAAAAATAAATTCTAAAAATGGACTATTCGTTCTTATGTTGCAAGCTAAACTCCACAAAAATAATAGTGTACTAACAGACCTTAGAGTTTTATAATATGTATAGATTTGTTCTCTTGCCATTCTTTTAAATCAATGTTGGAAATTTAACTTCAGAATATTTAGCATAAATTATAGTGTAAACATTACTCTAGTCATGTTTAAATGTGTGACTACCTCTACTAGAAGAAGGAAGAGGTCACATTTGTGCATTGGATTCTTCCTCTTTCCCTAGATGTTTTTTCTTAATTGAATTTGCACTTATTATTATTAATTTGTAAGGGTGTGCGAAGCTTTGAAACTTCAACTTGGCTTTGAAACAAACATTAGCTTCGACTTCACTTCACAAAAATTTCCAGCTTTGCAAATAAAAGTATTAACAACTAAAAAAAAAATTGTGTCAATAAAACATTTTCCAAGTAATTTTGATGCATAAGGTAAACAGCCAAAACATATTTTTTCAAGCATAGTAAAACTAACATAAAATATTCAAACTTTGATCCGGCTTCAAGAATATTTCAAATATTTGATTCAAGTTCGCTTCGAATTGAAAAACTATCTGAGCAGATTTAAAAAAAATCATAGTTGAAGCTTGTATGTTTTGAAGCTTCACACATCCTTAGTACTTTAATTTGCAGTCTTTCTTTTTTTTTATAATGTTTGTCTTAATTTCTTTAATGCTTGTCTATTCTTTGTATAATATAGGATGGTCATAGCAGCCATGAAGCAAGAGAACGTGCAAAGAAAGGACCTCAGACTATAGGCAAGATCAAGAAAGCCTTGGAATTTATTAGAAATCAGCACTTTGAGGTCCCATTCATTGCTTTCTACAGGAAAGAATATGTTCAGCCAGAACTCAACATCAATGATTTGTGGAAAGTCTACAAATATGACGAAAAGGTATTTTAAGTCAAATTGATTTAGGATAATCAAACGCTTATTTTTTATCAAATATATTGTACTGTTAGTCACACACTCTTAAGAAGTTAAATTAACAGACCTAATTTCTGACTTTACCATCCCCTCGCCACACCAATACTTACACACTCATCTAAATTACTTTCCTCATCTCAATCTTATAAATTAAGCCATTGAATGACTTTAATGTTAAAGTGAATTTTTTTATATTTATAAATAGGAGTGTTAATCAACTAATTTATTAATTTTGAGTCATAAAAACTACTGGTGTATGAGTAGGCATTTTTCACTTTGATTTGAGTTTGAATCTAATTTGTATGAAAATTTTTTTTTTCTAGTTTTGAGTAATATAAATCACTATTTGTGCTAGAAATATTTAAAGTTAAATGTTTTAATAGATCCATAGATACAAACATAATGGTTAAGAATGACATTCGTTTGGAATAAACTTATGATTGCAAAAATTTGTATTTTTAAATAAATTTTTTAACATAGTTATAGAAGCTATATATTTTTAAATCAAACAAAAAAAGATTATTAAAAAATATATCATAAATTATATTAGGAGTATATTTGCTATGAAAATTATATACTATCTTAGGAAGGAATCACATTAGCTAAGCTCGGAATTTTCATGATAAAATTGAAAAATCCATAAACTTAATATTTTTTGAGTTTAGACCCGCCTCGGTGGCGTAGTTGGCTAACGCGCTAGTCGTGTTGAGCTCAACCGCCGAGGACGGGGAGATCGAGGTTCGAATCTCGGTCGGGTGAACTGGGGGTGGTTTTTCCTATATGGTTTTCCACTCTCGCTCCACGCAAATGTGGGTTCACTTCCTCTAAATTCAACCTTCCCAATTCCTAATCCATTAGCGTAATTAGTACTTAAGCGTATAACCCGAACGGGTAGTAAGACGCGGTGCTAAATTTTTGAGTTTAGCAAAAATCTTCAAGCTGTGTTTGAACATTTAATAAAACTCTACTTGAATTTTCAAGTACTCGCACATCCATAGTAAAAACCATTAAGTGCCTCATAGTCAAAATTAAATGCTAGTACTATTATCTAAGAAAATGTTTATAGAGGTATCATCACCTTGAGTCCTAGTTAGCGACTTTAAATTGTTTTATAAGACAGGGAACAAGTGCCTCAGCTTACACTATAATTAGTTGAACCTAGGAAGTAGGATTTAATAACCCTAACAGCATTTTTTTGGGAAGGGTGGGGGGCACTTTTTATAGCATAAGGAAGACATTCTAGCTAATAAAACTTATTTCACACTTTATAATGCCCTAAAAATATTAGAAAAGCTAAATTTGTGAATTTAATTTAATTTTTTTTTTCATTCCTTCACCAGTGGTGCCAACTAAGATCAAGGAAAGACAGTCTGATAAATTTGTTGGAAAAGATGCGGGACTATCAAGCAGAACAAATAATGAAGGATCCTGATGCACCTATCCCAGACAATGTGAGGGTTATGAAAGAGGAAGATCTTGACAGGTGAATATATTTAAAACCACATCAAGTTTTATTCGTGTTTTTATACACAATACACCCTCCTTGCCTAACCGAAAATAACAAAACATAATACATTGTTTAATAGGGCTGGCTCATTTGGCAATTCCTGATCATTTTGTTGCTGATCTTTGATGCCTGTAATTTGATTTCTAATTTCTTTTCAATGTTACCAAACATATGCTGAAACTATACATTCATCTTTGAATGAAAGCAAAACTATTACCATTGATTAAATTAATTAAAAATTCTAATCAGCATAGTAAATTGTTATATCTTGAAGAAAGTACAGTAAAGCGAGATGGAAAAAAATGAAAGGAACAAAAACAACATGGCTTTTACAATGAAAATAAGAACACAGTTCACACTTTACTTTGCTGCCATTGGACAAAGAGTTGATGGCCGCTCCTTGAAAAAAATCGATCTTTACTGCCCAGCCCCTTGGTCTATATTTCATTCTATCAGAACTCTAGGAGGGTGTGAAACTTGCAATACAACTTTATAGAAGGGGGGCCCCGGGAGGGAAGACACATTCCTATCTCTTTTAGGCAGTTGCACTGTGTTTCACACTCCCTCTGATGAGCTCTGAATGAAACCTAGTTCAGGTGATTGGATGATGACAATAGAGTTTCTTCAAGAGGCAGCCATCGCCTCTTTCTCCAGTGGCGGCAATGTAAAGTGTGAACTGTGTTCTTCCTTTTAAAGTCATATCGTCCATGAAATGGCAATATGTCGTAACCCACAAATTTGGCAAATTGGGTTACCCACAAGTCTAAAAATAATAAAATCTCAATTTTGCCAAATTTGTGAGTTACGATATATTGCATTTCATGACGATATTGTGTTCGTCCCTTTTATATGTTTATATCCACTTTTACTGTACCTTCTTCCATGTTGCTATCTAAGTGTTCCATTATATTTAATATAATGAAACACTTAGATACTAACATGTAAACTAACGAGTAACACAAGTAACAAACATGAAATGGAGATTAAATGTGAATATATATAAGATAAACACAGGAAATGGACATTGAATGTGAATACACACACATTTAATATTCATTTCCTGTGTTTGTCCCTTATGTTACTTGTTACTTTACATGTTGCTATCTAAGTGTTCCATTATATTTGGAAGAAGGTACAGGAAAGGTGGAGAGAAACATATAAATATATATTTATTTCTCTTTAAGGAAAACCTGTTTTCAGTTTTTGGGATACATTTTGCTTAGGGGTGGCCGGGATCCCGAACCTCGGGAAAAGGTTGGGAATTTATCTATTCCCATAGGTTGGGCGGGATTGATCCTTTCCCAAAAAGTTTCAGGCAGGAAACAAAACATGAGGCTCACGGCACTGATGCTATAGCAGCTACTGCCGACTCATCACTGTTAATCTGTAGACAGTCTTATTTTTCGTTACTTAGCAAACTTGGTTGCTGGGATGGGGTTATTTTACCACTTGTAGAGAGACAAACAAGTTGGGGAGGCCCTTGACCTGTGCTCTGTCTATCAACAGTTATTTGTTAGGTTCAGCAAATAAAAGAGCTTGAAAGATTTAAAGAAGGACAGAGATATATTATACTAGCTTTTGGGGTGTGGAAATGAGAAGAAGGTGGGAAGGAAGTAGCTTGCCAAGGTCAACCATTTATGAGAGATAGCATGTTTGTTGTTGGTGAGTCAGACAGGGAGTAGAGTATAAGTGGTGTTGAACAATCACCTTTGAGGTGTGTCAAACCTAGAGAGAACATTTAAGAAAAGTAACTTTTAAGAGGTTTTAAGCCCAGATAATATTTTGCAGTTTCATACTTAGAGCAAACTGAAGAGGTGCCAAACATTATGTTTTGTAGTATTTTTTGCACTATGCAAATGTATGCTTTATATTTATTTATTTTTTTCACGAAGTAATGGCGCGTTTCACTTCTATTATAGATTAGGATACAAACATTTAAGTTTTCTTGGAACGCTTCTAAGTATAATTTCTGGCAACAGGCACTCCTAAAAAAACTTTTTAACTTTGGAGCAATTAATTGACTCCATCGTTATCTTTTTTTATTTCTTCTATGAAAAGAAGTGTTTTCTCATCAATGAAGACAACTGGATAGCATTTGTCCACCTGAGCTATGTGTAGCTGTCCCTGAATCTGAAATACACAAATTTAAATCTGGTGATGTATAAAGTTTTTATTAGACGTAGAAATATAGTTTTTCTAAATTACTAATACATTGTAAACTATTTATAGAAAATGAATTGTGATACTGAAAAAAAAGTTATCAATCTGTTAGGGATGAGGAAGGTTGGATTTAGATGAAGTGTGCCCGCAATTGTGTAGAGGGAGAGTGGAATGTCATTTAGGGAAAATGGCCCTCAGTACATCCGACAGGGATTGAGCTCAAATCCTCCCACCATCGTCATTCTAGTATATTGAAAGAGTGATGCCTTAAGGCTTAGACCATCCGGCCATCGAATAATACGCCCGAAAAGCTTTTGAAAATTGTGCCGGAGGTGTTTTAGTCTGAAAAGTTTTTGAAATTTGTACCGAAGGTGTTCTAGTCAAGACCTTACCAAACAAATTTTGTATTTAGAGGTAGAGGTAGGGGGGGCTTTGAATGTTGAATACCTCTAGAACAGTGGTCCTCAACCTTTTTCAGCCGACACCCTCCTTGGTAGGTAATCAAATTCCCTCCTCTACTTTTTGGGATCGTTATAAATAAATAAATATTAAAAAGTTTGTTTCTAGATATGTTATTTTACACAAAATTCAATTTATTACTGACAGCATAATGGTATAAAAATATCACTGAAGTTTAGTGTGATGGTTGAGACTTTCTTTTTCATCGGTTCTTGAATATTGGGTTAGGGCCTACTTATTTGGTCATATTTACTTTGGAAAAAGGGATTGAAATAAATATGTCTGCTCCTATTAGCTAATTTACTAATGGTTCCATGAGGTCGTCCCCCCCCCTCTCGGTAGGCTTTCACGTACCCCAGGAGGACGCGACCTCCAGGTTGATAATCACTGCTTTAAAAGCTATTCGTAATTTAGTAGTTGTTTTTATGAAAACTAATAGCAAAGGTTTAAAAATAATAAAAGTGCTATAAATATCATTAAAATAAAAAAATTACTAAAATCTATTAAATGTATACACTACTCCTTGGTTAGTGAACAAAGGCTAAATAAATATTATTAAAAGAGTTAAACAAAAAGTATTTAAACTATTACTAACAAAACATTTTATTGAAAATATAATTAAGAACCTAATACAAGTTTTACCGATGATTAACGGGATTCTTTAAAACTAATATTGTGATATGTTTATATTAGACCAGAAATTTTTTTTTAGTTACAATCTTGACATACAAATTCTTTTCGAAATTTAAAAGAAACTTTCTTAAGATATCACTCATAAACCTTACCATTTATTTATATTATAATTATAATAATAAAAGTATATTACCTTATTTGGTCGGTATATTCTTCATACCAAATAGCTTCCAAACCTTGTAATTCAATTGATGAATCTATAGATTTCATATCTTCAGTTAAAATCTCAACTCTTTTTTTCGACAAAGTCAATTTGCCTAACTTCCTTTCATTTTGCGAATTTGTTGTTCTTTATAAACTCAACTAGCCTACTTTTTTTTGTGACCTTTCTTATCATCTTTATTTCTGCCCATTTTTTAGCAAATATTTTTTAAAATTATTATATAGAAATTAGTCAAAACAAAACTCACTGATTTAAATATTCACTATATATTATATTTAATGATTGTATCGTAATTATTTTGGTATTTTCCTAATCTCAATATTTATAGAAAAAACTCTATAGCTTGTGCTTGTGGAGCCCTGAACACACAACTGATATTTGACAATTCTATTGAAGTCATCGCCCTGATATATTTTGGTTTTGTTAGGAATTATTCTCATTCATTCTCTTCAAATACTGACAACACTGTAAAAGGTTAGATGACTAGTACTGATAAAGCTTGTAAACCAGTAAAGCAAAAAGGATAATGAGTGGGACCAGCAAGGGCTTTGTTATGTTGCATGCGAAGATAAAGAGAAGGTGGAAAGGGGGGGGGGGGTGTAGGTGAGGAAAGTTGATTCAACAATCTTGAAGAAATCGAGTAGCACAGGCTGAGCTTGACGCTACGTGGAGTCAAATGTTAGAACTACAGTTTAACATTGGTCTAATGGAAGAATCGAACGTGATAATTCTTTGCGTCTAGAGTATGCTAAGGAGTTAAAAATTCCCTAAAATAATGGTTGTTGTTTATAGAGTTTTTTTTCCAAACTAATACACAAAGTAGAAAACTTTTTTTAAAAATTTATTAATATAATCTTAATTTTTGATTAAATAAAAAAATGAAAATAAAAAAAATTAATGTGGGTCGGTTTGAAGCATTAAGAATATCAAAAAAATTAAACTAGGTGAAAAAAAAAGTTAAATATGTACACTAAGGCCACACAGTTCTCAAACATAGTGTTACGTGAACAAGATTTGAACTAGGAACCTTAATCAAAATTAACTTTTTTTTTTACTTTATCTGATTGAGAAGATAGGCTGTAGTACACAAATATTTTTTTGAAAGTCACATTTTTAGGAATTGACTGTTTTATACAGCCTAATATAATTTATTGTTTTCCTCTTTTTTCTTTTCTTTTTTGACTCCCACCTTAATATCCATTACTACCCTACTTGTCAGAGGATAAATTAAGTAACTGCTTATTATTTACTTGAGAGGCATACAAGGAGTTGTGTGCCTGTCTGCTTGTCCTTACACTCTTACACTAACCTAGTGCACAAATTAGTGACAATGCCCTTCTCCCTTACACCTCCTAGCAATAATACAATTGAAAAGACTGTTAGACATAACAATAAATAATTATTTTTTCTCACTAATCCTTCTTTTCATGCTAAAAAATTGATGTGACAAAATGGATGTAAACAATCATTGGCGATATTGGTCTGACTTAACTTTTTAAGAAAAACTCAACTTTTATTAAAAGCTGATATCAGAGTAGATAAAACCATATTTTTTTGGTTCTCATATTTAAAAAATTTGTTGATAGTTGTTTATGCTAAATTTTTGCTATGTATTAAAAATATCAGCGTAATTTTTATTCCCCTTGGATTTGGGTTATTTTTAAGGCTGTCACACTTGTTGCCTTAATACATTAGTGCTCTTAATTATTACTGGAAAAAAAATCACAAAATTGATCTTAAACTTTTGATGTATTTTGATGAGTGCTTGTCATAGCATACCACAATAAACAGATACAATGACGAGGAGGGCTTGCCTAAACTTGTGCAAGAACAAAACTCATTGTGATGTGAATTTAAATAGTAATGTAACAGTAAGGGTTCACATAGCCTAGCTGAATGATAAGTTAAGGAGTTATATGACTCTATTCACACTCTCAAATCCCAAAGAGTAAAAGTTAGGGTGTATTTAAATGAAATGGCAAAATTCAGAATTGGGTACTTTTTCATTGTAACCTTTTAGTTTTTTGCCTTTTCACTTCACTACAAGCAAATTGCAAATGTACTTAACATTATATGTTAGTTTTGTTGAAGTTTTTTACTATTTACATTTTTTATTTATAAATACATTACAGGATAATGTATATTAATAATATAGTTTTTATGTGAGATTAGATGAATGGAAAAAGATGAAAATTGTAAGTGTTAATGAATCAGGAATTGAGGTTAACTTAAAAATTTTAGTCAAAATCGATAATCAGAATTGAGATTTGAGAAAAATGAGAATCTTGAAATTTCTAGCTATTTCTTTATTTAATATTAACTATGCCTCATAAAGGAGTTGAAGTTGAAACTAATTTTATGCTGTGAATACTAGGTTGCGTATGGTGCAAACTTCGGAAGAGCTGAAAGATGTGCACACACACTTCTTGTTATACTACGCTCAAGATATCCCAATTATGCAGGAAGCGTGGCGTGCAAAGCAGCGTGAGGCTGCTCGCGAAGCTAAACGTAACAAGCGCCGCGCTGCAGTTGTCGAGGGAGAAGAGGGAGTAGAAGGTGAAGAGCGCCCGCCAGATCCTGAAGAAGAGGAGCCTGAAGCTATAGATGAACCCCCAGAACCAGAGACTCTGAAACATGCAGCCAGGAGTGGGCCGTACTCCATGTGTAAGAAGGCAAACCTTGGTGAGTACGGCAACTATGATATTTTCTTTTATTACGCCTTTGGTGGGATTTTATCTCATAATATTAGGGATGTGAGACTTTGAAAAATAGAAAACTTGGCAAATAAAAATAAATATTTTCAATGTTTTATCATTTGGTTCACTTGAGACTTGGATAAAAATCTGGGTAATTGAATCTTGCTGTGATAACAAGGGATCTGTGAGCTCAAGATTTTTCATTCATAGTTGAGCATCTTCTCAGAAAACCCCCTGTTATAAATCTTGAATTCAATACATTTATATTTTCAAACAATTTCATATCATCATAACATTTCAGATGAGTCATGTGCCAAAAAAAAAAGTAAAGAATAGTAGGACACTTAGGAATATGTAAAAGGAATAACATAAATGTAATTTCTTTTCTATATATATTTTCAGATGGTCTGGCAAAACGGTTTGGTCTGACACCTGAACAATTTGGTGAGAACTTGCGTGACAACTATCAGCGCCACGAAGTAGATCAGGAAGCTTCAGATCCACTCGATGTTGCCAAGGAATACATTAGCAAGTAGGTTTTCATGTGAAGTTGTAGCTAAGATCAAACTAGAATATTTAAACAAGCTTTTTTTTTTGTTACTAATTTGTCACGGTTGAAATATTTAGATAATATAAAAAGGTATGTATCTCAAGCATTTAAAAATGTAAATGACATTTAATCAACTTTAGTATTTATATTTAATCTGAGAATACTATCATCATTATAATAGTGCTGTATTGCTATTGAAATGTAAATCTTAACACAGTAACAGGATTAACCTGGTGCCATAACTTGACTTGCTCACGCTTTAATGCACTCATTTTGCAAACTGATTTCTGTTCCTCAATTAAACTATACAAGCCAATTTAACTTGTTCTTTCATAATTTATGGTTAAATTCCTTTTACAATCTATTTGAAAGGTGGCAAATCGATTAAAAAGGTTCTTTTTCAACAAATGCGCCCTTGAGTTTTAAACTCAGCTGCCCATAACTTTGGTCATCCAAGGTTAATATTATACAGTTTATTTTAGTAACTAATTAAGATTAGACCGGGTTCCTGGACATGATCGTACCCGCACCCATGAAAGTATTCACTGCTTACGGTAATGATGCTGTACCTATGGTGTTGGTACATTTTAGCCAGTATACCACAAGTACAACTGTTGCTCACTCTTACCTGGCACGTTGCACTCACCAAACAGTATCCCTACAATGGAGACTGCCTTGCTGGCCAGTATAGTGTTGCCCCTGTCACAACCACTAGGATGCACCGATACACCAGTAGACAAACAATATTTTTGCTTTCAATAATAAAATAGGAAAATCACCCAATCTAGAAAGATATACATACAAGATCCTGGTATATACAAGCAAACATTACAATACAAACTTAAAACTTCAAATTATCACACATCGGTTTACTATAACAATAGATTAAAACTAACTCGACAAGAAAACTACAACAACATTGTCCGTGGAGTAGCAACATTTTCAAGTTGCTCCTACTCTTAAGGCCGTTTAATTTAACAAAGTGAAATTTGCAAGCAAACTAGTTTGGGTATTTTTAGTGAATACAGGTCTATAACACATCTATCTGCTTGTCTGAGCCATGATATTTAGATTGTTGATATAAATGTTTTTAGATGAAAAGCATAGACATTAAAAAATGAATATTTCATATTGTTTTACTAACTTTTTAAATTATAATTAAGATTAGTATTATTATAGTAGATCCAACACATTAGCTCAGTCAGTAAGTAGCATGCCTGTCTACTTAGCTAAGGGTCCTGAGTTTGATTCTCGGCATGGACGAAAAATTTATCATTGACGAAATGTAGGTTTACCCTTTCACCGTGATGAATTAATGGCCAGGGACTGGATGTTGTGCTTGTCCTAGTCTTAAGTTAAATTATAAAGCATATAAAGCTACAACAGGCCTAGCAAGCCGGTAGCTGAAAATATACAGCTTGAATAAAGTATTGACCTAAGCCACAGGCTAGAAACAGTAATGGATGTAAAGTAAAGTAGTATAGTAAACTGAGTAATAAAGTAAATAACAAACGTAGATTAACACACAGGAAAAAACACTAGAGCACTAAGCTTAATGCCTTGATTATATTTATATAGCTATTTCTCAATCATCTTAATCAACCTATGGTAATAATGTCTAGTATTTCTTATTTTTCAGTAAATTTACAAATGAGGAAGATGTGCTTAGAGCTGTGAAGTTTATGGTCGCAATGCAGTTGTCGAGAGACCCTTTAGTACGGAAATGTGTGCGGGAAACTTTCTTTGAGCGGGCAAAAGTAGATGTTATTCCCACAAAGAAGGGTATTAAGGAAATTGATGAGAACCATCCATGTTACAGGTGAGAAGTGTGTTTATAAGTAATTTCAAATAGGAGGAAATATTTGTTTGTGTTTAACTGTCTAGTGATTAGATCTAGTTGAATTTATTCAATTAAAAATGAAAGCAGGATGGAAAAATAAATCCTTTACACATATCAAATGTTTAACATTGAGGGGTCCCATTGGCTAAATGATTTTTTATCTCTATAAAGAAAACCTCTACCTACCTTTACAAATTTACTCCAGTAAAGTGCTCAAATACAGATGACTTCATGGAAAGCCACTTCACTATTATGAATTTATATTTGAATAAATTTTTCAACCAAAATTGCGAATATTGGTCCTAAATAATTTTAAAAAATACAAAATTTAAACTAAGAGTTTGCGAAATCCACTTTTTCAGTTGGAAGCAAAGTCGAATTGAATAATATGAGATATTTCTGAAGCTTTATCAAAGATCGAATATTTAAAAAAATGTTAAGTTGTGGATAAAAATATTATACTATGCATGACCATGTACCTATGAAATATAATTTACAAAATGTTATATTCTAAACATAATTAATATATTTAGTCTTAGTATGATAAGTTATCACAACAAATAATATGTAATTATTTAACTTTTTTTTTTACGCTAACATTAAATTGAGATAGAAATAACAGCAGGCAATTTAAAAAAAACACATAATATGTGTTTAAACTTAACTTTTTTTTTTGGCGAAGCTTTATAATTGTTGAACATGTTTTTTTCTAGGGCCAGCCTACTTTGCCATTCAGGACCTTCTGATCAGTTGCCAAACTCTGGCGCTGATTAACAAAGTACCTCAAAAAAGCAAAAATAGGTTTTTCTTAAAGAGATAAAATCTCATCCAGTAATAAGTTTTTTTTACTGTTACTGAGCAACTTTTTTCAGTTCAAATTATCGAAGTTAATATTATTCGCGATTGTTGAATAATTATTGGATCAAATCATATCCTAAAATTATTTAAAGAGAGTTTGCATCATAAATAAACATTAGATTAGTTTTGGACCCTAGTTCCCTTATGTTTAAATGTAAGTTCTTTAATATGTTCATGCAACAATAGTTCACCTTGTCATAGTTAAGAAGTAAAGAGCACATTTGTTTTGGCGATTATAATAATATTTCAATTTACTTTCGGACATCAACGTTAACACATTTGCTATATATTATAGGGTATACAAAAGTTTTATAAAGTTTGTTATTGGGATAAAAGTGTGGTTTATATTCCGGTCACTATGATAATAATTAAGAAGCATTTACTCTACTTCACAAGAATTGTTATTAAAAATATATTAACATATTTTAGGCACATTGTTGGATTTGTAATGGCCTAAAACCCGATCTGTTTGTTTTAGTATGGTTTGATTCGAGTTATTGAATAATATAAAATTTAATCAAAATCAATATTATCGAAGCTTCATAGATCCCTTTTTTCCATTATAATAATTGAAAATTATTATATTGGTAAACATAATGTTATTTGGAATAGAGCAATTGTTTGCATTAAAAGGTATAGCTAGTACATTTATTTGAGTAATGCTGGAGTAGAAATTGTTTAGATTGGACACTAATAAAAACTAAAATTTATTTTTTAAACAGCTCACTACCTAAGGCAGCCTCTTCAGAATATCAATAACAACAATTCACTCTATGCACAATATATCAGATTTTTTAATCTGGAGCGAAATATTCAAATTATTTTATTCCCATCAACTTTTGAATAAAATATTTCCATCCAACCATTACATTTTCCCAAATAACTAAACAGTAGGCGCTGCTTATTGTGTTCACAGGATAATTTTATTAATTGGCTATTGTTTTCAGTTTCTTGTAAACCTGACCAATGCTTAAACATATGAAATTCTTCGTATATTATAATTATAGATGGGTAAAATCCACTATTTCTCTGAATCCGAATCTACATTTTAATTTCGAATCTCAAATCCGAATCCTAGCAAATTGTTAGAAATCCTAGTGACTTACAAATAGACCTACATTACACAGTATAGGCCTAAACTGTAAATTAAGATTTATTCCTATCATGCTTTCAATTTTAATCAACCCCAGCCAACCCCGCAAAATGTAAGTTAAAATTCAGCCAAATTAAACATTCTAGATTCAAATTATTGTTTAAAAATCAAATCATTCAAAATTTGAGTGTATTTTAGTTATTTTTCAAAGTGTTGTTAGAATGAGTTAAGTTTTAATTAACATGTGAAAAAACAGATTAGGCTTGGTGCCCTTTGTTCAACTTTAATCAACACTGAAGGATTATAATTTATTTTAGTAAGTAAGTAAATATAAAAACAGATTTTTTTAATAAAGACTAAAATAACATGCTTAACAAACTAAACATACATTGGAAATAGTGAACTCATTAATGCCTAAGTATGTTTTATTATCATATTTCTCATATGTCTTTATATATCTTCGCGTAGAAAACAAGAAATATATTAGATTTCTGAGAATGCATTCTATTCAAAAACACAAATATTTTCGACTCTTGCAATATGTTCATTCCCATTTTATTAGGCAGGACTAGTTGAAATTTTTACAATTGTCAAAATATTTTTACAATTTCTTCAATAACATATTATAAAAATAAACTATTAGTACAAATCAATTTAAAAACAAATATGAAATAGCAAGTCGTTATTTGATTCTTAAAACTCAATAGCGCTTACTAAGTGATCAGATTACCTGAATCGATTTCAAACAAATAATGATATACATACGTAGGCCAGTAGGCATAAATAAACATTTTTATCGGTGTCTGACTGTTGACAATATTTATTTTTCATGAAACCCAACAAAATATCTAACTTAAGGATATATGCAAAAAATTGGGGTTCTTTGCATAATTGTAGATAGTTATAACCAGTTGGGTAATAAGAAATAACAGTATCTTTATTTAAATCATCTGGCGAGTAAACATAATATACGTCATGGCGGCCGACTTTGTATCGTATGCTAATGACGGCTGACTTTTATCATGTGTAATGTGTTCTTATTTCTGTTATTAAAAAGCCTTAATTTGTTTTATTCAGTTCAAGTTTATTTGTAATTCTAGTTTTGATTTTCAGTTTTTGAAGGGTTTTAATGTGTCCACTAAAAAAATTTACAAGATTGTTCGTGAGGTGAAAGTTTTATAAGTGAGCATGAGCTGAAACAGTAGAGTCCAAGTTTCCCATAGAGGTGTGAGGGTAGGGTAGTAGACACATTAGATTTTCCACACCTAACAATATTTTTTTTAAATAATAATTTCATTCATGCTAATCTCTTTTGTCTGACAAAATAAAGATTACAGATTAAGTTGTGCTTTTCAAGTAGGCCTAACTAAGTAATTTTTGAATTCAAAATATTATGCTTTGTTTATGAGGTGAAAGATTCGACCATCGAATTCAGTAAAACACTGAGTCCTTGAATACCATTGATCTTTATAATATAACTGGATGGACATCTGTTGCTGAAATTTTCGAGCCGTCGTCTGCATACCATTGTGTAAGAGAGAAGGAAACATTCGGGTATCTCTTTCTTCTTATACCCATACAGGGCAATGTGGCATATTGACACGTTCGTTAATTTGATTGAATATATGAGTTACATCAATGTCTGATTAGTTAAATAAAATAAATGTTTTGGTAAAAGCTTTGAAGAGCATAAAAAAAGTTCGAAACTGATGAGTTTGTTCTCTAAATAAGTTGATGTAGGCTAGTATATATGATGATTTTTGAAGGAAGCTCGTTTGCAAAGCTTTATCTTGTACCAGAAGCCTACCCTATAGTAGTGTTTAGGTAGGATAAAATACCTTCCAGAAGGGAATTTCTACTTCAATTCTAAATGGCCCTTTATCCTACCAAAATACTAATATATGATAGTACTCTGGTACGGAATAAATCCTAACAGATTGGGATTCTTACTAAAATCATGGTATAGTAGATACCTTAATTCCTACAAGCCTATAACCTAAATTATCATTTGAACGTAAGACTTCTTCTACACAAAGTATGTCATTCAAATAGATGTAATACAGTTTTTAGCTAACTGGTTTCATTATAGCTATCGAACTTTCAACATAATATGGTTTCTAAAGGCAAGATACTAAATATGAGTCAACTTTAAAAAAATATTGTAATACAATACTACTTTCTACAAGCCTATAACCTAAGTGGTCGTTAGAACATATGGCAACTACACAAAACTGTCAGTCAAACAAATGTTATCAAGTTGTAAGATACCTTATTCATTATTTATTCAACTTTCAATACAATATGGTTTCTGAAACCAATATACAAGCTAATAGCCAACTTTAAATATAAGTGGAGTCTTGGCAGATTGTAAACAACATGGATGATAACTACATATTTAAATACATTAAAGATTTTATTCATATTTGTATAGTATTACCTGTAAAACTGAACTGTAGATCCTTTAATGTAAACGATTCTTCAGGCAAGTGTGCAAGTTCACTATTTTCAAACAATAACACTTTTATTCATCAGAGACATGTTTTCGCATAAGACCATTGAAAGAAACTTTTAAATCATGCCCCCCACAATGTAGCAGACGATAAACTTGAGCGTCACACTTTGGACCTTGGCAATGCATATGCTTATGTCTATCCATTTATAATATAGAGATCACTTCGAATACTTATCAGGATTCGGTGTATTCGAAGATTTGAAGGGCCCATCTCGAATTGTAATCAAAGCTTTGTTAATTGTTATCGTTTTTTGGTAATTTAGGGCTGCCAGCATAAACATTTATAAAAGCTTAACTTTAGAAAAACCCCAAAACCTCATGTTTTATAATGTCTACTGTGATACAAAAAACGGGCCTTTTGAATGTATGTTAAAAGGTTGTTACCGTGTGAGTGTGATGGACGGAATGGGCCTTTTCGTTGTACATATGCTGATAGAGATAAAGAATGCATGAGTCATAATTTACACAACTTCTCCCTGTGGCTCATTATGATATAACCTCAATTTATCAGATAAAGCACTTTTATGGTTAGTATTTTTTTAAACTTAAAAATGTATGTAGGGTACTTTAATGTAATTTCTCTCATATTTTTTATGGTGTAAATACAGTAAAAGTTTATACAGAACATATTCATATGTAATTTTTCTTAACATACACACATTAAAGGAAAAACATGCTAGAATTAATACTATAGCTTCTTCATGTTATCATTTATAACAAAGCATCTTTATTTAATGTGCCATCATTTATTATTATCATTCGGCTATTGTTATCAATTTCTCTCGGTCCCAATGCATCACATTAAGTGGTGCCCACTGTATATATTAGGGCTGTCCTACTTGATACCCTCGATTCTTACTGGTATCGAAAGACTCGAGAATCGATCTTAATATTACGGTTTTCGCTTCTTCGATTTTTAGCTCTCAATAAAACTGGCAACTAAACAAAACGGCAACATACAAAATACGTGATAGTCGATTATCTCTCATATTAGTTTAGTTGCCATTTCACTTAAATGCCAGCAAATTGTAAATATACCAAAATAGCCCGAATATAGTAAGACCCCGAATAAAATATGACCCTGACATTGACAGTAACAAGAAGTAAAAAAACTTAACAACTTTGACAAATTTTTTAAAAAAGTAATAGTTAAAGTCAGACTGTCAGAATATATCATTCGATTTTAAACAAACAATCAATATATAATACTTAGACTAGGGATGGCAATTTTCCGTAATATATTGATATATATATCATTAATTAATATATCACATCGAGTATATCGAAAGTTACAATATTCATATCAATTAAAATGGCTGCTCTCCTCTAATTATATTCTTTGTCGCTTTTCAATTTTGTATATTTTATTTAGCTTTTTGAATAAGACAAGTTTAGCAAAAATCAACATAGTTTTATATATAAAAATGAAGCAAAAAACCGTTATATTTATTTTAATTCACTATATGTCAATATATTATTGCCAAAACTTCATCACTAATTTCTGATGAGCTAATGTGCGTAGGATCAGTTATGGCGGACGACTTAAAATATTTGTAACATATGAAATGTGTTCTTCTTTCCGTTATAAAATCTGCATTTCATTGTATTAATTTTGAGTGTATTTGAATTCTTGGTTTTGATTCTCAGTTTTGAAGAATTTTATCGTGTTTAATACATATCTATAAGATTGTGAGATTAAAGTTTCAAACAACATGTGTTGTAATGATTGAGTCCAAGTTTCGGATTAAGGGGGGTTAGGGTATCAGTCACGTCAGATTTACTATGCAATAATGCTTGGAAAGATAATGAAAAAGGAAATATTCAAGAATCAGAATCGAGGTTGAACTTAAGAATCGGAATCGAGAAAAACAGCTATCGTGACGTCTCTAGTGTGTGTGTGTGTGCGCATGTACATGTATGTGTGTGTGTGTGCGCGCACATGTGTGTATGTGTGTGTGTGCATGCGTGTGTGTTTGTTTGTGTGTGTATTTATTATTCTACATTAAAATCAGTAGCTAATAGACCAGACAGGTTGTTGGATCAATGTATTTAAATTTAGCATATGTTGATGTGATGAAAATCATCAATATCATTTATCATAGCCTTTTAATTTGTTTTGTTTTTTTAGTATGAAGTACTTGAAGAACAAACCAGTTCGCGACTTTGTCGGTGACCAGTTCTTGAAACTGGTCATGGCCGAGGAAGATAAACTACTTACAATTACAATCAGTGAGATGATTGAAGGTCTGATGACATCGCAATCTTATGCAGACGAAGTCAAGAATCTTTATTACAGGGTATATTTCACTTCTGTGGCATATCAGTAAAATAACTTTTACCTAGTACCTGAACTAATACTAATATTTTTCTTAGTCAAAAATCACCATTTTGATTAAAATACACCCGCTTCAGTGGCCACATGGTCTAACGTACTACTCTCGCAGTAGACCAGACTTCTGAGAACGAGGAGATTGAGGTTTGAAACACATTTGGGCGTACTGAGGATGGTTTTTCCACAATGTTTTTCCACTCTCCATGCAAATGCGGGTATGCTTCCTATAAATATAACCCCACTAATCCCTAAAATCAAAAGTGTAATTAGTACAAAATCGTAAAGCCCAAACAGATAGCAAGATGCTAAAATAAAAATAAAGTCTCTTTTTTTGTGGTATAGTTGTGGTATAATTTATACTCAAGCTTTTATAGAAGGGCAAGACCTACACACTTTTCAGATTTTTTTTTCATCCATAACAGTTTTCGGCCTGTGACTTGGATCATTTTCTTTTTCAAGCCATATATTTTCCCCTATCGGCTTGATAGGCCTGCCATAGCTTCGAATGCCCTGTAATTTAACTAGGACAGGCACAACATTCAGTCCCTGGGTTTTAATTCATCACTGTGAGAGAGTAAACCCACAATTCACCAGTGATACATTTCAGCCATGCCGGGAATCGAACCCGGGACACTTAGCTCAGTAGACAGACACGCTACCAACTGAGCTAAGGTGTCGGATTTTACCAGAAAATTGTAGGCTTCTAAAGTCAGAATTAAAACCCATAATTAAGTAATTTTCAGGGAAACTCGGTCTCCTTCTTTAGTTTAAAATAGAAAAGATTATTTTTAAAAAAAGATAAAGAAGGAAAATGTACAGAAAAGAAAATGGTGGAAGATAATGTAGAAGGGACTGATGTACCTCAAAAATTACACAATTATTTGTTGTGTTTTAGTTATTAAGTTGAGGCCTACAGTTTTCTGGTAACTATGTAGGCTTCACTCTTCTATTCTCCTATTCTCCTTTAATTAAATGAATCGTTTCTATTAATGCTTATTTGTGTATCCTCTATTAATTTGTCTTCCAAAAATGTCAATGTAATAAACTTTTTTTAAGACTGTGCGAATAGGCATTTTTCACTTTAAGTAGAGTTTCAAATCAAGTTTGAATGAAAGAATAAATTTTATTAGCTTGAGTATAATAGATCAAAATCTATACTACAAAGTTTGAGTAATATATATCCATATTTATATTATAACTATTTCTTGTTGAATACCATCTTAAAATTGAAATAAATTAACTAACAAGTTAAATATTTTTTAATAGAATTCAAAATTTGAGTATTCAAAAAATTTCGAGTTTTGGAAAATGTTTTTGAATAGAGTTTGAACAGCTAGTAAAACTTGACTTGAATTAAAATGTTCAAGTAATCACACAAACTTTTTAGATTACCGTCACTCCCTAAGATTAACAATGATGGGTTGTGATTAACTAGGGAGATGAAGAGCACAGAAAAATATAACAATAAGTAAACACTGATGGGAAGAAATACCATTCATTCTCAACTAGGCCTATTTCTGTTTGGTTACTATTATTGTCAATTTAATTTATTTCAGGATGAGTTTAGTAAGAACGTCCAGGAATGGAACAACCTACGAGGAGAAATTGTAGAACTCGCTTTGACCCGTTTTTTGCTCCCCGACCTCAGAAAGGAGCTAAAAACCAATTTACTTACCGAAGCTCGGGAATCCGTTCTCAAAATGTGTTGCAGGAAGCTCTACAATTGGCTCAAGGTTGGAATGTCTTCCAAGATAGGTTTAAGTTTAGAAAATAAATTATAGAAATTTTAAGATCACATTTTTGTGCATCCCTTTCCCCGTTGTTTAGTATTTGCTAGGGGTGTGCGAAGCTTCGAAACTTCGACTTGGCTTCAAAATTAACATCAAATTTGACTTCGCTTCAAAACAAATTTTGGCTTCGAAGCTTCAACCATAAAAATATTGACAGCTAAAATATTCAAATTATGTTCAATTATAGCCATTCTAAGCTGTTTTATACATTATAGATTAATATTCATATGAAAAAAAACTGAAGTAATTTAATTGTAAGTTGTGCTAATAGCTTGATTTGTCAAATTAATACGAACTATTACAATCAATGGCTCAACAAAATATTTTCCAAATAATCTTGGTGCTTTTTAGCTTTATACATAGCCACAATATAATATTTTTTCAAGCATAAAACAACTTAAAGAAAATATTCATACTTTGATTCGGCTTCGAGAATATTTCCTATACTATATTCGAGTTCACTTTGAATTGAATAAGTGGACTTCGCACACCACTAGTATTTGTTAAAATAACTTACCTGCTTTCAATATGTTTTTATATGAGGTATTTAAAATGAACTCTCTGAACTTACTAACACTAACTTAAAACTAAAACAGACACACCATCCAACTCCCTGACTGTTTATTTATCACTATAAAAGCCAAAAGCCTAATTTCACTAGTGATAAAATTTTTGGAAGTGACTTAGGGCACGGACAAGGATACACCAGACCCACAGCCTTTAGGTTAAAATGACTGCTCCTTGGGAGATCTTGAGTCCTTTTACATAGTTATTGCTAGGTGCCATTAAGGTACATTAAAAAAGCATATTTTAAGTATTGTTTCACTAGAGAATAATAGATAAATATCCTTCTCGGGTTAATTGGCCGGCTTCCACAAAGCTAGGTTCAGGTATTGACACAACCCTCTATTTACACAATCATACCTCACAAATCATAACTGACTGGACATTATGATTACACTGGTCCCTTTGTGACTAACATGTTAAAAGTGTGTGTCGTCTAATAACTGCACATTTGGAAGTGTTTTTATCACTGAGCATTGACACTAGCGAACCCCAGCGTTGATGGACTCAACCTGGCTCAAGTAGCACAGCAAAATTTTCGTAAGGTTGGGATCTGTGACCCAGGGCTCTCAGCTCACTAGACACACACACTACCAACTGAGTCAACTCAAGGTAAGGGAATGAACTTAATTAAATACATAGTCAGGTGTGTGTGCGAAAACAAATTAAATTTTATCAAATAAAAACAATTTTAATAATTTTAGAACTCGCTTCGGTGGCATAATTAGTTAACACGCTAGTTTTGTGTTAAGCTCAGCTGCCGAGGACGGGGAGATTGAGGTTAGAATCTCGATCAGGTGAACTGGGGGTGGTTTTTCCTAAATGGTTTTCCATGCTTCCTCCATACAAATATAGGTTCACTTCTTCTAAATTCAACCTTCTCATTTCCTAACCCATTAGCTTAATTAATACTTAAGCATATAACCCAAACGGGTAGTAAGACGCGGTGCTAAATTTAAAAAAAATTAGATAATGTTCCGATTTCATCAATTTCACAAATCTCCAAAGCTAACAAATATAATATAAAATTATGCTATACAATAATGTTTTTAAATTTGTATTTTTATGTTTAGATTAGTTTTCTCTGTTTGATCTATTTTAATGAAACTAAATTTTTTATGACTCACTATACAGAAATCATTTAGGCTTGTCTTAAAAGGAGAATAATCATTTTTCTAATATTCAATGTTGATTTTCTTACATGTTTCACATTTTTACACAAAATTATGTGTATAAACGCTTAACAATTATTTCCTGAAATCATGTGGCAAACAAATTATTTCTAGCCATTAGAAGTATTTTTAGTCATCAAGTTTGAACCTCGTGACTTAACTTTTGCAAATCACAAAATTATATTACTATTAATATAATCTCCTTATGATTTGAGTAGTTTTTGTATATTCATTTATTCACTGGATAACGGAATTCATACTATTTATTTCTAAACAAAGGTTTTCCTCATCAGGTGGCTCCTTATACTGTAGAGTTCACAGAAGAAGACGATGAAGAGTGGGACACTAGTAAGGGCTTGCGTGTCATGGGTCTTGCCTTTGTTCCCGACTATTCACAGGCAGCCTTTGCCTGCATAGTAGGTCCCGATGGGGATGTTACAGATCACCTTCGTTTACCACACGTACTCAAGAGGAAAAATTCTTTCAGGGAGGAGGAAAAGCTACAGAAGGTTAGTTGGTTTCCTTCACTATCACTTACTTTACATTATTGAACAGTGTCCACTGTATTACTATACATTTCCAAGCCATTAGACAATAATTCATTTTACTTAAACACCTAACAAAAAATATTCAAACTTCACCTCGGCTTTGAGAATATTTCATATATTCGATTTGATCTTGCTTCGAATTGGAAAAGGTGGACTTTTCACACCCCTACAAAAATACACACTGGTAATTATTTTGACCTTTTCTTTTGTTCCCAATTCTATTTTAACTGCTAGTAACTATTTAATCTATTCCTTATGTTTGTTTTGAATGACCAGGAGGCAGACTTGTTAGCACTGCGGATGTTTATCAGTCAGAAGAAGCCCCATGTTATATGTGTGGGGGGTGAGGCCAGAGATGCCCTCATGATAGCTGCTGATCTAAAGGATATTGTAGCGCAGCTCGTAGAGGATGATCAATTTCCTTCTATATCTGTGGAAATCTGTGATAATGAGTTAGCCAAAGTATTTGCAAACTCCATCAAAGGAGAGGTATGTATCACATATGTTTGTATGAACAACCAAGCATTTATTTATTAATGTGTTTAGTATTGTATTGTATAGGTACTATGTTGTTAAAATATTTCAACAGAGTGGTCTTGCCATAGTTAGTTTTTTTTAATGGCACTCAAAAAATAGGATGAAATAAAATATTTGTTAATATACTTTTTTTTTAATCTAATTTAAACTAAGAGGGTTAGCCAGCACACGCATCTTGGTGATACTGGAGTAGAAATTGTTTAGATAGAACACTAAAAAACACACAAACACGTTTTCATTGTTCAATCTAAACAATTTCTACTCCAGTATCACCAAGGTAAGTGTGCTGGCTATCCCTCATAATTTTTTTAAATATAGGGTCTTATTATCGGTTGGGGCTATACCCCCCTAACCCCCCAGTGCCCTATTCCAAATAATAACCTTATTTAATTTTAAATGAACGTTCAAATAGAAACAAGCTCTTATTGATTTAAAGAAATTTTTTTAAAAAAAGCTTATAACACATTAATTTGATAAACTTTTTATTTGGCATATGAGTGAACCCTTTTTTCAAATCATAATTTGAAAATTATAATGATAAAATTAGTTTAAACGAGAAAATAATAATTACAGAGTTTATTAGGTTATAGGAAAAACACATTTATTATAATTCTGTATGTATGAGTGTTCCCTTTTACTTTTAATTCAATTATATTTGTTTCAAACCTTGTAAACACTTATTATTGAAGTACTTTTATACACCATCATCAAGCCTTTGGCTAGGTTATTTTAGTAAAATGCCTCCATCTTCCTTTATCCTATCACCATTCTTTCTCCTTTATTTCCTTCCATTCTTCACCTCTCACTTGCACATTTGCTGTTACATTCTCACTGTTTCATCATCATTATAATCCACTGTTTCCAGCATTTGCCTATTGTTACCTGTTTCTTGATTCCAAAAAAAGGCTTAGGATTGGATTCTGCAGGCCAATATATTCAGCAATGCAGTAGTTTCATTGTAGCTGATACACAAAATTTTCTGTGGAGCAGTCATACTGGCCTTTCATGAGGTATTCCATTTTTGTGAGTCTGCTGTTGAATGAGGTGGAATGTTGATGAATTATGCAGTACCTGCAAGGGTAGGAACCTTTGGCCTGATGTTTGTTGTTGTTGTTGTTGTTTGTAGCTGGGTCAGTTAATTTTATAGAGTGAACCAGAATGTTGCGGAGATTAGGGGGGCATTCGAATGTGATTCAACCAGAATGTTGCAGAGATTAGGGGGACGTTCGAATGTGATTCTTGGGGCACTGTTGATAAGATTTTGTGTGAGAGGTGATGAGGTTAGGATATTGTAGCCTGTGCTTAGGATAAATCTGAGGTGGTAAAGTCCTTTCCAATACTGGGTGGTGAGCGGTATGTCATTGGAAGGTTGTTTCTTGACAAGTTCTTGATTAAATAGGGCTCTGTTTAGTTGATTGTTGACTATGTGTTTAGGGTATCATCGGGCTGTGAAAGCCTTGAAGAGTTGTTGACATTGCTAGTTAAGGTCTTTTTCCTCATAACATACGTTTTTGGCTCTGGTAGCTATGCTACAGGGTAGAGAGCGTTTTACATGAAGAGGATGGTTGCTTTGGAAATGGAGGTATTGTTGATGGTTGGTGGCTTTGGTGTGGGCTGTGGTGTTTATGTTTCCCTCGTGAAGGTTAATTGCCTGATCCAACATTATTGCATGGGGTTTAGAAATGTTCGAAGTGAATCTGAAGGTGCTAAGGTTGGTAACCTGTCCAGGAAATATAATAAATTAGTTTAAGAATTTGTCCTATTCTGGATATCGTCAATAAATCTCATCCAGCAGAGCAGTTGCAAGGGTTCGATTTGCAAAAAGAAAAAGAAAATCCATTAAGAGGTTAGCGTAGGAGGGGACCATAAGTGATCCCTTTGCCCTCCCTTGGATTTGAAGGTAGTATCTGTCCAGGAAGCGCCAATTTGTTCTTTTCAAGTATGAGGCGAGCAAATTCTACTATAAAAGTGGTGGATGGTATAGAATAGGCCGTTATTTTTCCTTTGTCTCTCTTATGGTATTTTCTAGGGATAAGACCCTTGGAACCCGCCTTGGTGGCGTAGTTGGCTAACGCGCTAGTCGTGTTGAGCTCGACCGCCGAGGACGGGGAGATCGAGGTTCGAATCTCGGTCGGGTGAACTGGGGGTGGTTTTTCCTAAATGGTTTTCCACTCTCCCTCCACGCAAATGCGGGTTCACTTCCTATAAATTCAACCCTCCAATTCCTAATCCATTAGAGTAAATAGTACTTAAGCGTATAACCCGAACGGGTAGTAAGACGCGGTGCTAAATAAATAAATAAAATAAAAGACCCTTGAATTCTTAAGAATATTCAAGGATTCGAGAAGATTTTAAATTTAAGACTCAAATCCTTAAAAATATATATATATTCAATTTACAAGTGATTTTTTTCTAGAGATTTATTACTGCTTATTGGTGGTTCAGAAATAAATATAAATATATAATTAACTTAGCAATCAGGCCAGACCATTAATTTATCACTTAATTGAATGCATGAGATGCTATAATGAAAGAATCTTAACATTAAGTTACTATTTGTATTTTTTCTATTCTATTATATATCCTCTTATGTTTATAATTTATCCTAGATTTGAATTCAAAATTTGAAGGTAAAGTGGAGATTTGCCTCATCTCCATCACTCTCTTTAAATTTTATGCCTTTTCATCCTCATTACATGGTTATAACACCTCACCCATGCCTCTAGTATACCGTATATAAAATACTATAAAAACCAAAAAGCTAAGATCTGAAAATAATTTGATATTCTTCACTAAACGAGGATTAAAATTAACTCCACTTCATATTTGTATAACATTTTTTGCTACTAAGATTCATTAGTAATTTCTTGTGTCCTAATTTTCAAGCTATTCAGATTTAATATCCCTCATCTAATTATACTTTTTTTTTATTTTTCAATTTATATGGTAACAATTATAAACTTTTTTTATGACTACTTTGTTACATTTTTATTTACAGAATGAATTTCGTGAGTTCCCACATTTACTGAGGCAAGCAGTTTCTTTGTGCAGAAGGTTACAAGATCCACTTGTTGAATTTTCTCAACTTTGCACATCTGATGAGGAAATTCTATGCCTGAGGTACCATACATTTCAGGTAGGATTAATTGATGTTTGTCCATTCATATAAACAATGTACCTATTTTAAAAGTTTTATGTGTATGTTGAATATCCTTATAGAATACCTAATATGTTTTTCTTTTTCTTTCTTTCATAAGTAATTTTTTATTTTCATATATAATACATTGAATAAAACATTTACTGAAAAAATCATAAAGAAAATAACACACACCAACCCCTTTCGTTCTCGAATGCAACAATACAATTTGGTAATAAATTAAAGTTTTTCTTATTCTCTCCATCCCAAATTAGGGCACATTTCTTTTAAAGTGGTGGAATAAATGTAGACCTCCCACACTGCACATACAATCTGGTCGATCTTTTTTAATGGCGAACTTTCACTGAACAAAAAGACCCGCCCAATCTCCCCTATCTGGACCACTCCCCCCAGTCTCACACGACTAGAAGGGGCGGTTACGAATCCCCCGCTTTGACTCCTCGGTCACCTGCCGTCGTCAACAAAGGGGTTCACTACGCCGTCCCTTATTTGGCGGTAGGGTTGCGCAGGGGCGTCGTAATCGCCTATGCCCCGGACAATCTGGTTGGAGCTGGCCTGCGCCCACTGAAAAATCGTTCCGCCAGACCGCGGATACGGCTGTCCAGGGATGGAAGACCTGACATAGTCAGGAGAACACGGTTTTGGATGCGGGGGCGAGGCCCTGAGGATCAAGCGAAGGAACGGTGGTATACAGAACAGAGATGATTGTATCTGTATCTAGGTAGATAGGAAAACACGGGAGCGGAGTAGAGAAGGATGGACATCACACAGAGCAGAAAAAGTCTGATCTTGTGGCCATATGGCAAAAGCGGAGCCAGCTTTACCATGACGCCCCTGGCCCTACCCATTGTTGAACGCAGGTGCGGGTCCCAATTGCATTTCGCGTCCAGGGTCACACCCAGCCACTGGACTGTTTGCGACCACTGGACCGCGGCACCCTCCACACGAAGTGGCTGCGGGGCCCATCGGCCGACGCGTGAACAAAATAGCCTGCGTCTTTTGGGACTGGATAGCTAGGGAACGAGATCGAAGGTAGGCCAACAGCCCTCGAACGCGAAGGTGAGTTTGGCCCAGACCACCTTAGCGTCTGGGGACTGCGCCAGGATGGCAGTGTCATCCTCAAACTGGAACATGTTGTAATCGTGTGGAACGGGCATGTCTCGCACGAACGAGTAGGATGGATGGCAGGGGCCTGGGACTCGCGGTCAGGTGACGAGGGGTAGACCACTGCCCGAATACGGTCGAGGTAGTGACGAAAGGGTATCTGCAATCCCCTTTGACATCCACACCTAGAAGCTGTCTGGGCCCTGGCGTTGACCGCGCGTCACCAGGTCACTACCTTGGCGACCGCGTGGGTCGTCACAGGCCCTTCCGAAAGCCGAATTGGTGGATCCGGCAGGAGTGGGTTCAGTATATATTACTATTGTGACTCCAAATGTTTATAAATTAAATGTAAGTGTTCTGGTAGAAAAATAATATTCACTTAACATTGAGGTTAAGGGATTGCTTGTAATTGGTGATATATTGATTGGCCAGTTACCATATCCCAATCTGTGAATTGTTGCGAATTTTTTTGTTGAAGAATTTAAACAGCTTGGTGGTGGAATACTGATTAAGGTCAACTTTATGTGTTTCACCATGTGACTAACCAAATTGCAGGTAAATGAACCTGCTTTGGGTTATCGTTTTATAAATACTATATAATTGTAGATGATAAAGTACAATTAAAAGTAAAATACAATAAAAACACAGTTTATCACACACCTGGAGAAATAGAAAAACCTCTGGAATTTTTTTTATGCCACTTCGCTTTGAAAAAAAATTACAGCTTCAACGATCGCGAGGTTTTGTAAATAAAAATATTGGCTGCTAAAATCCTTAATCTATGGTCATTCATTTCATTCTAAGCTGTTATTTACTTTACCAATTAATAGTCATATGGAAAAAAATCTGAAGTAATTTGAATTGTATGTTCTGATAATAACTTGATTTATCAGAATAAAACTAAATACTACAAACTATTGAGTGCTAAAACATTTTCCTGGTAATTTTAAAGCAAAAAGTTATATAAATAAGCACAAATATATTTTTCCAAGATAAACAACTACAAATATCCTAACTTTAATTCAGCTTTGAGAATATTTCTTATATTTAATTAAAGTATTCTTTGAATTAAAAAAGTGGACTTTGCACACTCCTAGACAATGTGATAGTGCAGGGGTCGGCAACAGGTAGATTGCGATCCACAGGTTGAACCTGCAGCTATTTTCAGTCGATAGTATCAGAAAACTACATAGTCTTGAAAAGGCAAGTTTACTTTGCATTGTTCCACTATGGTACAGCTTCTAAGTAAATACATGCAAAAGGTGAGGTTATTTTTCTCAAAAAGTGATATTATATGCTAAAACCGATGTTATTATTTATGTAAATATAAGTTGAATTAATATTGATTAAAAAAAAACACTTTGATAAAACTTTCTATATTTTTCTTTCACATTGTGTTGTGTATTTAACTATTTATTAACATATTCAGAGAAAAATCAAATATAAATCATGCACAAAATATTTCACACTTAATAATGTCAAACTCAACATTATATATAATGTCTCATTATCTCTCATTTTGAAACACATAGTCAAATGTTAATTTTATTGATATTGGTGTTAACCAGACGTCTTGAGTCATATCCTTCCAAAATTTAATACAATTGGTGATGTGTTTGTTTGGCAGAAGAGTAAAAAACAGACAACCACTCATTCTAACTTTTTTATAAATATATTATTATGATGAAATTTTATCCCTCTATAGTACTCTATAAAGTGTATGGAAAAATGGGAAATACTTCAGGAAAACTTAGAATCCACAGGGAATTTTGAATTAATTGACACATTTACAAACACTTCATTAATTATTTTGATGCCACATTGAAGTCTTTATAAATCTATGCTAGTGTTTTTCCTTTTATTTATGTTTTAGTTCCTACAATTCTCTTATGTTTATCTAATGATACATTATAAGATGCCTAGTGCAATTTAGTTTGTACATATTTTCTCTTGATTCAGGACCAGTTAACTCGTGAGGAGCTTTTGGAAGCCCTGTACCTAGAGTTTGTGAATCGCACCAATGAAGTCGGTGTTGACGTGAACTTAGCAGTGCAACAACCTTACACTGCCAACTTGGTACAGTTTGTATGTGGGTTGGGGCCTCGTAAAGGGCAAGCTCTTCTCAAGACCTTGAAACAGAGCAATCAGCGATTGGAGAACAGAACACAGCTTGTTACCTCCTGCCACATGGGCCCCAAAGTGTTTATCAACTGTGCCGGGTTCATCAAAATAGACACCAATTCTTTAGGGGACAGGTCAGTAAAATTTTGGTCTTGAAGTTTGGGTATGAACTCATAAATGATACATTGAGTTGTTTTTTTATAGCAAATAGCAGCAAAAAGAAAATTTCAACTCCACCGATCTGAAATTTTGAAACCTATTTTAACCTTTCAAACACTCAGGATTCAGAATCTCAAAGCTGCACACAGGATTATTGGCTGCCAATAGTATCACAAATACACTTGTCTTAAGAGTAAAAAATGTTAATGTGAATATGCTTTGTTCATAAACATTAATATCAGGTCAATCGCAAACACACCGAAATATTAAATAAAACATTTAAAGGAGGATAGAAGGGCAAGGCCTACACACTTACCAGAAAACTGTAGTCCTCAAAGTTCACAACTAAAACACTAAACACATAATTATTAATTATGAAATTTTTGGGGTACATCAGACCCCTTCTTCACCCAATAACACACTAAAACACTATGCCAAGACATAACCACTTTAGTTGTGGAAACTCAACCAATTTATGACTAAGACCTTTTGCCCATGGAGCTACTCAAATAAGACTCAAAAGTGACACAAGCAAAACCTAAATTACCAACCAGTAGCTTGAGCATCACCTCTAAAGTATTTCACTGGCAGTCCTCTCACGGGGCTACTGTTCGCTAACTGGTTTACGGCGCTTCCATGATTAGTCACTGGAAACTTAACATGTTAGTAGCCGGGATACTTTGTTCACAAACTCATTCATCGTGGGTGAACAATTATTGGACATTTAATGTACTATTCAAGGCAGCTTTCTTTTCTCATACTGTTCAACACTACACATTTTGTATCAGTTTTTTGCATTCCCTTTGCCTTGTTGAAAATTTGATTATTATTATATATCTATAAGGAAAAACTCTTTTCGCCTTATAGGGTAATTGTATTATATTGGAAGAAGGTACAGTAAAGGTGCGTTTGCTCCTTTTAATATGTTTCTCTCCACCTTTCCTTTACCTTATTCCAATTATATACATTATATTAATAATATAAAATATTCTAGATGCCCGCAGAAGGTGCTTGCAGTTACAGGGTGTCTACCATCCGGGAAAATCAGGGAAAACGGGAATTAGCCGGGAATTTGAAGTGATCGGGAATAAACGGGAATTTGAAGTGATTGGTAAAAAACGAGAATAAGCCGCGAATTTGGTAAATTACAATAAAAATCTGGGAAAATGTGGTTTTACTCAAAATATGTACTATAATAATTATTAAAACGGTAAATAATAATGTTTATTCAAAGTGTAGTTTTTTGTAGCTGTGTAATAAATTTTATAATTCCTAATAAACAATGTTAATACAAATTTAAAAAGTATATTTATTTAAATTTTAAAACTTATAATTATTCGTAAAAAAAAAAGATTAATAGAAAAATGAGGGGGGAGGTGGGGGAATTAGGATGTGACATACTTTTTAGTCGGGAATTTTAGGAAATGATCAGGGGAAATCAGGGAAAAAGTCGGGAATTTCATTGGTCAAGTTGAGTAGACACCATGAGTTAGATAGTACCAAACTAATTGAAATTCTACCACTTTTGTATATCATCGTGTGTGAAACATAAGTAACAACTACCAGTTGGTGACTTCAATCACAGTTGGGTATCTCTGTAGGCGAAAGGCCTAGCTGAGAAAGTGATCAATAGATGGGCATGTGAAGAGTGAATAAATAAAAATAAAATGTTGTTTCTTATCAACTATCCTTTAGGTTGGCTTCCTTCCCTGTCACTTACCTTACAATTACATTACTTTACTATGCATCCACATTGTTTTCATAAATCTTAAAACAGTGTAATTTAGATTTTATTGGTTAAACTTTTGGTTTAGTACGGAGGCATATGTGGAGGTTCTGGATGGCTCTCGTGTTCATCCAGAGACTTATGAATGGGCGCGCAAGATGGCAGTGGATGCATTGGAATACGATGATGAAGATGCAAACCCAGCTGGAGCATTGGAAGAAATTTTGGAATCACCAGAAAGGCTCAAAGATCTAGACTTAGATGCTTTTGCTGAGGAGTTGGAACGACAGGTATATTTAACTAGATTATTTCTGTGTCTTATTATTAACATTATTGTGTAGCGTTTAGTACTAAACATTCCTTTTTTGGACAGGGTTTTGGGAACAAGAGTATCACATTGTATGATATTCGTGCAGAACTAAATCACAGATACAAGGATCTACGAAGTCCTTTCACGTCACCCAACCCAGAAGAAATGTTTGACATGTTGACCAAAGAAACCCCAGAAACCTTCTTCATTGGCAAAATGGTGCTTGGTACTGTTATAGGTAGAGTATTTCCTGTTCAATTTCAAAGTAATCACTCGTATGTATAGTCTAAGTCCACAAAATAAAACAATGAAGGTATTTATTTGGGAAATTCCAAGTTTTCAAATTAATTCGCAACAAAATTTGTGTTTATTTTGTAATAGTTTACAGTAATAACGTTTGTGATAAGCATCTGCTTGAACTAGAGTTGGGTCAAATCCGAATCTCCAATTTACCTTCGAATCTCAAATCCAAATTTAATTCTTGGAAAAAATTATGAACAAAAGAGGCAACATAAAATATATAATAGAGAATAATAGAAAATACAAATAGTAACTCAATGTTAACATTTGTTCTTATTATTGATTCACCCTAAGCTAAGATCTGATGTAAATAAAGCCACGTGGAAGTCTATGCTCTGATTTGCTAGTGAACGGACTTCAATGCTATCCTTTCACTAAATAGTCCTTTCTTTGTTTTGTATTAAACTTGTTTTAAAATAACATTAGAAAATTATTATAGCTAAAACTATCGCTTCAGTTTATTTAGAAATCATACTTTAAGCTTTGCAAGCACTATTCGAATACCAACAAACTCCTGACTCAGATCTAAGGGACCCCATGGTACAGTACTTATCACATTTTAACCTCAAGTCAGCAACGATCAGTCGATAGGTTATCTCGGCAGTGTTAAGTGACGGTTGTGAGTGTTAAGTGCTTCCTGTCAATTAATGACGTTTTCTGATTCTGGCCAGAGTTTTGTTAAACATAAGAAAGGGAATTTAAAAGTATTAAAAGATTCAAAAATCCATAGTGACCTACTTTGCTATGATACTTATTATACATGGTCACACCTATTTAAAATATTGTACTTGTGTTCCACCAATCATGTATGTTCTTCGTGTAGTGATGTGGGAATGTTTGTTTACTTCCAGTCTCAGGTTAGGATGAACCAATGATAAAATCCATTCATTATAACATTAATACATTCAGTTAAGTTAAATTACTGGTCTGGGGCCTGGTTGTTAAGTTCATCCTATAATAATGATTCGTTCTTAACCACCAATAAACAGTATTAGGGCTCTAAAAATAATTTCACTTGAAAGATAGAAAAAATAATCTTTTTAAGGATTTGAGTCTCAAATCAGAAATTTTCTCGAATCCTTGAATCTCTAATATTCAAGATTCAAAGGATTCGAGGGCCCATCCTTAGTTTAGATTTTTTTTCTTAAATGAATTCAATAGATACTACAATTTAAAAATGTACCATCATATGTAAGTAAAAGTGTAAAGTTATTTAAAGAACATTTAGGCCCTATCCTAATGAAGGATTAAATAATTATTTTCTATTTGGTTGAAATATAATTAATTGATAAGTTAGTTTTTAATCAACTTTAACATGTCTTTAATATTTGGTCAAACTCAAACATTAATCCTGATGCACTGGCATCAGTTTTAATATTCACCTACAATGCACTTGCTTGAGCATTTTATTTCTGTTGGTAGGAATAACCCACAGGAAGCCTCAAGGAGAACAGTTGGATCAAGCTAATCCTGTTCGTAATGATGAGACAGGGCTCTGGCAATGTCCATTTTGTCTCAAGAATGATTTTCCTGAACTTTCTGAGGTACGTGTATAAAAAAATGAACTAGATATATATCCTATTGTATAGACATACAATTTTCTATTGGTTCATTTTGTGAAAAGAAAGGTGACCTGGTGGTCTAAGGGTAAGGTGTCAGACTTCTGTGCTGAGGGTCTGTGGTTCAATCCTCGGTCCCGGCACAGACTTATCTGATTGCCAAACCCTTCCTTCACCTCTGTCAAGACGTGTATTAATCACAACTTGTGAATGTGAGGAATGCCAGGCCTCCACTATGGTTTGGATTCCACGTTAAACTGTAGGTCCTCCATTTCATCTCACAATCACCCTACCATTGCACATATTAGCGTAAGTGCGTATAACCCGAATGGGTAGTAAGACGCGGTGCTAATAATAATAATAATAATTTTGTGAAAAGGTTATTATTTAATAAATAATCAATTAATTTAACACACTTATTAAAGAAGGAAGCCAATCCGTAAAGATCTTGTTTCGTATTTTTCCAAGTCATTGATAGAAACGTGCAAAAGGTGATGTTATTTTTAAGAAAAATGTGGTGTTATTTGTCTCTAAAAGTGATGATAATTTATGCTGAAAGTGATGTTATTTTTATCTAAAAGTGATGATAATTTATGCTGAAATTGATGTTATTATTCACATAAATACAAGTCGAATGAGTATTTATTTAAAAAAGATTAAAGCCTAAGTCCAGATATTGGTAGCACGCTTTTGGATACACAATAATTTATACTAGAGATGGGCCCCTTGAATCCACTGAATCCTGACAAGTATTCGAGATTTGAGAATTCGGTGTTTTACTGGATTCGATGGTCAAATCTTTCACCTCATAAACAAAGCATAATATTTTGAATTCAAAAATTACGTAATTAGGTCTACTTGAAAAGCAGAACTTAATCCGTAATCTTTATTTTGTTAGACAAAAGAGATTAGCATGAATGAAATTATTATATTAAAAAAAATTGTTAGGTGTGGAAAATCTAACATGCCTGATACCCTACTCTCCCACCTCTATGGGAAACTTGGACTCAACAATTACAGTGCATGCTCACTTATAAAACTTTCACCTCACAAACATTCTTGTAAATATTTTAATGAACACATTAAAACTCTTCAAAAACTGAAAATCAAAATTGGAATTACAAATAACTTCGAAATAAATAAAACAAATTACAGTTTTTTTCTTAACAGAAATTAGAACACATTACACAGGATACAAAGTCGGCTACCATGACGTATGTTTACTCGCCAGAGTGATGATTAAAATAAAGATTCTGTTAATTCTTACTACCCAACTGGTTTTAATTATCTACAACTATGCAAAGAACCCCAGTTTATTGCATATGATCCTTAAGTTAGACATTTTGTTGGGTTTCATGAAAAATAAATACTGTCGACAGTCGGACACCGATAAAATTGTTTATTTATTTCTACCGGCCTATGTATTGTTTATCAATTGTTTGTTTAAAATCGATTCAGTTAATCTGCTCGCTTAGTAAGCGCTATATAAGAAAATAATAATAAAACATACTTGCATTATTGAGTTCACTATTTCCAATGTATGTTTAATTGTTAAGCATGTTGTTATAGTCTTTATTAAAAATATCTGTATTTTTATTTTTAATATCTTATTAAAATAAATTATAATCCTTCAGTGATGATTAAAGTTGATCAAAGGATAACTAAACCTAATCTGTTTATTTCACATGTTTTTCTAGAAACTTAACTCATTCTAACAACACTTTTAAAAATAACTAAAAGACACTCAAATTTTGATTGATTTGATTTCTAAACCATAATATGAGTCTAGATTGTTTAATTTGGCTGGATTTTAACCTGTATCTTGCTAGGGGTGGTTGTGGTTGATTAAAATTGAAAGCATGATTGAAATAAATCTTAATTTACAGTTTAGGCTTATATTGTTGTAATGTAGGTCTATTTGTAAATCATTAAAATTTCTAACAATTTGTTAGGATTTGGATTCAGGATTCAAGATTCGAAAATAAAATGTAGATTCGGATTTGAGATTCAGATTCGAGAAATAGTGGATTCGACCCATCTCTAATTTATACACCAATATTAGTGTACTAGCATATAGTGAGCAAATAGTGATATTTAATCTTATTCCCATACAATAAATAAATGGCTTTATTATTAATCAAAGCAGTGCTATTGTATTCTGGACATGTGCCAAAATTAGTTTTGTATTTATTATTTATGTCTCCATTCCAAGCTATATGTAAAATAAACTTTTCTTGCATTGTTAACTATACTAACTCTTAAATGAAAATATTGCCATCGTGGCTGGATTATTTTCCTTAATGTTTGTTCTTTTGATGGCCAGAACATTATTGTACATCACAAGAAATCTTGAGTCAACTTTTGCACGTAATAATCAAACTGCCTCCTCACATGTCTTTTGCCAATTCATAAAAATGACAAACCCTCCTTCTTGGGCATATTCAACAAAGTGATTACCCATGCTTTGCCATTGGTACTTGCCGAAATTTTAAACACACTTCTCTTTATGTTTTTATGATTTGATCTGTTTCATGCAGGAATATCTGCAGTCCCATGATACTGTAACATTAAAGAACTAGGATAAAACTGTCTACATTTTTCGTTCATATAGTGTATTTAACTATTAATTTATTAACATATTTGGAGAAAAATTCAACATAAATACGTACAAAACATTTCATGCTTAGTAATGTCAAACTCGATATCTCAAAATCATTACCTTCGAGTTTTACATATAGCAATATCAAAATAAAATTGATTATAAATTTATGTTTAGACCAAACAAAATAATACATGTTGTCATAGAAGATTAGGCTACTATCAAATAGGGAAAAGGGAATAAAAATAAATCGGAAATAATTTTGCCAATTATGACCACTTGTAGGTTGAATCTAATATGACCTTTTTTAATGGCTGAAAACAGAGAATTGATCTATCGAAATTTAATCATCGTAATGTGTAAAATTAGAAATCGTGATTTTTAATTTTAACCTATCAGAAGCCTAAATAGCAATGAAAATACCCATATCCTGTGATTTGTTTTATACCTTTAATATATGCAAAAAACTGTTACTATCCAAATAGACGGCAGCCCTGGCATATTGCTATCGTCACGTTGAAAATTATATTGCATGACATGGTATTTGCCAAATTACAAAGAAACTCTGTTTATTTAGAAAAAAACTTAAATTTATGATAGTCATCTGAAAACAGTAGAATTCGTGTAAAAAAAATCGTGTTATTGCCTATTCGAATTTTGCATGTCCCTTATTACTTTAGGCAAGTAATGACTATCTTACATGATAAATTTATGTAATACATAAAATAGTTTTGCTTATTTTTTTTTCAGTTTTGACGCACATATGAAATTTTTTTCGTGTTACATTAGCCATGAATTAAATATTCTGTTAACTTCCTCTTCTTCCCCTTCTATTCTATGTTTTTAAAATGACCCTCCTATTCTATGTTTTTAAAATGAGTTTTTTTTATGTAAGCTAGAAGAAAAAATAACCTAATAAATATTACACTGGATCTAATAAAACTAACTAGTTTTAATTTTGGATATTACAAAAATATGATTTAAGTTGACAAGTTAACCAAAAGTTTAAACCAATGACTAAAATTTGTCAACAAACAAGGATTGATTAGGAAATGGTTGTACTTCTTATTCACTCGCTTAATGATATAAAATGTTGACAGGTATGGAACCACTTTGATGCAGGCGGTTGTCCTGGTCAGGCAACTGGTGTGCGTTTGAGATTGGACAACGGTATCTCTGGTTACATCCACATCAAGAACTTGTCAGACAAGCGTGTGAACAATCCTGAGGAAAGGGTACATCATGGACAATCAATATACTGCCGCATTATCAAGATAGATGTTGAACGTTTCTCAGTTGAATGCATCTCTAAGAGCTCTGATTTGGCAGATAAAAACCATGAGTGGAGGTTAAAAAAATATATATTAACAGTTACAAATATTTTCAATGTACACATAAAAGTGACCAGGAAATGGGGATAGGAACAAACAACAAATATAATATGACTAGATAGGGGTGTGCGAAGGCAACTTTTTAAATGCGAAGTCGAAGCGAAGCTTGAAACTTGCGAATAAAAGTCGAAGTCAAAGGCCTGTATTAATAACTAATGCACACAGGCTCACTGATAAGCTTATTAAATTATCAATAAAGTTTTAATATTTATTTACATTGTGGAGCTGATAAAATTATTTTGTAAACTTTACATATGCATGTTGTTTTATCTGCATTTCTACGATAATAATTATAAATTCAATTCTGTTTTCGTTACCCACTTTCATATCAGCCATTTTGAATAATAAAGAAAATGCGAAGAAGCTATGAAAAACTTCTGTGACAAAATGCACTTCTAAATTTTTCACAGATAATTTCATATAGATAGAACATAATATGGACTAAACATTAAAGCGAGCTGGGATGATAGCACAACTAAGGAGATTTCTCTGTTTCATACCAGTGACCTTGGTGTTATTTCTTTATATGTATTTTTATTTTTTACAAATTGATGTTGGCGATAGTGAATATAATATATTAACATTTACTAACCCACTTTTGATCTTTGCTTACTTTATGGTAGTTAAATTACCAGTCACTGTTAAAATTCTGTGTAATAACGGTTTTAAAATGATCAAATATTGAAATATGTAATATTTAGTAAGAACAAATTAAATCGTTTATTAATTTATTGAAGTTTTATCCTTCCTTCGAAATTTTTCGAATATGCAAAGGTCATTGTTGAGGTTGAAGTTGAATCCGAAGGATATTTGACCTTCGACTTCGAATTCAACTTTTCAAAGGTTCGCACACCATTTTGGCTAGAACCCTCTTGGTGGCCACATGGTCTAACGCGCTACTCTCATGTTGGACTAGACTGCCAAAGACGGGGAGATTGGGGTTTGATCCCAGTCAGGTGCACTGAGGATGGTTTTTCCTAAATGGTTTTCCAATCTCTTTCCATGTAAATGGGGGTGCATTTCCTCTCAATTAAACTTTCCTAATCCCTAAGCCATTAGTGTAATTAGTACATAGGTGTATAACCCAAACGGATAGTAAGACATGGTGCTAAAAACAAAACATACAATATGGCTAGAGACCCTGATTTGCGGTAAATAAAATAACTTTAAATGGTAACAAAATTAACTCGTATGTAAGTAGTATACTGCTATGGATAGAAAAAATTCACAGCTAAATTTATCATTTTTAAAGTTTAAATATTTGCTTTCAGTTCCAATAATATGTCAAAAGCCAGCTCAAACTTTTTTCTTTATTTGTGGTCCTTGGTTGAGGGATATTAATATTTTTAAATGGTAACTTTGATTTATCATGGAATAATTAAGAAAAAAAATGGTAACAGTGCAGTTGGTATGCTTTTTTTCTCATCATTTTCGGTAAAAAAGCAAAAGAATGATGTTTGCTCCCAAATACAATATATATGTATGATTTTTTATATCATAAATTTTCATTAAAACCGACATAATTGACCATTATTTGTACATAAAACGACAAATCAACTTTACGATAAGATCAAATTTTGTTTTACTATGCATTTGTTAAGTATGTTTAAAAATGCTCCAATGGATTTTAAAACTATTTTGATATTCATTTTATTGTGTTTCTAAAAGGATGTCTCGTGATATTTCAGGGTCTAAATATGGTTTTATAAGGATCATTGGGACTTAGTTCACATTAATGCCACTGAGATATATGTCAGTTAAAAAATTTCCTTTTTATCTATATTATTTTTTGTAACCATGGGTGTGTGAATTTCACTTTTTGAATTGGAATAATCGAATAATATGAGACATTACCGAAGACGAATCAAAGTTCAGATATTTGAAAAAGTATTTAATTTTGGATACAGAAAATATACATTGCATAACTAATGTAAATTGAGATATTAAAGATAACTTACAAAATGCTATATTTTAAACATAATTAAAATATTTGGTCCTAAAATTTTAAATCAAGCTATTATCTATCACAAAATGTAATTTAACTATTAGATTTTTTTCCATGGGAACACTAATCTGTGATGGAAAAAAAAGCGAAAATTGAAAAAAAAAAATGTGTGTTTTAACTTTAAATATCTTTTTTGGCTAAGCTCCGTTATTGTTGAATTCAAAATTTTATATTTGAATCGAAGTCGAAGCTTCGCACACCCTTTTTTTTTCCTACAGGAAATTTCACTACATAAATCACCCTCTTGAAAAGTTGGGATAGGACAAAACTTGATTATATTTTTAATTGTATTTTATTTGGATATAGACCTGTTCATGTGTAGGTAATATCCGAGAATCTATTTAGATAGATTTAATATACATTTTTTAGGAATTTTCCACTCCAATCCATAAAGATATTCAAGCATTTGAAAAAAGTCAGATTCATTATTCAACTCTATTTTTATTTATTTTTTTCAAACTTTAAATACTAATTTTTTTATGACTATTATGACATTTGCTAGTGGCCCAAACCAACATTTTTACAGTCCAAACCCAACAACAATGCCTCAAGACTATTAATTTGCCAATAAACGAAATTAAAACTAAAGAAAAATAATATCAATGTGGGAAAGTTATACATGTACATTTCATGTGTTATTAGATTCGAGATTTAAAGATAAAATGAAAATGTTGATCTGAGAAAAAGTGGACTCAACCCATCTTTAAAAAAGTTTTGTTTTTTCTCATTACATTTAACATCAAGGTTATTAACAGCAGGCCAGTTCTGTGATCTAGTGGTTGGAGTTTCAGGCTACAGATCTAAAAGTCCCAGGTTCAATCACTAGCGTTTCCAAAGTTTTTCTCTGATGCACTGTTTCTGGAACGGGTTCAAACTCAGCCTCATGAGGACAAATGAGCTAAATGAACAAATAAATAGCAGCTTCAGTCTAGAAAATTGACCTTGACAGTTGTTGTGCTTACCACATGAATCCTCTGCATGCAAATGTTGGCACTAACATTGCTAACAGCAGCAGCCGCGCGCTTGATATAGCTGGATTACGAGCTTACACCATAGAGTTGAGTGATTAAACAGCTCATTTAAGATTTAGGAATAAGGAAGGCTGTTTGGGGCATATGTTTTCACATTAGTGTGGAGAAGGAATGGGATAACGGCCACCAGGATACCCAAGCAAGATTTGAGCCTCAACTTCTTCATTGCAAGTCTTATATCCTAGACGTTATGGCCATTATTGTGGAAAATTGGTGTGTTGATGCGCAC
>JAVRXN010000009.1:77906229-78248729 GCA_033556935.1 Timema podura | reverse complement strand
TTATTTAGTAATAAATTTAAAGTTAATATCATCTTGATTATTTTTGGCAATCTTAATTTTTTTTATAGAACTACCCTGGCAAGTTTATGCTTTCCTACCTTCCAAGAACTCGATGTCGACATGAGTTTATCACTATTACACCAGAGGGCTTCCGTTTCCGCCAGCAAATGTTTGATTCTCTCGGATTGCTGTTTCGCTGGTTCAAAGAACATTTCCGTGATCCTATCCCAGGAACACCGAGCACGCCACGCAACATGGCAACAAACAGAACACCTTATCACACCCCTAGCATAAATATTGCAGGTAATCTTTATTTGGGTTATGATAATTCTATTATTTTCTTCATTTATTTAATTCAGTTTGGTCCAAATTTTAAGTTTGATTGTCTAAAATTTACCCCTTTTTCTAAAAGTCAATTTTGATGATCTCTCTAATTTAAACGTATATTTATGCTACTAAGTATTGCTACATACATTTATAATTTTAATTTTTTAATTAGAAGATTCTAACTCCTAAAAAAAATAATCGATTTACATTAAATCTAAGTCATATTTAAGGTGAGTTTAGTTATAAATTTAATTTTAGCCAAATGAAACTTAAATCATAAATACTAGAGTTGGGTCAAATCCACAATTTACGAATCCAAATCTCCAATTTACCTCAGAATTCTGAATCTGAAACGTGGGGAAAACTATGAATATAACAGGAATTACAAATATAACAGAAAATATAAATAGGAACTAAATATTAACATTCTTTCTTATAATCCATTCATTAAAACATTGTCAAGTGTTAAATTACTGGTCTGGGGCCTGGTTGTCAAATTAATCCTATAATTATAATTGGTTCTGAATCATCTATAATCAGTATTTGAGCTTTAAAATAAATCTTACTTTAAAGATTGAAAAAAAATAAAGATTTGGGATTTGGGTCTCAAATTTGAAATTTTCTTGAATCCTTGAATCTAGAATATACTTAAGGATTCAAGGGCCCATCCATGATAAATACTTCATATAGGCAAGGTAAGCTTCCGAATTAATAAACTGAAGCCATAAGTATCACAACCTTGAACTTTGAATATATTTGTAACGAATTTGCATTATTTGTTATTTTAACCTGAAATAAAGTTCATTTATCTTAGGTTTATCTGAATAGTCCAAGGCTTCCTAGTTTTAGACCCTTGAGTTTTAGACTTGATGCAGCGTCATCTCGCGCTGTTCATAGCAAAGACTGCATCAAACTATTCGAACGGCAACAACCGTATTTAAAATGGCGGAAAACAGAAGTCAATGCTCTAGCAGACAAAACGATAAAACTAAAACCATTGCCATTCAAAACACCGCAACCGACACCGCGTAGAACAGTGCATGGCTGGTAGCCTTCCGTATCCATGGTTACCAAGACCTCGAGAAGACTGCATAGGTATCATTCGCAACTATTCGAACAGATCTACACTTGGTCACGTGATTGCCAATGCAGCTATCAAGGGCACGAGCCAAGGTTACGCCGCATAAGTAGACTACTCAGACACAGCTATTGTGAAATAATTTACAAACTATATCAATAAAACTGAGCTTTCATTATTTGGGAAATTACTAAAAACTTTCATTCATTTGAAAATTAGTTTCCTACTTTAATCCATTTAAATTGTTGGTCAATTGCTATGCTTGCAATTTAAGGAATATCTTTTTGCTTTTGTAAGGTATTTTATATTGTATTTGGAAGAAGGTACAGAAAAGGTTTCTCTTTTGTGGTTTTTTGGTTTCCTCTTCAATTAAGTTTCACACTCCCTCCTGATGAGTTCCGATAGAATGAAACCTAGGTTAGGGGATTGGGCAGTAACGATTGACTTTCTTAAAGAGGCAGCCATTACCTCTTTGCCCACTGGCAGCAATATAAACTGTGAACTATGTTCTTCTTTTCGTTGTAAAAACTATATTGTGTTTGTTCCCTTTATATGTTTTCTATCCACCTTTCCTTTACATTTTTCCATAGCATAATTTGTATGTGGAGCAATGAATTACAAGAGTTTATTTGTGTTTGCAGGCATGAACCCAGAGGCCATTCACCGAGTGGCTCAAAACCTCCCCACCCACATGTTGCATAGTTTGTCTCAGGTCGCAAGTCAAACCCCGCATTACCCACACACTCCAGGGGGTGGATATGGAGCCAGTATGCACACTTACCCCAACACTGTGAGTAATTTGGAGATCTTGGTTATATACCGTAGGGGCATTTAGATACTTTCTTTATTTTATTGTCAAAAACCTTTTAAATTAATATCAATGTATATATTTTCTAAGCCTTCGTGAATATCAAGATTTTCAATTGCAAATTGAATCTGAATCTTTACTAACTCGAATCATATCAAATACTTTATAATTGTTCTTAAAAGTTATCTAATCTAAATTGATTATTTATTAGGCTAAATAGTAATTTATATATTTGCATTGGTTGGGTTTCATGGAAAAAAGGTCACCAAACTGTTTTTAAATAATAAACGGATTATTTATATTACAAAATCGGCAATTTCTAGAGTCAAACTAAATAATTGAGTCGTGCTTATTTTTTAAAAAGTTTAATTATTCAAAAGTCTGACTTCTAAATTCAAACATTCTATTTTAATCTTTACCAACCAACAAGAAATTTCTACAGAAGAAACTTATTTTTTCAGCCATACACCCCTTCGGGTCAAACTCCATTCATGACACCTTACCACACTCCACACGCCTCTCAGACACCGCGGTATGGTCAACAGACACCTCAACATATCCCTCAACATACGGTGCCAGGAGGTTTCCTCCACCCAGGATCTCTGACCCCTGGTCACAGGACACCCTCTCACCGACCTGTTGCCATGCCTCACACACCGCAAGCCAGGTCAGTTAGGGGGCTAGTTTTATTTTCGTCGCTGAACTTTTGACTTTTTCTAGTAGTTTAAAAGTTATTAACAAGAGTTTATCTGCTTAGCAATCATGATTCTGTATTGATCAAAATATAAGCTGCATTTTTTCCCCAAAATTATAATTTATAGCACTATATGGCGACTTAAATTGCACCCTTGAATAATACACAACATATGTTGTACCTTTAAGGAAATAATTCATATGCCTCTCAACAGATGCTCTTTACTACTTAACTTTGACAAGTTATTTAAAAATAGATGCATCTTGACACTCAATTAAAAATTTAAGTTGGAACCAAAATGGTTGACTAAACTAACCGATCAAGCCTTCTATGGCTAATTTTAATTTTTGTTACAGTATTTTGATCACTACTGTCATTTTATTGGGATAAGAATTTAGTTTATTTGTCTACTAAGTATGGAAACATGCATGGCCGATCATATGGGGGGTGGGTGGATCTCTTGGCCAATGATTCAGACATAGTTACAATAAAAATATTCAAATCTCAGTAATAAGATAGGTAAAAATTAGAGATTGGACGCTCGAATCCCTCTATCCCTATGGTACTAAAGAAATTAGTAAACATCTCAAAAAGTATCTATAATACAATTATGTAGAATTGACTTAACTTATTTACCAATTGCTTAAAATTGTTATGTTATCTACAGTAGAGTTGTATAGTATGTCCATCCCCTTAGCTAGTTGGTAGCATGTATGTTTGTTGAGTTAAGAGTTCCAGATTTGATTCCCGGCATGGCCGAAAAATCTATCATTGGTGAAATGTAGGTTCATCCTCTCACATTGATGAATTAACGGCTGGAGCCTGGATGTTGTGTCTGTCCTAGTCTTTAAGTTAGATTATAAGGCATATGAAGCTTCAACAGGCCTAGCAATCCAGTAGTTGAAAATATATGGCTTTAATAAAAACTGATCGAGGCCACAGGCTGGAAACAGTAATGGATGTAAAATAAAGGGCTGTATAGTTGTTAGAGTAATAAAATCACAAAAAATGACAAAATAATATTGTATTAACATTATTAGTTTACAAGGAGGCAAGCTCACCTATATTTTTTTTGGCACCTATGTGCATTGAAAGCTATATTACTTGCAATATGAACTTTTAGGACATTATCAAAGACTTTTCTCCAACGAGAAGCGATAAGAGAAACCTTAAGAAATTTTATAAGTATTCTAGATTGTGCAATTGGTTTTTGAATTACAATTTTAATAAAGAAATATTTTTTATGTGTCAAATTTTTATTTTATTTTTCAAATAAGATTTTCTAGTTAATTTGTTCATAAAATACTACTTTAAGTAGACCCTAAAAAATTGTAGGCCCCAAGCACTGTGCATACAGTGCCTAATGGAAATCTAGTCCTGATAAAAAAAATATTTTTTATTATTATTGTGCAGTGTCCTACTATCTGTACAGGTAATACGCATAAATTATTACTTTCTCACATTGTTATGATTTTTTTCTTCAATTCTGATTCTTTTCACATTATGGAGTAAATTGATGGTCTGGGGAATCTTGCTAGGTTTATCTTAAAATTATGTAGGTCTCTATCACTAATAAACTTTATAACTGCTCTGAAACTAGTTGAGAATAAAAAATGTGTACCTTATTAAATCTTTAATCTTAGATTTTTTTGAATCCTTGGTTCTCAACTATCTTAACCCTTTGTTTGCCCAGACACACCCTGGCGCGATCCTTAAACCATTAGCATAATTAGAACATAAACGTATAATTTAAACGGGTAGTAAGACGCAATGCTGAAAAACAAGTTTTCTTAATGCCATCTATCAATTGATCATGCTATACTTTTAGCCAGTCTTAATACTTCAGATTGAAGCTGTATATTTGGAACTACAAGTTCAATTTAATACTATGACCATAAATAAAGTAATAAGTGAGAAAATATTTGTCAGGTAAGAGTATACGAGCATAAAAATGGCTGATGGCCCCACGTAGATAGTTGTACTACACTCACGCCAAGTAATGGGTTAAAGATTCTAAAATTTGAGGGGCACATCCCTATATTAAATTTATTTGGATCAAATTGAAAAGTTGCTAAGTTGTTATAGCTCACATTATTGGAGGCAAATACTAAGTTGGTGTTGAAAATATTAACTAACATTATTTAACAAGCAGTGGACCTAATCTAGTTAGTTTTTTTAACTCCACACAATTCTGTGTGTTATCCTGAAGTTTGGAATAATGTGATACTAATATAATTAGGCCTACTTTCTTTCTCAGGTCATCTATAACAAACGTGACTTCAGAACCTATGGATTGGCGTAAAGCAGCAGAGGCTTGGGCAAAATTGAAAAACCGTGAGTCCAGTGGCACGCCAAGACAAGATGGAAGGTCAACTCCACGATCACACAGGTATTTAATATATGCCCATGCAGACTGTGCATTAGGGTGACAATGTTACCTTTATGACGAACCTATTAAAAGTAAGTTGTTTAGCAACTGCACATTTAGAAGTATTTTATCACTGACTATTGACACTAGCGAACCCCAGTGTTGATGGACTCAACCTGGCTCAAGGAACACAGTGAAACTTTCATAAGGATGAGGATCTAGTTTATACCTTGTCTTTGGTTAAGCCTCACTATTCTTTTAGGTTGGTTTCTTTAACTATAGCTTACTTTACATATATGCTGTGTTTACAACACTGGCGTACTATCCAAGCTATAAGGAACTAATTAATTTTATTAAGTAAAACCATATCATTGTACTGATCCATGTTGTTATAATATATAACGTTATTTTTAGTGGTGGTTCGACCCCACGCTTTGATGACTTACGCAAGACAACTCCGCGATATGATGACTCTGGTCGTAACACTCCACGAAGTAGCAACGGGAGTGTGGGAAGCTATCAAAATATCCGCTCCAATTCCAATATGGGACGGGCCCCATACGGGATGTCTATGGGTAAATCTCTGCGGGGACCCGGCTCTGTGTCTGGCAGGGATAGCTTGCGGTCCACTCCTAGAACCAACACAAGCCCCCACTCCATGATAGAGAGTTCACTGAGTGGTGATGCAACTCCCCTCTATGATGAGAATTAAAAAATTGTTCAGGATGCTTGCAGAGTATTTTTAATTGTGATTTTGTAAAGCTATGTCTAATCAACCCTTCCCCATCATAAAAAAAAATCTATAATTATTGTAAGCTTTTACATTTTTGTGCATGAAAAACGACCGCTTGTAAACCAATTTAAATACATGTTCATTTTGCCAACAATATTAAAGCTCTCTAAGGTTGTAAAGTCAACATTTTATGCAATTTACCCTTGTTTCTTGTAAATTAATTTACTAGAAATATTGACTTATATTAGCAAAATTAAACTCTCTTTGTATTATACTCTAACTTTGTTATTAAAAGGGTGGTGTTAAAAGTGTATCTTAGCAGGGTTGGTTTTAATCCAGTTCATATTTCAAATATATGAAAACAAAACTTTAGGGTGACAAGATGATTTTTTAATGTAAGATGTAATTAGGTATGATACACTATTCAGAATAAAAAGATTTTTCTGTTCCTTCTTACTACTCCAAAAATATATTATGGTAATATTTGTATATATTGTTAATTTGTTATAAGTTAATTTTCAAACAAATTAATGATAATAATAACAACCAAGTTTCATATTCTTTTCTTGCTGTTCTTATGTTCATTGGCCTTGCCCATAAACTTGCATAATAGTATCATATGCTTCTATGCCCTAAAAAAAAGTTATATTTATTATTTATAGTTTACTTAGAAATATTAAGAGTAAACTTATTGTTAATAAAATTTTGTAATAAATTGTTTGAAATTTGTTATTGTAGTTGTTGATTAATCAGATTTTTTTTTTCTGCAATCACATTGTTTTTGTTTATTTTAATGTGTTATAACACCTTTTCAATCATCTTCATGTGTTATGGATGGTTGTTGATCATTTTATATGGTCTTAGATCTTCAAGGAAATGCCAAAAGTGTTTTTTACCTAAAGAAATAAACAAAATTTAATGAGTTTACACAATTAAAAACACCTTTCAACTTAACACATAAAGGTTCAAGAACTCAAAATATGGCGGGTAGTGTGACGAAATGTAATTGTGCCTTTTACCTCAGAATTGTTAATCTTTGACTTTGAATGCGAATATATTATATATCTCTATAAGGAAAACCTCTTTTCACTTTATGAGATAATTATATTATATTTGGAAGAAGGTATAGGAAAGGCGGTGACGATCAATTTTCTTCAAGAGGCAACCATTACCTCTTTGTCTAATGGCAGCACTGTAAAGTATGAACTCTGTTCTTCTCTTCATTGTAAAAGCCATACTGTGTTGGTCCCTTTTATATGTTTCTATCCACCTTACCTGTACCTTCTTCCAAATATAAAGTCTTAGAAAAGTAATAACTACCGAGTTTGTTAAAGTAAAAACTGTTTTAAGTTAGATAAAAGTTAGAAGGCGTACCCACCCAAATGATATGATTGTTCAGTGCCTAAACCTGACCAGAGTTTTTTTTTTTTTTTAACAATAACTGTGTTTGTAAGATGGTTGTTTGGAATATAGAACTCTGCGATTATCCCACTTTCAAACATTTATTACGTTAATATTAATTATCGACACCTTAGCTCAGTTGGTGGTAGCGTGTCTGTCTACTGAGCTAAGGGTCCAAGGTTCGATTCCCGGCATGGCCAAAAAAAAATATTTATTGGTGAAATATGGGTTTACTGTTTCACATTGATATATGTTAATGACTAGGGACTGGATGTTGGGCCTGTCCTAAGTTAGATTATAAGGTATATGAAGATATGACAGTCGTAGCCAACCAGTGTGGAAAGTATATGACTTGGATAAATAACTGACCCAGGCCATACATAGGCTGGAAACAGTAATGGGTGTAAATTACATTAATATAAGCTGAATCAAACCATTATTTTACAAATCCAAAAATTTAACAGAAAATACAAATATTAACTAAACATATACTTTGTTTTTTAAAATCCCTTCATATATTCAGTTAAGTGTTAATTACTGGCCTGAAGCCTGGTTGCTAATTTTGTCTTATAATTATATTGGTTCTGAACCATCAGTAACTGATTAGAGCTCTAAAACAAAATTCACTTAAAAAATTAAGAAAAGTTTTTTTTTAAGGATTGTAATTTTGAATCTGAACTTTTTTTGAATTCTTAAATCTCCTTAAGGATTTGAGGATCCATGTCTAATTAATTTAGTTGTATACTAATTGTGGTAAGGTATGCCTAGTCACATTAAGGTAACTATTGAAAGATGCACTAAAACATTATTTCTTAATAATATAGAAAGAAAAATAAAAGCCATTGAATTTTCACATTTGTTACGAATAGTTATTAGCAGGGCTATTTTGACCATTCGACGCAAAGTAAGTTGTTACCGCTAGTTAACTTCACTTTCAAGGAAAAGATAGTGTTTGAGTTATAATGACCACCACACTTTGTATCATCCGCTAGTTTTAGCTTTGACTTTGCTTCTAGCATCAAGACACAGAATAAAATCAGTTTGCGTCAACAGTTGGAAACACTTTTCCAAAGAATATTACCTTTTAAGAATTTAGGCTAGAAATTAGATATTTTTATTCAAAAATGCTGGCATGCACGACTGGACATTATTCATGTATTTTTATATTCCCAAACAGGTGATCATGTCATATTATTTGCAAGAAAGATTTAACCTAGCTTAATTTAATAAGTCTCTTGCATCATTTTGTTTGCCTACGGTTTGAAGTGAAAAAATACTAAGCCTACATTATTCAATACACACAACAATTTTAGTCAAAAAATCATGTGAAATATGCATTCAAATAGTAATGTCACACGGGGAAATGAATTAGTATGAGAAGTTGGCCAATAAAGAAACTATGTTTTTTGTAATATGTATGCTATATGACCCAATGCTTTATTCTTCATATATTTGTATTGATATTGAAACAAGTATAATATGTTATGTGAAGATCTTAGAAAATAAAACTAGTTATTTAAAGTTGATGAACATGTTCAAGAACTCCCTAAAGATAGTGTTTACACTGAATATTTTTGACAACTTAATTTCAAAACAATGGGCATTTATACCCAGTCATCCTACTAAGTTAACAATAAAGTGAACGAGAGGGTGGTTTGGATGGTTAAAAATAATAAAATGCATCTTTTATTTAAAGGGAATTCTTGAGACTTTAGTTAAGTGATTAAAAATATAAGGATATTATATTTCTTTATAATGAGTTATTTGCAATTTATTCACTTCAGGATAACTAGGTCTAACTACTAATTATTGGTTTCAGATAAATTTAGTAAACCTTTTCTGATTAAAATACCTAGGCCTAAACGAAACTGCATGTAAACATAAGCTAGGGCCTATTCCGGTTATTTCCAGTCTTGGACGCAATATTTCATAGGCCTACAACTCACATTAATGTGAATAGTTTTTACTACTGTATGTACGAATCAGTTTAAATAGGATAGTATTATTAAAGTTTTGTTGAGGCATCTTAAACAGATTAGGCCTACCTTTTTATTGCTTGTCAACTTGTATATGTGTTTCACCCTAATAGGGTATAGATGAGAGAGTTTGAGTTGGAGAATAAAAGTATTAGGATTTTTTAAATTCACTAAACATGTCAAATGATAGGTTTTTCATAGAAATCTTTAATTATGATTATTATTTATTATTATTATCCCTTCCATTCTTGCAGTAATAAATAATGGTTCCATATAGAACATAACAGTTTTAATAAATTTCCATAAGTGACACTTCACCACCTCCCTATATTTACTCTGCTCGAATTGAATCTATGCCTTGAGCTTTATGATTTTTTAATTTCTTAATAACCTCTTTGACTTCACCAATACTTGGCTCTGGGACTAGCAGTTCTGCAGTATGAATTTCAATAACCTCGCCCAATTCAAATCTTTCATAAACATTCCGAATATGACTGATGTGGTTGTTCCATATACTGGATACATTGATCCTGTCTGCCATCAGATCACCATTCTCATCTTTCATTAAATTGGCTCTAGCCTGATAACTTTTCCTATATTTGTTAGTTCCTCAAAATTCTTATTTTTTTGCAATTTTGTTCAAATGGACAGAGGAGGCAGAAATGGAAAGAGGAGTGGTAATGAGATTGAAAAGAATATATGAAGATAACAGGAGTTATGTTAAGACATAGAGTGGAAGGATGGAGTGAAGTAGGGGAGTGCCCTTTCACCATTACTATTTGTAATGTTAATGGAAATGGTCATGAACTAAGTGGCAGGAAAACTGGGTGGAAAAAATGAAAGCCATGATGTTTGCTGATGACTTGATGGTATGGGGAAAGAACGAAGAGGAAGTACAGGAACAAATACAAGAATGGAATGAGGACGTAAAGTAGTGTGGAATGAAATTTAGCGTGGAAAAGTGTGAAGTAATGGTAATGTTAAGGAAGAAGGTAAGGCCTAATAAAGCTGTAAGGTTGGATAGAGTAGAGCTGAGAAAAGTACAGAACGTAAAAGATCTTGGAAGTGTGGTTGAGAAGAAAGGTGGAAGTAGAGAGGTAATGAGAAGAGGACAGAATGGAGATTTTTTTATAGGTGTGTAAGAGACCTGCTAGGGAGAGAGAAGTTCCCTTGAAGTGTAATGAAGTATTGTACAGGATGTACTTTGTATCCATTGCCACATATGCGGCAGAAACATTGACATAGGACATAAGAGATACTAGGAAAGTGGAGACCATAGGAATGAAGTTTGTGAGCAGCATGTTAACTGTCACCAGGAGAAGCAGGATTAGGAATGAAGTTATCCGGAAAGAGTAGGAGTACAAGGAGTACATGAGATAGTAGAGGAAGTAAGACTGAGATGGTATGGGCATGTAATGAGGATGGAAAAAAAAAATTATGCCGAAGAAAATGTTGGAAATAAAGTATGTGGGAAAAATACCGCAGGGAAGGCCAAGAAATATATAGGAGTAGTAGCTAACAGAAAGTGTTCAAATGAGAGTAGTAGAGTGGATGAAATTAAAGGAAGATGGAGGGATTTTATTAAACTGACCTGGCCACAGGCTGGAAACAGTTGATGATTATGTTTAATTTACTAACGTTAACTTTTAAATACCAGCTCTTTTTGTTTCTGAATATTTTACTGGCCTTACTTTTTGCATTGTTAAACGTGTTTAAGCTCAATTCACTTGGACTTTCTAAACCTATTTAATTTTGCTTCCCTTCTCGCTTCTATTAATTTTAAACATTCATTTTCAAACCATGGGTTCTTCCTACTATATATGCAGAGACCTACACTACTCTTTGCTCCATTTTTAATATAATTCTTGACCATTTCTCTCTCTTTCTCTGGATACATGTTTTCCTCCCTATTCTGTGAGCATTCTAGGGCAGCAGACCTATTTAAAATTTCAATTCTACATCCTTTCATGTATGACATCTTTTATCTATCAACAAGTGATTTATTTGATTATGTGTTTTCTCTTCTGGGGTGGGGGGGGGGGGGGGGAAGAAATCTAAGTATATTAATGAATATCCTTTATCATAAACACAAATTTTAATTTTATATAATGAAAATATTTTATAAAAAAAAAGTTAAAAATTATAGTCACATAGATTCAAATTTTCAACTAAATTTAACATGTTTTACAAGCTATATTTGTTTTGATCAGACAAAAATACATAGAATCACATTAATTAAACTTGTAATTTTAAAGAAAAATTCCAAGTACATGATTTATTTAGTTATCACAACGAAATAATATCTTAAAAATTTAATGAAATTAATTAAACTCAAGTTTTTAAGAAAAATTCAAAGATTCCGAATACATGATTAATTGGTGTTATGAAGAGAAAAAAAAATTCTAGTTGAGTTCAAACCACTACTAAAATGCTACAAAGTAAATTTGGCACACCCCTATTAAAACTACGGCTTTTAAAATATAACCCTTTCAAGGAAAACCATCTTATCACTCCTAGAGGTAAATTTTGTTATATGAAAAAAGGTAAACCTCAAAGGATGTTTTCTGGAAATATTTGACCGCAAGCAGACTTATTTACCATTTCACAATATTGACAATCAAAATTATTTGAACCAGACCCTGTTTTTTTAATATTGTAATAAAAAAATAATGGTTTTCAAAATGTAGGTAGAAATAATTATTTAAACAAAAATGTCTTTTCTTAGTTGATAAAATAAAATGTAAGAAGGTACAGGAAAAAGAAACCATTTTTGTTCTCATACTAAATAATTTAGGTGGGTGATAGACAAACATGAAATCAATGCAAAATGTGAAAACTGTAGCAAATAAAGTTTAAACTTATTTATATATTGTATATAGTCTTATTATTATCAAACCCCCTAAAAAATATATAAATTTTGATATGTGGCTAGTCCTATGATAATGTAAGACAACTAGGTATCAGGGTACCTATAAACTAATATTAGAAATGAATTGCATTAATTTGAACCATAACACATCTCTTCATTTGCTTACTATATTTACAACTATTTAAACAATAAATGACCCTATAGTGAGCAGTTGAACATACATAGTGGACCTCTTCAGAGTACACTTAATTTAACAAAAAATTTAAAAGTTGGTTATTATTTAGATGTATAAAAATGTTTAAGTGCAAAATAATAAATTAAATTAATTTCACTCTCCTTCATATCTTTGCATCTGCACCAAGCGATATTACAATAACCTCAGATAGTTTTGTCTATTGCTGGGACTCTAGTCCGAATCTGATTAAACAGATGGACAATGAAGCAATTTAATATTCCTATGCAGAGTGGTGTTTAAGAGACCAGACAACCACATTGCTAGGTCATCAGATTTGTTGATGGGGTTTTGTATTGAAGGTGGTTTTTTTCCTAAATTGTATCATTGTTGCAAGATACTTAAAACGGTTATGTTTACCTCTTATTAATATTCTTCCTTTAAATAAATTTTTAACAGTAATATATCTTTATTGTTTAAAAAAACTAACATCCAAATTTCTACCCATTGTGGTAATTAAAAATGTATATAGCTGGGACTGACCACCATTGGGTTCTAGTGGTTCCGAGTTCCTGGCTACAAATCCATAGGTCCCGGGTTTGAGCCCCGGCACTTCTAACATTTATTTGTAAAGTGGTGGGTCTGGAACGAAGCCAAGCTCAGCCTTGTGTGTACAAATGAGGAACTCTTTGAATAAAGACATAGGGCTTCGATTTAGAAAACCGAGATTAACCGCTGGAGGGTTCATGCCGACCATATGACTGACACCCTCTCTCTGCACATGTTGGCACTATCATCGCTAACAATGGCAGCGTCTTGGTTAGTATAGCTCGCTTGTGGTTGGGCTCTCACCATAGAGTTGTTTTTTTATGGCCTAGACTGTTAGTAAGATGCAATAGGTGGAACTGTAAAGTCCAACAAATAATTTGTTGACATACACAATTGCATAATGAATGCCTTTCTATTTCCTAAACATCTAAATTATGTTTTATAAGCATCATTAGATAGTTAAAATAATAATATGACAAGAAAAATGTGTTATATTATGAAGCTAATGTTTTCACTCTTCACAAATTTGAATAGCATCTTGTCTACCCTGACGATTTTTGTACACTGATGATGGTTTGGAAAGAACCTAATTTTTGAAAATGGTTGCCAAAGCTATGGAGTTACTTGTCATTGAGTGACATTTATTTTGTACCTCAATACTGATTTTAGATCACTTTTAATACCCTTTTATGTTTACAAGTTTGTTTAAAGAAAATTACTCCCAAAGCAAATACCGCACACCACTAGAGGACCCAGTTCAATGCCTACATACTACACTTAGGTTTGTTTTAACAAGCAAGCTGCTCTCCATTGTGTATATAGGAAAATACTAGTGCAATTTCCTTATATTAATCATTTATAAATATGTTAATATCAATGTGTTAATGCAAATAATTTTAAAGATTTTTTTTTTTAACTTTACTAATTTGTGTTCCTTGGATACTTGTGGGATATGGTTTACTTTTACATTTTATGTTCACTGGTTATATCTTTCTTTCTTGTAAAGTACAGTCAAATAAATGAAAATAATTGTACCGACATTTTCTCTGTTCATCAGTGTTGTGAGAGAAGTGCCTCGAAGCCTATGTTTAGAACAAAGGAAAGGCCAAATAAAAATATTCTAACAAGGAAAAAATGTTAGATATAATATGTTAAACAAGATACACAAGCAATTAAAACATGAGTGTTTTGACTACTCCTTACTTCTTACCTTATTGAAAATGTTCCTTGCACCTATAATTCTGAGTGTTTAATTTTGTACAAAGATGTGTTGTTCCTTCAAATTTGTATGCTCTCTTTTACAATAAACTAGTGATGGGTGACTTTAAAGATGCTAAGCTACTTACTTAAGTTTGGGAGTATCAAAATGTATTGACACATTCCTTGTAAAAATTTTATAATGTGGAATCTTTCCCAATTTATTTTTAGTGAAAACATAACTGGTTTTTCTTGATGAACTGTCACACATTCATATTTCAAATATAACATACAGAAGAGAAAAAAGAAATGTTTTTTGACCTATATTTTCATGAGGTTTTTCTTAGTTTCATTTTTTAGCTTCAAATTTGGTAAAATTCCTTGTTTCTAAAATAATTATTGACAATCTAGAAATAATGTGTTAATGTCGAGAATCACTTGATTAAGTTTTTATTTATTATGTTAGACCAACCACAGGGAAAATGCAATGCCTTTCAATCCATTTCATTAATACCATTCTAATTGTATAAAACTTAAGGGTATGTTTTAAAAAAAACTTTAAAAACTGTAATAATTGGAGACATTACATTTTCAAGTTTATTCTGACAAGAAATGGATTAACTGGCAATAATTAACTCAGAACTTAAGTGTTTGACTCTTATCTGGGAGGTCACAGATCCATCCTAATTTGTGTACTTATTTTTTTTTCACTGTGTGGTTTCCTGATTTCTTTCCAAGTGAATGCCTTACATTTGCTTAGTATTAAACCACCTCATTCTTTGCTTTTGTTTGTGTGTATGTATTATGCCCCTTGTTGGCTTGTTAGGCAATCTGCTACTAATATAATAGACAGAACGTGAGAAAGGTGGATCTTAGGGACTTGTGCCAGCAATTGGAATAGAGGTAAAATCAAAATGTGAAAAACCATTCTTGATGCACCAACTGAATTTGAAAAAATTTTAAACCTCTAGGTCAAAGCTGAGGATGTCAGATGAGCTTGTTGACACTGGGTTAGCCCGTGGTGGTCTTCTGATTGGTTTAAGTTGAAGGTACTTGAATGGGTATTAAGAAGCATAGCACTAAAAAGAGGGTATTGCTTTGAATGTTAATATTGGTCGGGAATGAATAGATTGATTATACCTTCAATTTTCTTATGAATAAACATATCGGGCAGAAAAAAGTTACTAGATCTACTTTAATGTATTCACACATCAATTCATGGGATTTGCAAACATTACTTTTGCTAGAAATTTTGAATATCTATAAAATTATACCTGTTATATAGTAAAATTTATAATTAGACTACAAAAACCATGTATTTTTACCTGCTTTGGAGGCCGCATGGTCTAAGGTGTCACTCTCGTGTTAGCGAGACTGCCAATGACAGGAAGATGGGTTCAAATCCCATTTGAGTGTACTGAGGATTTTTCCTAAATGGTTTTCCACTCTCCCTCCATGTAAATGTAGGTACTTTTCCTCTGAATTCAACATTCCTAATTCATAACTCACTATAATAATTAGTACATATGTGTATAACTTGTACAGGTAGTAAGATGCAATGGTAAAAATCAAAAATAAACTTTATTTTCTAAAAGGCTCCAAATGTTAATTTGTAAGAAAATTAAGGTATAGAACAGCAGCATTTTTTTTTTTTCCATTTAGATTGAATAGATCTTGAACAGGTTCATTCAAAACCAGTCGCCTCACACTACCAATAATATAATGCTAAATTGTGTTAAGATATTAAGGAGTCTTTCATAAACCACGTAACGCTTTTTTCTTAATTTTTTTTTTTTTGCCCCGCTTACCCCATGTAACACCAAATAAACATGTAGTCTAATCCCACCAACCTGTGTTATGTAAATTTTCACATCAAGAGTGAATGTCATTTCATAGGGAACCTTTTGTGACACTAAGAGAGACTCAAATTTAACACTAAGAATTAATTTTAAATCCTGAATTATTTCAAATAATTTTTTAAAGCAATACTTTTATTTTTTCGTGGTTACTGCACATATATCAATATAATGGTCTACATCATCTTCAATACCCAATCTCCCTTTATCTCTATCATTCTATAAGTCCTCACCTATTCCTCTTGCTCATATTTCGTTGTCTATGCCTTTTCTCTAACTCGTTCTTAGTTTCCCTCGCTTTCTTCGTCCAACAGACTTCCAGTTTAATACTTGTGGAAATTTATCATTGATGAAATATGGGTTTACCTGTTCATATTGATAAATTAACAGTCAGGGACTGGATGTTGTGCCTGTCCTAGTCTTAAGTTATAATATAAGGCATATGAAGCTATGACAGGCTTAGCAAGTCGATAGTGGAAAAAAATATGACTTGAATAATAAACTGACCCACACCATAGGCTGTATGTAAACAGTAATGGATGTAAAAACAATACTGTACAGTGCAGCAAGTAGATGTTAAAATATATATGCTTTGAATGCAGGTTCATAAAGAATTAACTATGTGCAAAACACATTATTAAAAAAAAATTCAAACAGCAGCTGTAGTTTGATCAATCGTAGTTGAGTGCCTTGCTTGCTGTTTTGTAAATAACTAAATTGATGGACAAAGCATGGATAATCATACTAGTTTCATATAAATGAGAAAAATTAAAAGCATGAAAATTCAAATTTCCTAAAGAATGCCATTGTCAATTTTAGGTCAGGTAAACGTATGTACTCTTTGTTTAACCTAAAGGAGGGTCCCTTCTTAATACCAGAATTTATAAGTCCCAGAATGTGTTTGATATTAAGATATTTAACCAACTATATATATTTAAATATATTTGTGTTATGTAGCACTGTGTGTATCCATCCTCCCCTTCCCTGCCCCCCCCCCCCCCCTACACCACGTCATATCAAGTAAACATTAGAGTTTGCGCCTCCCCCCCAATAAACAGCATTACGTGGTATATGGATGACCTGTGAATATACCCTGATTTTGGTTTGAAGAACAGTAGAGTAAATTCAAATATATTTCTTTGCGGCCAACACTGATAACACCTCACTTTATTATTAGTGTTATTTTAGAGTTAATTATATCTATCAAACATGACAGCTGCAGATAACATGACTTGCTGCATGAATGTATTAAAATTGTTTTAGTAACTTTAGTAACTAACTTCTACTGTTCTTCCTACCAAAATCCTACTATAGCTTTGGTTTAGTAAGAAGCAGTGTCTAAATTAATCAAAATATTTACTAAACATATAATATATATATTTATGATGTATAAATTTGTCCAATTAATTGCTTAAAGAAAGATGTTGTAGATAATATTTACTCACTTCCAAAACCTTGTATCAATAAAAACTTGAAGAAAAAAAAAACCCCGCAGTGCATCAATGTTAAAATTACGAGGTTTTGATTTATTCTCGTAGATGCTGCTGCAATTCACTAGACAATAGGAGGCAACACTCAAAAGGTGTATTTTATTTGTTTACATCTATTACTAAAATAAACTCCAAACATGGAGGAAAAAAAAATCAACATATGAGGTTTTGGAAATAAGCTAATGGGATACATCTTTAAATAGGTTACAGGTATTGTTGGTTGTGTAATAATGTATTATATGCAGTAAAAATGTGTATTTATTTCATGCAATAACAATATACTTATTTCTATAAGTAAAAGTGTTTAGTTATGTATACTTTCACTAACATATTATTTTAAAATATTTAGCCTTAAAACAAATACATTAACAATTTTTTATGTTCTCTTTGCTTAACTAAGCTGGATTTCAACTACAATACCTATTAGGAATATTTAACACTTGTGGCATTTTTTTTAACATCACACATAATAATTTATGTACCTCTGATTTATGCAGAGGTGGCACTGCCCAAATCATTACAAATTCCTTATTAATTCTGAATTAAATTGACTTGAAATACAGTGATAATTAACTTATGTGATATTATAAGAGTGATTATGCTTTTTTGCCGACCCACTTAAATTACATCATAAGAACCAATGCAATATTTAATACCTATCACTTTGCTGTAATGCAATTTACTATATAAAAATAACATTAACAAGTTTAAAGTAAACAAAACAAATAAGGTAAATAAGAATATTCAGAAACTATAAAATCCTATCAAACATACATTTCTTAGTAAAATATAATTTCACACAGTAAACAGTCTAATAATTTTTTTAAAAACAAATTTGCTATAGCAAATATTTGGGTTGTGCTACTTAGCAGTGAATTTGGTATTATTTTAGTTTGTTATAAATTGTGTTTACAATCTAAAAAAATATGTTATTGTCATTATTTTAATCAATCTTATCACTGTAATGCACACTAAAAAGGTGTTTAGTAGAGATTACATATTTAAAAATGAAACCGCTTAAAATGTTCTTATGCTTATGTATTTAATGAGAATGGGACAATCAAGTATTACAAGCAATTACCGAGATATGATCAAGTGACTAATGTAGCAGAATTATTTGGTTTTTGATACAGTAATATTTATCCTGTATAGTAAAATTAATTAAATGTCTTTGTAAGTGCAACAATTAAAGAATTTTGGAGAGTAGAATGTAACTTCTTATTTTTTTAATAGGAAGTGTTTTTTAAGTAGGTCTATAAATAGTAAATAAAATAAATCATCTAATCCAATAAAAAATATATATATTCCAATTTTGAAAATAAATTGAATGTAAGTTTGGAAAAAATATTTTGTCAAATTAAACTAGACAATTATCGAGTATCGATTAGGAGAGAGGGCGGGGGGGGGAGGGGGATATTATTACATAGATACTGTATTTAATAACCATCATAAATAAAATTGCAAACTTTTTTTGTCAAACTTATTTTCAATATCTTAACTTTTACAGTTTGCCATAGCAAAACTTTTAATAATTTTAGTATTTTTTAATCCAATTTTAGTTTTAGACATTGGTAAATTAGAAAATAGGGACTAAGAGGTAATACTAGGGATGTTTTTAATTCGAGTTTTGCTCGAGCTAGCTCCAGAATCCAGCTATATAGATGGTGCTGACCCTGACACTAAACCAGAGAAAAATATTCCTACTCTTAAAGAAAAAAGTTGAAACAGAATTTGTGATATGTACATAGTACACATTTGCACTAAGGTGTACTTGACACTTAGGGCCAGTTTAATAGTCAAACTTAGTACACCTCAAGTGCAGTGTTTTTCTAAATACAGGATGTCACCTGCCTTTACAAGAATGGAATGGGCCAGTTTCATTGTGAAACTTTCCCATCCCGTCTGAGTTTAGATAGGTGTTGTCTTGCGGTTAGTACAGCCATACACTTGAGTTGTACTAAGTCTTACTATAAAAACTCGCCCTTACTGTCTTGTCCTAAGCTGTGTTACACCAATCCTACAAAGAGATGATTTTCTAAACTTTTTTTTATCTGTATCTTAACATTCCATTGCCCAGATGTTTGCACATTAATCTTTTTGTTGTTATTCCCTCCCAACCCCCCACCTGCCTCAATTACACTGCACAATTCACAAACATCTGTGCCTTAAAAAAATATGTTGAAATTGGCCTTTAATCTGTCCCAGGTCGAAAATTTGAATATTTTCAGATTTCTAGGAAACATAGTAATATTACAAACTCAAAATATTTGTTAGTATAAACTACTTTTTGACCATAATTTGAGTGAACCGGTCTAACTAAATAAAGTGTGCTAGATCGAAGCACTATGAATAGGGATGTGAAAAAAGTATCGATACTCTACTAATATCGATAATTTTTTACTCAATACTTTTTTTTTCAATACTTTTGCTAATATTAGTACTCACACTCCAATATCGGAGCGGTATCGAAAGAAACAACTTTTTTGCTATCTTCACTCATACTGGGATTGAATGTTTACTAGGGTGGACTGTGGAGAAAGAACAAATGACACTATTTCTCAACTCTGACTCATTTTATGTAACTCTAGCATTCAACCTCTTTTAGCTCATCATAATTCATAGCTGTTCTTTCATCTTTGTTTATCGATACAGTCAGCAGGCGAATGGTGACCAATCTACTACCCTTCCTTTATCAATGAGCAGGGTCATCACAAACTAGAATTGTAGAATTGTAGAATTCACAATCAACTTAGAGGTGCCACAGGCAAATGAAGCGGCTAAGTTTATGTGCTTTGTTTAAACAGATGAAGCCATTCTATTGTTTTCGATAGTTAATCATCTATCTTGATAGAGTATATAAATGACAAATGTAGTTAAAAAATGGCACCTCACAGAAGTGAATTATGGAAGTTTTTTAAGAAGTTGGATAGTGGAAAAGCATCTTTCAAAATTTGTTTTAGAATATTAAAAACTATTAAGTTTATAATTTTCGTGTGTTAAATAAATATGAAAATACAACTATAATGCAAAAGTTGAAATTGTTATTAGTAGATAAAAAAAACATTTTTTCAGATTAAAATTTTGATACCGATACTTACTGTTATCGATACTTTTCTTTCAATATCACATCCCTAATTCTTAAGTGGGTGGGGGCAATTGTCACAACAGTATTTCTTTACATTTAACTGAGTAGTTAACAATCCAGTGTCAGGAAGGGGGCATCTGTTGTTTATTTGTGTTTAACTAATTGGGTTTACTACTATTGAGTTTACTAGATTAATTATTTATTAAATTCTTTCTTTATTTATACTGCTGATGCTGGATGTCTTGAACCTTTCTTGAACCCCTTCCCCCTGTGTTCTGGTGAACATGGACATATATTATTTAAGAACAGAGTATACCCAGCAATCAGTATTCTCAAAATTGACCTTAAGGAATTATCAATATAAAATTCATGTTAATTAGTTAATGCATGGATACTCTTACAATAGGATTCCCAATGTCACAAATAAAAGTGGCCGAGGTCTAAAAAGACTTAGAAAATTTTTTTGCCTGGGTACAATGGCTAAAAACACAAGAATTCATGTAAATAAACCTTGTTTATTTAAACATTTAATATATTATGATAAAAAACATGGTGGCAAATATGAGTGGACTGGACAAATGAGAAAGGATATGGTAAAAGAATTGCAACATAAATTAACAAGCCAACAGAATCTTTTTACGAAACGTGACTGACAACTCGGAAATTGCAGTCAAAGCAAGTTTTGTTTTATCTAAAATTTTAGTACCATAAAAAAATGGCATTCAAAATGGAGAGCTAGTTAAAGAATGTCTGGAAGAAGTGACAAATATAGCTTTCCAAGAGAAAAAATAATTGAGTTAGGCCTATTTCAAAAATTAGTCTTAATTGTATGCCAGGATCCAGAAAAGCAGAAGAAATGGAATCAGACATTGAAAATAATATTAGAATTTAAGTACTTTTCATTGGCCATGGATGAAAGCATAGATGACACTGACACTGCAGAGCTTTCAATTTTTATTTGTGGTATTGATATAAATTTAAACATTACAGAGGAATTTCTGGCGTTAGTTCTTATGAAAGATACAACCAAAGGCTCAGTCATTTATTGTGAGGTGATAAAATCTTGGAAAAGTATAATTTGAACCCAAAATTATTACATGGTATTTTAACAGACAGGTGGGCCAGCCGTGGTGATAAAGAAGCAAGGGGTTTTGAACTATTTAGAAAAAGATTGCAAAAACATGGACAATGATCTTGTCACATGACACTGTATTTCACACCAAAGAAACCTTTGTGCAAAAAACCTTAATATGAAGCATGTGATGAAAGTAGTAGCCTAGTCAAAGTAATACGTTTGCCTCGTTCCAAAGGACTCACTGATCGTCAATTTCGAGAATTCTTTTCAGAAATATACTCTTAGTATGACAATGATGTTTATTTTACACAAGTTCGTGGGCTTAGTGCCCTTTCACCCGAGAAATATTTTATTGCGCGAATAAAAGTTTGTGCGATCAATTCTGACGTTGCTTTCAGACGAGAGGGAAAAACCAGCTTGTTTCCCATCCATTCATGTTCAGTAATGCTTTAGACATGGTATAAGATAGTGATTTTTAACCGGGGGAGCTGCAAAAGGTTTTCTGGGGCCTTGAAAAAAAATAATTAAAAATATTATTTGCTTATTAGTGAGGTCAATTATCTTAAATTTTATGTTTTGGAAGAAAGAATTCAATTATCATAAGCATGTAAGTACAGTAGACTCTCGGTTTTCCAGGATAATGGAGGGAAGCACGGATAATACAAATCAATGATAGTACAAATAGTTTCCATCTGTTTACCATCGCCATTCAAAATTTGCTGGCCTTAGTTTCTACTTATTTATGTGAAAATGGATTTTCCACAATGGTAAATATTAAAACAAAGCAGCGAAATAGACTCCGAATCGACTCCTGCACCTGAATAGCACTAAGTAATACAAATGAAACAAGAATAGACAAATTACCTGCCTCGATGGCGTAGTTAGCTAACACGATTATTTTGTGTTGAGCTAGACTTTCGAGGACAGGGAGATCAAGGTTCGAATCTGTCGGGTGAACTGAGGGGTGGTTTTTCCTAAATGGTTTTTGATTCTTCCTCCACACAAATGCGGGCTCACTTCTTCTAAATTCAACCTTCCCAATTCCTAACTCATTAGCTTAATTAGTACTTAAGCATATAACCCAGACAGTTAGTAAGATGCGGTGCTAAAAAAAAATTAGACAAATAATTAGTGGAAGTGTTCAACAGCATAGGTCCCATTAAATACATTTAGGTAAGTTAAGTTCGGTTTTTTATTTGTTATTATAATCAGTAAATAATGCCACTATTTTAGGATATATCTTAATGATTAATATGTCAGTAAAAACCAGGGGCCATGAAAATATTTTAAGATATCTAGTAATAAAAGGTTGAGAACCACTGGTGTAGGATACATCACGGCTGACAACGTAAGCCCTGGTGTAGGATACATCACGGCTGACAAAGTAAGCCGTATGATGGCTACATAACTTTTTTTTCACAGAGTAACCAAAATAAAAAATAAAAGGTTGTTTCAGGTACACTCTATAATTAGTTGTAAATTAAGTGAAGGTGATTTTAGTTTAAATTTTGCTATACTACGGCAATATGACGATAAGTTTTTCAAGTATTTTTTGCATGTCATTGGCAACATTTGACAAATCGCTGCATTTTGTCACCAAGTTTACTGAAAGCAGATACAAATGTGAGAAATGCAATCTCACCATCAGAAAAAAAAGGCAGTTACGTTATGAGAAAATATGGATTTATTTGCATTTGTTGAAATAATATTTGATAGAATATTTTATTAAAACAACCTTAGAATTGTTGGACAAAAACTCTTAAAATCATTTATAGCACTCTAGTTAACAAAGTGTATGTAATTAATTACAAAATTATTTATTTGAAAAAAGTGAAATTAAAACCAATTTTACATAAAACTTGTTTGATCCAAAAATGTAATATTCACTCTCAAACATTTTTTTAACACAAACTATGGATACGTTCTACCTCCAAGAACTCCAACAGCAGACTTATCGAGCAATTTCCTTCCTCTCCTCTGAAAGCATACATTTGACTCAATGTATCTCAAGGTCGATGTGCGGTATATTTTCCATGCGACCAATAATCTCGTCACTAGATACAAGCAACTGTTCTAGACCGGTGGCGCAGGAATTTTACCATGCGATATTTTCCCTCCCTTTCTGAACACTAACATTTAAACCAATGTATCTCAGTGGATAAAATTCGCACGATAAAATACCTCTCGTGTGAAAGAGCACTTTGTGATGCAAAAATGCTGAAAAGAGTGTATGATCTGTGTCAAGAGATAATTATCTTTTTAAAAAGTTATGAGAATCTGATAGCAGACTTTGAGAGCAATGATTGGGTGTGTGATTTATATTTTTTTGATTGACTTGACCCAACATCTTAACAAGCTATATACCAAACTTCAAGGAAAAAATAATTTGATAACCAATTTGTTTTAATTGATAAAGTTGAGGTTAAACTGACATGGCAGTCACGGAAGAATTGAACAATCATGTTCTAAAAACGGCAACGTTATTCAGAACCACCTATTTAAGAGAAAAGTTATTTTCTGTAATGAAACAAATCAAATCAATAGGTCGTTCCCGTCCGACTGATGGACATTTGGAGGGAAATTTACAAATTGCTGTGTCCAACATTGAACCAAATATTTACATATAGAAAGACTAATAAAAAAACAATGTCAAGTCTCTCATTAGGCCCACAATAAATAGTAATGATTATTGGCAGCCTAATTACGTTTTCTATTTTTTAAACATGTGCATTCTTTTAAATAAATGTAGCCTATTAGTGCAATTTGTTTTTTTAATGTTTCTTTGCAAACTAAAATGTCTATTTTGAAATTTAATAGCTATGTAACATGTGATTTTAATGTCTCATGGGTATGCTTTTCAGGTATAATTTTCACTATAATATATAGGCTATTGGTGAAACGAGGAAAAGTTAGGTGGGTGTTTGGCAATTGACGGGGAGGGGGATTGCCTTGTGGCCCACTATTGAAATGTTAATAGTAAAAGTGGTCTGTAGGTGTTGAAAAGGTTGTGCACCACTGCCTCAGAACATGTGTACCAAAGCAGTTGTTCTTATGCTATTTAATAAAAAAAATGTGTGGAGAGAGCATTGAACATTGTTTCTTGGAATGAGCCACCATTTATATTAGGCCTACTTCAAAACAGTTCACTACATATTAATAAAGTTTATAAAATAAAATAAAAATTGGACTGTAATAAATTGGTTCTTATGTTGGTGTTTTATCATATTTATTACTTATCACATAGATGGTGACTTCTCTAAACATTGACTAAAATAAAACAATTTAATTTTAAATCAGTAAGCTTTGTTCTTTAAATTCCTGAAATGAATGTAGATAACTTATTTGACTAAATTACAAAGATTGCCTTTTTAACAATTAACTAAAAGGCTAAACATGTCATGAATTTTTCACCAAACACTATATATACACATATATATATATAATATTTAAGTTATAAAGTGTGTTTAAGAAGTCCTACAATTTACTATTTTGTTAAATTAGCCAATAATGAGTCCACAGCCAAGTTTAAATTGTTTTTGTTTATGTGACATAACACCACTAAGCAAGAATGTGAATGGTAATGGATTAAGTTTCTTCTCAAGGACAGCTCCTACTGTACCATTTGAATCAATTGTTCCTCTAAAACATGTATCAGTCACTGGCAAATCATATTGATATCCAACTGACAAAGTAGACCCTTTCAAAGAATAGTTAGTTTCAAGTTCTACACCTACTTGCAATTCTTCGTTCACTTTTTGATAATAGTATGTATGTAAAGATTCAGCTCCTAACGCACCACTTACTACAATGTCTCCTAGAGAATATCGTGCAACCGCAGACAACATTGTCATTTCACCACCAGGAACATTTCTTCCACATTGATAAACAAGCTCCGAGCCTAATGCAAGATTGGATGACACAGACTGAAGATAGTGAGCTACAAACACACCAGCTCTTTTTGAGATATCTAGATTTGCCAATGCTAGAGAGCATGTACAGTTATCACCTTTGTAATCATTTGTAAGTTGAGAAGCAGAAAGTTTGCCATTCTGAATCTGAGCCGATAATCGAGATGTTAGTTTTGGTCCAAATTGATGAATTACAGTACTGTTGATATTTCCTCTAGGATCTATGTCACCTTGAAGTATTGGATAAGCTTCATTTGGACCAATCATTTTTGTACCTACGTATGTTCCACCAAACCGATAGCCTGATCCACCTTCTGAGCTCAATGTAAACGTGTGAGATAGTTGGAAATGATTATTAATTCCATTACTGACAATTAGTTTGGCTCCTTCAAAAATTGAAGGAAACAAATCTTTACATTTCTTATGTAAATCTTCTACAGTACCCGGGCTTTGAATAGTACCGATCTGGGAATCCTCTAAATTAGCTTCTGTAAACGAGGACGGTGTACTGCCTAAATAAATATCTGAGTTTAATCTTGATTCTAATCCCATGTTAACCGGTGGATCAGGTGGCAGTGTGCTTACATTGATTTTATCCTCAATTTTAGCGGATGACTTTTGACTCGCTGCTATCACATTGCCCATCTTCACTTCTTTTATGTTGTAATTCACTAAAACTAAACAGATAATATTAGGGTATTATGCTCTTACACTTAAATCAATAAATATTATAAGTATTCAGAGTAGCTTAATTGAATTAAATAATTAAGACAGTAATCTCCATTTAAAAACATAAGAAAAGGTAAAACCAATCTAGCCAACAGTGGCCAGATCATAACCCACAACAAGAGTCTAAGATATACGGGTCTGTCTACTCTTTAGTTCCAGTGATCAGACATAGAAGCCAAATGGTGTTAGTGTCGTTGCAGAATAGCGCGCGCGCAATTTAAATTTTGAAGAGAAGTTTGACCCTCCAAGTTAACATTTTACTGTTAGACAGTAATTATTTTAGAATCAAATAGCCGAAGCTATTATTAATGCTTTTTAAGTGAGGAATTCTCCATCAAGATATATTCTGAAAATTGAAAAATGACACCTGGACACGGGAATCGAACCCAGGACCTCTGGCTTAGAACGCCAATGCTCTAGCCACTGAGCTATCCAGGAGTCCAGGCCTTAAAATATGAGTGAAAAATGACCATGAGTATGGGATGAATCCTGGATAGCTCAGTGGTTAGAGCATTGGCGTACTAAGCCAGAGGTCCAGGGTTCGATTCCCATGTCCAGGTGTCATTTTTCAATTTTCAGAGTTATTATTTTATCCCGAATATGATAACTAGTGAATAAAAAGAATATCTCACAACAAATGCTAACATAGGCCTACAAATTACAATTAATCATTTTCTCATCGATTTAAGATAATTTAAATCTGAAATACTGTATTATAAATCACATGGTAATTATTTGTTTGGTAAAATTTGATCATATAAACATGGCTATAAATTATTATTTAAAAAATGTATTGAAGTATGAAGGGACTAAGGCATCATTCAGTCTTACCATCTAGCTAATAGCGTCTGAGGGGATTTTGACATTTAGGGTAATTTGTCTGAATACGAAAATTAGGGATAAGACAGAATGCAAGAGTGAAATAAGCAAACGTGAATAGTGAATGAGAAGTGTGATTTTTGAGTAGATTTGAAAAATATGAATTCACATTCGAAAGTGTGAGTGGTGTTAATTAGATATCTTAGAGGGTACGTTCTTGCAGAGGGCTCAATACCGAGGCAAATCAATACCACTCACATTTCACTTTTATTCATTTTGTTCTTGCATACAGTCTATAAAGTTTCAATATCATTTTATCATGTAAAAAATGAGATCTAAACATAGTACTTTGGTACTTCCATTTTTATAATGGTCCCAGGTTGTTTCCCGCCTTCAAGTAGACATTTTTAAAATACTATATTTCACTTAAGTGCCAAGACCATTATTAATATTACCTATCATCCCTAAATACTATTGAATTAAATTATTGTAGTAAAATTACTTGCAGCAACATATCGAGTATTACTACTAAAATGTAGTAGTCATATTAAGAAAGTAACACATAAGGATGTGAGCAGTTTCAGTCCTCTATAAATAATTTAATACTTTTGTGATAAGTGCCATTAAAAAACTAAACAAATAGTGTTACTTTTTTAATGTGATGTTGTAAAATACTTTCGAATGAAAATAATATAACTTTAGTTTCAATCGATTCTCCCCATCTTTGTGAGTGTATTGATACAAAAAACTATCAATTTTTTAATAATTAACAAAATAAGTAAAATATTTATGGGTAAGGTTTTTGAGTATCGACCCTTTCTTACTTAACCTTTCTAACATTTCATCTGCAAATAAATGTCCTTCGTCTGGATTTTGATTTTAGAGATGTCTGAATATTACAAAATCAAATTATATTAAATATGCCTAGATATAATTATAGTTTCATTTGATTTGCCGTTTACTTTCATGTATAAATGGTAATATAAATTTCTTAATGATTTGCTGTTTTGAGAAAATACAGTGTTTTACTTGTATCAGTTCTAGAGCACCATCCCAAATTTTAAAAAATAAACTTTTTTACTTTGGTATATAAATAATGTCTAAAGTTAAAGCAGTAAAAAAATCACTGTTATAATTTATAAATAGACATACAAGTAGCCAATGACATAGGAGTGGTGGCAACTGATATCTAGCAGAAGTTTTTTTTATTGCAAACAATGATCAACCAGTGTGGAAATAATTAAGAGAAACTTAAATTAAATTATAAAAAGCAATTGCACTCTTTCCTTTTGCAAAATTCTTTCATCAGTATCTGCTACAATTCACTCTCGTAGAATACCTTTTGGCCAAAAGTTTTTTTTCACAAAATCTATCATTGGATTTTTTTTCTAAAGTTCTTTTGACCAGAAATCTTTCTTGTATTTTTTCTCACAATCGTGTCTCTCGAAATTTGAGGGCGTTTAAACGTTGATACGTAATTTTTAAAACAATCTGGAAACTTACATTTATTTTTATTTTGACATGTGAAGCCATTGTGCAGAAAAAAAATCTTATCAATCTGAACCGCTGTTGTTATAAAATGTCACAACTATCCGCAACGATCACACCGCTTTCTAATATTGTGGCAAATCGTGAAACTATAAAGCTTCAACTTCTGATCAACTTTTATATAGGGTCTTGAGTAAAGTGTCATAGAGGTGACTAATACCATAAAACTATTTATTCTAGCGGAAAACAAGCTTTGCACAAGGTCATGACATAATAATTCATTATTAGATAGAAACATTAGTTTAAAGTTATCCCTAAAGAGAATATCACACACAAACCTCTTCAAAGAAGTTCAATGTTTGACAATTATTATGTTTTTTGTTTCACGGCTGTGACAAATTATAGTGCACAAAATAATTACTGAAAATTATTATATAAACACTAGCACCCTCTTATAACTGGCCACCATGATTTATAAAATAAATGTGTGTATATATAATATACGTTTTATTTTGAAACTTATATATATTAGTTTCAAAATAAAACGTATATTATGGAGAGAAAGCAGTCTTTTAGAAACTCTTGTTTGTAAAGTATTTTTTAATGAATCACAGACGTCACACTATAAAGAAATATCCAAATGGTTACTATAAGTTCGTGTTTTAATAGACAATTGAAAGAAAAAAATAATTAAAAACAAATTGTTTGCCTTGAAACTTTTGACTGCCAAAAGTGACAGCATTTCACCATATTGTCTCTCAGATCATATGGTTTGAGGAATGCAGAGAATAGTAATCTGGTAACTTTTGCTAGCTCTCAGCTACCATCCCTCCTACTATGGTAGAATATACGTTAGAGGTGTATTCAATAACAGCTATATTAGATGGAACAAACATGTTAAATTTATCAGGCAGAAAGCAATTTGGGGAACTAAATTTTCTAATGAATGATTTAGAAAAGGTGAGTATAATAGTAGGTCTGTGGTTGGGCAAGGACTGGAAAGTTTACCATATGCTTTTAAATTTTAAGAAAGTATTTAACGGGGTACCACACAATATTGCTGCGGATGTTGAACAAGATGATTGAGGGTAGGGCAATGATGAGTAGGTATTAGATTATTTAGAGAAAAATAAATATAATAAAAATCTAGACTTAGAAAATTGTTCCTAAACAGTGTAGCTTGCTACAAGGAAGCTTATTAGAAATGGTTGGTAAACAGCATATTTATACAGAAAAACTTTTTTGGTCAAATAAAATAAAATGTTGCTTCACAAAATGGTTAAAATTTAATTTTTAATTTATCGAAGAAGAAAAACTATCTACAAATTCCGCGATTCTCATTGTAAATATTCAAGAACTGTTGAAATAACTATAAGTATACAATTAAATTAATTTATTTGCTGTAATGAAATAATATTTTTTTTATTTTGGATTTAAAAAAATCATAAAAACTACAAAAACACTGTGCTACCTTGTGCTCCTTTCTCTCTTACTTTAAAAAGGGATTGTACTGTGTTTTTAAGATGGACAGGAAAATGTTTATTTTACAATTTAAATCACATTTTGGAATATGTTGTTACAAGTAGTGTTAGTCATTATCCTCGTAAACACATTTTTATATAGGGACAGTAGAATTTTGGTAAAAAAAAACTTTAAGAAAACAATAGATTTTTGGGGCTAGCATTGATAACGTTTTACAATGTTAATACAACTATTTTACAGCTATTAATTATATGTATCAAAAGTCGCAGCTAAAGATCACATAGCTTTTAAGTGATAATTAGATCTAATAGCTTTTCTAGTTGTCAAATAAAGTTCATCTTTTGAAATTGGGCTGTTCAAGCAGCTCATTGTTGTGTTCTCGAGTATTTAGATATTGTGGTGGAAAAACTTCATGGTGTAAGCCCACAAATGAGCTATATCAAACGAGTGATCACCACCGTAAGTGATGCCAACATTTGTGGATAGAGTGTAAGTTATCATTTGTTCAGCATAGCGAGTCTTTCAGCCGATAATCTCAGTTTGATAGACTGGATCTGTTACTTCATTATTCAAATAGCTCCTTATTTATTTTTACGAGGCTGAGTTTGAAACCGATCCAATCCTACTGCTTCACAGATAAATTTTGGAATCACAGGAGATCGAGCCTGGGACCTCTGGATCTGTAGCCAGGAAATTTGACCACTAGACCATAGAGGTGGTCATTTATATAGATTGAACCAATATAAATTGAATTCTATACGCTATGGTTATAGGTATTATTAATTTGTAGGAAGTAGAAGTTGGATTATTTTATTAATATTTCTTAATGTTGATTGTTACCTAACAGTAATAATAGCTATGCAACACGATAAAATATAGGGGCATAGAAACGTCGGCTTTGGGGGATCTAGTCTAAAAATGAACCTTTGGTGCACACAGAAATAAAGTTGACCCTTTTCTGGACTGTACTGATTAGGATATTTTGGGGGTCCAAATACCTTTCCCAATAATATTATAATTAATACAGCTCCTAGCACCGACAAGTTTACCGGAATGAACATTTAATTAATTTTTTAATTGTTGGCGTTGACAGATAGTATGTGTTTTTTTATTAAAAATGGTAGATATTGAAAGTTTAATAGTGCGCGTGTTACCCAAACATCCTAAAAAGTATGTAGTTATTGTTAACATATATTTGTATGAATACAATATATATATATAGTGTATCGTCAACCCCCTCCGCCCCCCGTTCCATATGTACTAGCTGTGGGCCAATAGATCTTTCAGAAAGCTTTCTGACTGAGGATAAGGGGAAGGGGGATGTTATGAATACTTGTGTGGGCTCGTGATTGACGTTAGTCTTGGCTATTAAAAGGTTTATTAATACTACTATGACTAATAAAAATGTGATGTTAAAAGTGCAGTTAAAGGGAATAACTTAATGAATATAGAAGAAGCGAGTGATCGAACGAGGTGTTATGTGGTTTACCTAATGGCTTGTCTGACTGTTAGAAGGTCCTTGCACGGTCGTTTAACCTGATTCCCTGGGCTCAAGCGGCAGCCCTGACTGGCACTTGACGAAACCGATGACTTAGACTGCGTGGCTTCGTGACTGGCAGTGTGACCTCCTAGATTACGATATTCTGTAGTCAGCCCCGAGGAGCTCAAGACCTTCCACGTTAACCAGGCTGCTGGCCTGGTTCGTCGCTCAGGACTGGTGACCCCTCCTTTTGCGCTAGTTCCTCTAGTTTGTTTTTTATTGAATCACCATAACAACCTCGTAGCATTCGTCATGTCATTTGCCACTCACAATATAAAATGTTTACACAATGTTTAATAAATCATTATTGTACGCTGCTGACAGTCCCTATTATATGTGAGAGACAATTTGATCAAAACGGCTCTTTTAAATTTAAATTAAAGAAGCAGTGAATATCCCCAAGCAGGCTCTTTCAACATCAATATCAAATTTGAAGGAGAGGTGGTACTCTCCAAGCCCTTCTTCATTCTTATTTATATCCCCGATAAGACGGTCCATTTATTACCAGCATAGTGTTAAATGAGTTTGATAACGGGTAATTAGCATTTATTTAATAGTTAAAGATGTTTATTTTTTAATTAAGAAACCGTTATTCTAATTATATATTTTAAAGTAGAGAATCTGATTACAATGAGGGAGATGGCATGAATGAGCAGAAGCAGATACATGAAAGAGAGAATTTGAATTAACTTGATAGAAAATTATAAAGCAAGATTTGAGTTGAGAGATATTTGGCAAAGCAAGAGAAAGGGGGTGGATATGTGTAATGACATTTTGAAAGAAAGAGTAATATGGATAAATATGAAGACGGATGTTAAGGCGAGTACAGGTAGGGCCGTTTAGGAAATGTATATTAGTGTGGAAGCTCACAATAAACTATATCACCTGTACTTAGAACAGCTGATATAGGAAAGCTTCAATTTTTAACTAGATAGTAGTGGATTGAAATATTTAATTGTAGATGGAAATATATAATATATATGTATGTATAATAAGTGAATATCATAGAAAAGTATTATTTTTTCATGGACGGAAGTGAGTTAAAAAACAAATAAATCAATTAAACAATCAACATGTTGACACTATGTAACTATTAATTTAATAGTTTATTTTTGTATTAATATGTTACTGAAATTTTGATACATAACCTGTGCAATATATAATTTTATTGTATGAAAATAAAAGCTAATTAAATTAAAACAAATAAAAAAATACGCGAACTATTTTAAGACCAGCTACACGGAAGTTCGTGTAAAAACTAAGCTTAGCATAGAAAAAACAAAGACTATGAAAATGATATATAGGATTCAATTAGTCATAAGGTTGGTGTGACTGTACCAAGTTATTAGCTGACTTTTAAAGATGGCATGTGTAAATGGTAGAAATACAGACACTTTATACGAATTAAGTGTATCAGCTGTTATTGACAGCTACCAGTGTTTTAAAAATGAACTACGAATGATGCCTGAAAATGTCATGTTTGATTTGTATCATAAGGTAACTCATTTTTGCTTTAAACCCCTTTTTTATCTCTTTATATGTCTCTTGTAGAACTTTTTTTTTAATAAGTGTAAGCAGGGGGCCTTTATATATTATTTTTGTATAGCACAGGTTCTCCTCCTCTTTTAAAAAAATATATTTTAGTGTTTTTATAGTAGAATACATAGTGAATATGGAACATTTCCCCTGCAGAGTACAAATTTTTATCCTGTGATAAATTTTTACACACATTTAGCAAATTTAGTAAAAATATTTGATTAGCAACAAAAATTACAACTCTAGCTTGGTGCCATGTTGGGCAGCATTGTTAGTCAACAGCATCATTGGTCACATGGTCTATAATGTGTCACTATCACAGACTATTGCCGCAGCTTGAGATAAGGGTATGAGACCCAGTTGGATATTGAAAGGGTGGCTTTTCTTGATGGTTTTCCACACTTCCTGCACACAAATGCAGTTATATTTTCTTAAAATTATTGGTACCTTAATATGTAGTACCTTAACAGTGTAAATATCCAGATAACAAAATACAAATAATAAATGCATAATTTAGCAGTTTGCAACAAAATATCTTGATAAATTTAAACATCTAATATGCCTGGAATCTCCTAGCAAGTTTCTTTGATTTTCTTTCAATACTAGTAAAAGTCTTTGTTGGACACATTCTGGTCTAGGATTAATACAGGGACAGTATACATAATATTGCACATTTAAGACTCACTTCCCTCACCTCCCTCTCCCCCCAAACAAAACATTATTTTAGAATAGTATTTTTCTATGTGAAAAAAAATGGTGCATCGATTAGAAAGAGGGGGGAAAAAAGTTGCTTACCAGTACCTTCCTCTTTTAATCTGGGCTGTAACCCACCTCATTGGCGTAGTCGGCTAACACGCTGGATTCATGTTAAGCTAGACTGCCGAGGACAGGAAGATCGAGGTTCGAATCTAAGTCGGGCGAACCTGGGGGGGGTTTTCGAGGGGTTCCTAAATGGTTTTCCACTCTCCCTCCACACAAATGCGGGTTAACTTCCTCTATATTCAACTTCCCAATTCCTAACCCATTAGTGTAAATAGTACATAAATGTATAACCAGAACGGGTAGTAAGACACAGTGCTAAGTATTATAAGTAGGCCCCTACTAATATGGCCTGTAGACCATGCCTCTCACTCACAAGCACATGGGCACACGTCAAACTATATTCCAAAGAATTTTTTTAGAAACCTACAATAATAGTCAGTTTTATAACAACTACATTTCACTCTTTTTCTAAGCAAACCCAACCGTTGCAAATGAAACACAATATAGTTGTATCTTGGTTGAAGAGATATTGAGAATCTACAAATTACTCTAGGCCTAACTTACACTATGTAACCAGTCTCACACACACATAATCTATACTGGCCCACCCATGAATTAAATGACATCACATATAAAAGCCCAAATTTATATGTAAAATAACTAGCCTCTTACCATACAAACCTAACTTTCAAACCTTTGATAACCTATATAGGGTAGCCTACTTGTATTACCATGGTTCTTATCAACTCTAGCTAAACCCAACCTTTCATGAATCAATAATTAAAAATTTATAATAATATTGATAAATAAATAATTCAATTTATCAACAACAACAAAAATCAAATCAAAATGATGACATAAAACACAGGAAATGATCATGAATCATATTTTTTGTAAGTATCGAGTCTTACTACCTGTGCAGCTTATACGCTTATGTACTAATTACGCTAATGGTTTTAGGGACTAGGAAGGTTATGTTTAGAGGAAGTGAACCCCCATTTGTGTGGAGGGAGAGTGGTAAATCATTTTGGAAAAACCACCTTCAGTACATCCGACTGAGATTCAAACCTCGAGCCCCATCATAATAAATATAGTCTACTGCGAGAGTAACTCGTTAGACCACGTGGTCACTGAACCAGTTAAGAGTCATATTATAACACACAACATGAGTCAACACAAAGCTATCATTATTTACTTCTCAATGTTTTACTTATGATTCTAGTGAGCTGTAAAATAACTATGCATATTTTTTCATGACACTATAATTTTTCCTAAATCTAGATTACACTGTAGGTTTATCCTCTAAAGTTGAAGTTCACTCGTAGATTTGTTGAATATAAAATGTATATAATGAGAATATTTTTTAAATTCTGGTATTTTTAATACTATTTTTTTTTTTCATACCGTAGATCAATAATTATAGAAATATGTGACAAGCCTGAATGTTTTCAGCCGGCTGCTTTAAGCCAGCTGCTTTACACTTATGTTCACTATAATTATTAGATTTTCACAAACATAGCCAACTTTGTTTTTAAATAGAAAAAATGTTACTAGACATGATCAGACTAATATTTGTAAAATTCACTTAAGTCAAATGACAACCTGGACACGGTAATTAAACTCGGGACTTTTGGCTCTGCACACAAATGTTCTATCACTGAGCCATCATGGTTAGTCTCATAACCAGAGCCAGCCTTCACTACTTGTTGTAAAGGGGCATTTAGACAACGCCTTTTTTCATACAATATGCCGCATGCAACTAGGCACACAGGAGATGCACGTTAGGGGAGGCGAATTCCCCAAATGTAGTTGTGCGTCTAACTACAAGTAGGTGCCAAGTGCTCCCTAAATATTTGGGGAGCACATCGCAACAATCTTGCCCCACAGTCACTTGAGAACTGTCAACGGTGGTGTTGTTGAATTGTCTAGTTTTTGTGTAGTTGGGTTTTCTGTGAAAGTTTTTGTTTTTTCTTTGATGGAGTGGAATGCTGAAAAAAACAATAAAATTCACCAATGACTTTCACTGTTATCCATTTTTGTGGCGGTCATCACACACTGATTATATATGTAGTAGGCCTATATTGTTTTTAAATGTGTAGTTTATCCATACTCAATAAAATATCAACCCTAATCACGACTCTTTCGCTTGTTTTTATGCCGCATAGTGACAAAGCTCTAGCAGCACCAGCAGCAAGTACTTTCTATGACAACATCTCTAAACTCACTGGCGCATGAAAAGTGATGTAAAAGTGAAAACAGGTCGAGTTGCATGAGGCATGATGCAAAAGACTCAAGGTGCCTCTATGCATATAATGTTGCATGAAAAAAGGCATAGTCTAAACGCCTCTTAAGTGTGGTAACTGGTGAAGGTATCGGATACCCATAGCTATCCACTATCACAATCTTTGGTGAATCATAACTGACATTATGCTGCCATGCACTTAGTAGACCTATTATTAATTCATGTGTATCACCGACTGATATGTGATTGCTATCCACAGGATCTATCCTGAAAACTGATTCATATTCAATCAATTGATTTTGATAACCGCCTCGATGGTGTAGTTAGCTAACGTGCTAGTTTCGTGTTGAGCTCTACTGCCGAGGACGGGGAGATCTAAATTCGAATCTCAGTTGGGTGAACTGGGGGTGGTTTTCCCTGAATAGTTTTCCACTCTCCCTTCATGCAAATGCAGGTTCACTTTATCTAAATTCAACCTTCCCAATTCCTAACCCATTAGCCTAATTAGTAGCCTACTTAAGCATATAACTCAAACGGGTGGTAAGACGCGGTGCTAAGAAAATAAAAAATATTTTGATTCCAATATCAATACTGATTCTGTGGCTAACAAAAACGTATCATTCGATGATACACATGAATTAAAACTATATTTGTAAATTTTCGTGGTTTTCTGATCTGGCTCTCATATCAGCTCAAAAAAGAGCTTACAAAATATGCGAAAAAACTAAAATTGACTAAATAGCTGTTATATTTAAGCAATGACATTTTGTTTTCAGTTGTACACTGAAAAGAGGCTTTGCCTTTTAGGATTGGAGCTGAGTGAAATAGACATTTTTTCTCGTCTGTTAAGGGTGTCAAGCCGCCGACAAGTCTTGTTGAGAATGTTTCAGGTAAACAAATTTAATTGTTAGTCACTTATATTGCATATTGACACCAAGAACATCAAATAATTTATTTTACATTTTATAGAAGTTTGATGGCTTAGGTACTTAAAGTATAACTTTAGTAGTTTAGATCACACTAATTCTGAGATATGATACCTGTTAATGATTCATTCACATTGGTCATGATTGAGTCATTGTGCTTTAGGTGCTAACTTCACACACTGAAAGACTTTGGTTTGAATCATAAGTTGAATAAAACTCGCTTAAGTGACCGAATGGTCTAAGAGACTAAGGCATCCCTCTCATGTTAGACTGGCCAGCTAAAGACAGGGAGATAAAGGTTTGAATCCCAGTCGAGTCTACTGAGGGTGGTTTCTCCTTCCACGCATACGTGGGTTGATTCTCTCAAATGCTTCCTTCCTCATCCTTACCCCTTTAGAGTAATTATCATGCATGTATGCGATGATAACTAAAACAACAAAAAAGTTGAATAAATAATGAACTTTACACACTGTATTGTTGGACCAGACATACTAGTGATTTATGATAGTATAATCATAATATTTTAAAGCTTTCACATTCTTTAATCATCTTTACAAAAAACCAGTATAGTATTTAGTAGTCTAAAAGACAAAATACTATACTGATATTATTAAATCTCATGGTAAAATGTAAATATATGTCACTTTGTATCAGGGTTTTAGAGCCTTTGACTCTGACTCCTCTATTTTTCTACTCTCCAACTCCTTTAGAAATGACTAATGTATATTAGGCCTAATTAGTAATAAAAACTTTACTGCGACAAAATTCTCCAATAGGCCTACATATTATTTCATGGGAAGCTTCTTTGGCATTTTGAATTTATATTTGAATAAATTTGTCATTCTATAACAGAAGTATTGGTCCTAAAAATAAAAAAAAGTACAAAACTAAAATGATGTAGTATTTACCACATAATGTTGTAATATTAAAAGTTTTTATTTTGAAGCCGGTGTCATAGTTGGTACATTTTTACTGACTCCGACCAAAATTAGTGCCAACTTCGAACTTCATAGCCCTGGTTTGGATGTTATTAAATAATGGTAGTAGGTACATTTTTAAATACTGCTGACTTCTGAAAAGCCACAAGAAACTTTAAGCATGAAAATTAAGCAAGCTCTAAATTATCATGTGTAAATTAATCCAAGTCTATATTTTAATTCCAAAGTAAATCCCTATGAATTAAAAAAAATTAGACAAAATAAGCCTAATCTGTAATATAAAATAAAATGTTTAAAACATTTTGTAACAATAAATTTTCTATTGAAACTTTCTTAAATATTTAGTCCAAACAAAACCTAGCTTAGTTGAGTTAGTCCCTTTATTCCGCACCAGATGCTTTAAATCTTTTTATTCCTCTTGTACAGAGTCTGATGGATCATGGTACTAGAGTCTCCAGAGATTTGGCTTTGTGCTATGCTAGAAAGTGCAGCATTGTGAAGTCAAATCCAACGGCCAGGGATATGTTGATCGACCTCGGACTTCGACTTGGTAAGTATGACTTTGCTAATTTAAATGTGTAATTTTTTTTTAGGTTTCGATCTCCAAAAATAATTTTATTTAGGATGAAAATGCCATTAGCTTATGTTGTCTTGTTGCAGGTGGGTTCTTAAGTGACAGTGGTTGGTTTTCGGATGCAGAAAAGGTTCTTATATCTTGTAGGGATCTTTGCCAGTCAACTGATGCCACACCACGATATTGGAAGAAAACTCTTGGCTGTTGTCACAAGTTAGTATATATATTCTACTGGCAAAGCTGGGTGTGCACTAGAATACTTTACTCTTAACTTCCCAGTTTATCTTCATATATTATCTCTGAACAAATGTTGCTTCATTTCCTTAAAATTCATCATTAATCAATTTTACCAGATTATATTTCTTAAGTTCCTGATATTAAATTGTTGTAGGACCAAAATGTTGTTTTCCTTACAATTACTATAATACACCAGGTCAAATATTTGATCTACCTATTTTATCTGGAGTATTCACATTCATTATTAAAGACATGCAAAAGGTGAGGTTAATTTTAAGGGAAAAGTGGTGTAATTTTTCTCAAATGTGATGCTATTATATACTGAAAGCGATATTATTTATGTAAATACTAGTCGAATTAATATTCATTAAAAAAAATAAGCTAAGACTGTCTATATTTTTCGTTCATATTATGTATTTATTTAACATATTCGGAGAAAAATCATTAATAAATACACACAAAAGATTTCACGCTTAGTGATGTCAAACTCGATATCTCAATATCATTACCTTCAAGTTTTACAAATAGCAATATCGAAATAATTGATTATTAATCATCTTTAGACCAAACAATAATAATACCTAAACATGTCGTCATAATAGACTAGACTTCTATCACATAAGGAGAGGGGAGTAAAAATAAAGAATATATAATTTAACCAAACATGACCGCCTCTAGCAAGGGCTATATATATTGTCATTGCTTCAACCTAGCATGAAATCTTTTAAAGGCTGAAAACAAAGACTCACTATATTAAAATTTAAGTATCATATAGTGTAAAAGTAGAAGTCATTATTTTTAATATTAACCTCAAAAAACCACCTTAATTCATGAAAATGCTTATTATATTTGTATATAGGGGTGTGTCTGTTGGTTGTCTGGAGTTTTCATAAGTCAATAGTCCAGGGGCGCTACATGATGGTTAGGAAGCTAAGGCAACCGGCCAAGGGCGCTACCTTAGTTAGAATAGGATGCTAAGGCAGCCGGCCAAGGGCGCTACCTTAGTTAGAGTGGGAAACTGAGGCAGCCAGCAAGCTGTACTACCTCAGCATAATCAAGGGAAAAAGAATAGTTCCGTTTTATATTCCTGAGACAGCAGGTTTAATGTTTCAAAAACAATACAAGTAGTATTCCTCCTCATCATCATCCTCGAATTAGTACATCAGTCAAAAAATCTATTTATCAAGGATCACCTTTCACTATCATATTTCTACTATAGAAGACAGAAGAAAGGAAGAAGATGTCACCTTTGTGCATTGGATTCTTCCCACATTTTTCCTCTTTCCCTAGGTGGGCTTTCTTCATCAAATCTACTCTTAGCAGTTTATTTTTCCTTTTTCTTTAGTTCTATCAATTTACTTTACTATAACATTATTTAGCCATTGGGCCAACTCTTTTTTTATACACTTTCACTATCCTTGAAAGTTAATAAAGAAAACATAAAAAAGAACAGATAAGTATAAATTCTTACACTCTAAACTAAACACTTAACATTAGATGAAAATACAAGCTATACTACATGACAGTTTGAAGAACGTGGGTATCTTAATCTATTATTATTATTTTCAAAAATAATCTATATTTAACATAAGTTTCTCTTAAGCTCCAGTGGCGCTATCCCGGGTTGGGTTATTGAAGCGCCCGTGGTGGTTCACTCGGTACGAGTAATCTTGGTAGGTCACCCGCAGATGACACGTAACATACTCATAGGTCCTAGATCCAGTGATCCATTTTATGCCTTTAAAATCAGCAAAAATAAATACTATCCGTATAAACGGCAGCCCTGGCATAGTGCTATCGCCAATGTTATCACATTAAAAATGGTATTGCATTATGTAGTATTTGCTCAATTATAAAAAATTGTGTTTATTTAGAAAAAAAAACCATTTAAATTCATGTTATTTACATGAAAACAGAATTTGCCTAAAAATGCATGTTATCGCAAATGAAAATTTTGCATGTCCTTATTCATTATATGTGGGTAGGTTGTTTGAAGTCAGACATTTTACTTGAGTAGTGTCTTTTTTTTAAGCAATGACAAGGCTAAGTAACTTGACCTTTTATAAACCTTTTCAATATTTATTTTAAAAAAAAGTCAATAAACATTCAATAGTTCATACATGCAGCATACACTTAAAATATTATGTTTAGAATAATAGAAAACTGTAATAAACAAGAGAGTTATAATGTTTTTTTTATTCCAGACTACTCCACGTACAGACTGCCTCATGTAACTATAAAGGTGCAGAGGTAACATATCAATTGGCCATTGATATTTTGGACAAACTCCAGAAAGCCAGCGAAACGACCAATTTTGCCGGGCTCTTTGCTGAATTTTCTGCTTTACATTTTAGTAGGAGTGACTATAATGAGGTTAGCCATACCTTCTCTTTTTTTTATACATACAAAATAATTGGCAGGGACTGTTGCCAGAACAATCATATGCTTGACGGGATTGTGCTATTAAACAGCTGTTCCTTCCTGTTCAATATCCAATTGACCAACAACATACATAAAATAAGGCAGTGAGTGATCGTGAATTAGATTTAAAGTTAAAGTTTGATAATGAAGGATAAAATACATTGACTAGTACCTATACTCTTGCCAAGCCTTGCTTGTCTTGGCAACAACCCACAATTCGCCTCCGCCTATACCAACTATATGTCGGACAGTTGTTAATGATGAGTGCTTACACTAACTGTGCCATTGTAGCTAAAGGTCTCAGTGGGGAATACATATTTAAATATTAGTTATCGAACTCACTATAATATTCTTAAATTATCTATCTCCTTATATGCAGCATGGAGGAGTCGAGTGGTATTAGAGGGGTAAGGAGAAGCTATGCAGTGGCAATGTGACACACTCCACTTCTTGGTTATGTTATATGAATGCCCCACAAATGTTTATTTGTAATAGTTGTAAGTACTCTATTTTATTAAAGTGTGTGTGTTGGTAAGCCTTACACCTCTACAAATTGTTTTTTCATGTAACACCTGCCTGGCTTTTCAATTTAAAAACATTCTTAAGCTCGTGTTTTGGCTCTAAAGTTTGACTTCAAGCTAATGAGGTCCACTTAAAAATAGGTTTAAATCTGGTTTTATGTTGTGAATGCTCCTAATTTTTGCCATTACTTTATTTTTCAGGCATACAAATGGAGTACAGAGGCACTACGGCATGTTGACACCGAGCTTCCCACCAAGGTGACGGTTGATGTCCTGCGTCATGGAGCCAAGGCGTGTGTTGTCAAACGAGACTTCAAAAAAGCTGGACTTCTTGCAAGGCAGGCGGTGAATCTTAGTAAGGATGCGTTCAACTCCGAACACACAAAGTATGCAGATGCACTAGTAGACTATGGCTTCTATCTCCTCAACTTTGACTCGGTGCAGCAGTCTGTCCTAGCTTATGAGGTTAGTTATTAGGATATGGACTAAATAAAATAAATGATTGAAACACTCATTTTAGTATTACACATTATTATCTCTCTTGATAAACATAGTATGTAGTATATAAATTGTACTTTTGCACAGGATGAGAGATAATGTTGGTAACCAAAGATGTCAAATGTCTTTCTTATCACGCATTCACAGTCGGCTAGCATAATACTCATCCAGCCTTCCTGCATATGTAATACAAATTTCTTCTTGTAGTACTTAGCTACTCTCTGATTGGCCAGAGGGGCAAAGTGTTGGAAAGTGTTGAGGAAAAGTTTAAAGAGTTACGGTTATTATTGTGAGATAATTGTATTTATAGCCCTGTGATTGAACGCCAATTATTACGTTAGTTTATTATGCCCACGTTTGTGCGGCAATAATGCAATGGTCGTTATTGTGATATAATTGGTATTTATAGCCCTGTGATCGAGTGCCAATTATTACGTTACGATTTATTATGTCCCACGTTGGGTGTCAATTAAAGATTCTGGTTGTTATTGTGAGATAATTGGTTTTATAGCCCCGTGATCGAGCGCCAATTATTACGTTACGATTTATTATGCCCCACGTTGGGCGCCAATTATAAGATACACGCATGCGATGGGCGCCGATTAAAAAGATACAGATGATATTGTGAGATAATTGGTATTTATAGCCTTGTGATCAAGGCCAATTATTACGATACAGAATTATTATGCTCCACATTTGCTTGGGGTGCCGTTAAAGTGATACTGTTTAGTTAGCTGATAATTGTCCTGTGATCGAGCACTAATTAAAGCGGTATGGTATTTGATCTGATTACTTCGAAGTTTTATTTTAGGTTGAATAAATAAGACTTTTAATGTTGCACACGATTTATTAAAGTGATTTTATCTTCGGCACTGAAGATATAATTTTATATGATACAGTTTAGTTGAACTACAGATTATTTCTCTGTAACATTACATTCCGTGTTTTGAGTACCGTGCTATGTAGATTTATGTGACTACTCTATATATTCATGCACACAAACAGCTTATATATGACCTACTCCCTGCCCCTTGCACCTCTCGTGTCCAGTGTCAAAACCAACTAATCGAAAGAGTCCTGGCGACAGGTGTCATGAAGGCTAGTTTCCTATTGGGGTAGAGGGAGCTAGCTTCACTTGCTTTTTTAGTAAATACTACTAAGTTGATGTTTGAAAGACAAAATAAGTTTTAATGGTGCATTCCTTTGACATATTTCTGAAAAGCGTGTGATTCTCCATGGATGAAGTATTGAAAGGATATTTTACATACAGTTTATTGAAGAAAAACACCTTCATCCGTGACTTTTTTACATATATGAGAGGGGTCAAAATCAGTATCATTACAAGCTAACCCCTTTAGGTGGTGATTATGGCAGACTGGAGACTCTCAATGCCTCTGGATGAAGACTGATATTTCTGATATGTGTGAGTGTCTAAGAACAGAGATACAAACATGGTTCTTTTAGGCCTTGTGCGTCCCACATGTTACAGACCTGTGTCTCATTGACTTCTTATTTACCACTCATTCATATGTGTAGTCAGGGGCACCGCGCAGGGGGGGAAGAGGAGTGTCAAAGTTGGTAATTTTGTGGAGCGTCAAGATCTTGAGTTGGGAAATACTAGAATTACTCAGTACCACAGTACTTTTGACTATGAAAGTTCTTTATCGTAAACATGTATAGACAGATTTAAAATTTCCCAACTGTCTATCCCTCCTCTTAAAACGTTCCCACCTTCATAACTCATAAGATATTGAAAGAAGATACCTTTTCTACTATTGTGTATAGAAAGCTTAGTTATTCAAATTGATTAATAGCGCCATAGTCCTTGCCTACTAGTTTTAAGGATACTACTACTAGCTACTAAATACTAGTAGCTTCAAGAAGGTTAGGTAATTATTTAAGTTGATCCCTTGATAAAGCTTTTATGAGCCAAAACTTGTTAAGTGTTCCTACATGCAATGATGGTGACTGTCATAACAAAAAACACTTGTAACTTGAAAAATCCATCAATGAAAAACTTTAAAATTACCCCATACTACTATATTACTATCTCAAATTTTATCATTTTCTATGCTCCCGACTATTAGTTGGGGGAAGGGATTCCATAACACCCTACGCCCTGGTGATTTTAATGTTGCCATTGTCACCTAGTCACCTGGGTATTTTTTTAAAATTTCAGAATGCCTAGAGTTGGAAAATTCACTCTCTCACTCCTACCGCTTCCCTCTTCTCAAATATATTTTGTGAGATATCCCTGTGTATAGGTGTAGCCTAGATCAGGGGTCATTCATAAACCACGTAACGCTGTTAGGAGAAGGTGAGGGAGAAGCTCTAATGTCTACATGGTTTTACATGGGGTTAAAGGGGGTACATCACAGTGTTACACAACATAATCTTTTACTTAAACTTTAATGTTGAAAATATAATATTTCTGTTTATGTTTTAATCATTAGTAAACATACTTATAGAATTAAGCTTAGATTTTTGTTTGTATTAAATCTGAGTCCCTCTTTTAATGTCACTAAAGCATCCCTATGAAATAATTACATTTACCCTTGATGTGAAAAGTTATGTAACACAGGTTAAGGGAGAGAGGGGGAGTTAGGCTAAATGTTTACATGGTGCTACATGGGGAAGGTGAGGGTCAAAAATAGTAAGAAAAAAGTGTTATATGGTTAATGGATGACCCCTTATTAACCACTAGAATACAGTAGCTCTACTATATTGACACTAACATGATTCGATAAACACCATCTAACAGCTAACTTCATGTTTGTGTTGTATGTGCTACCAACTTATGTTTGTGTCATGTGTGTGTCACACAGTCTACCAGTCACCATCCTAAGAATGATATAAAACTTTTATTTTCTATTTGATGAATTTATTTTACAGACTGCATTGGATATCCGTCGAGAGATCTTTGGTAAAATAAACCTGCATGTGGCAATAGCTCATGAGGATCTAGCCTACGCACTTTATGTACATGAATATAGTTCTGGAAGGTTCCTTAAGGCACGGTGAGTGATCTTTACACCATGACTTTATACTATTTCATAAAATCTGTTCCAACCAACAAAAATTTTTCTTCTTAAGACTTAAATCAAACTTACAATAATTTATTGACCCTTTTTTGGTTTTAATAGCAATAGTACTTTTTTTTGGTACTGTTTTGTATGTTTAACTATACCATATTTACATATAAATACAATACTTTTTTCATCTTTATACGAGTATATAAAAATCAACTCAAGATTCAAAGACTAAAGTACTTAGCGGATTTTTGTGGGTTCAAACCCGGTTGACGGAATATTCCTATGAGATAAAAATCCATAGCATAGCTTCCTTTGTAGAGGAAGTACATGTTGGTTCTATGTTGATTGCGTTATGTAAAATAACTTTCCCAACAAAATTGGTAGGCCTTTTTTGCTCTTGCTCATAGAAAATTATCATGTGCTAATATAATCATTTGGTTCAAAAAGTGCATGTTAAATACCTCAAATAGATAAAATAAAATACATTGAAAATAGACTGCATAAACACTCTGTTTACCCTGAAAAGTAGCATTCTTAACTTGAATGATAACAATATGACCCTATCATATAAGCTGCTGTGTAACCATTCAAAGTAAGCCTGCTACCTTTCAAGTGACAGTTGTACATAAACTCTTAATAGAGTGAAGTTTTCAATTCAAAGTAAACTTGAATCAAATAACTTATATGAAATATTCTCCAAGTTGAATTGAAGTTTAAATATTATTTTACAACCCGCTTTGGTGCCCACATGGTCTTAGGTGCTACTCTGCATTAGACTATACTGATAATGATAGGGAGATCAAGGTTCATATCTCGGTTGGGTGTACTGAAGGTGAGTTTTCCACTCTCTCCCTCCACACAAATGTGGGTACACTTCCTCTAAACATAACCTTCCTAATCCTTTAAATCATTAGCGTAATTAGTACATAAGTATATAACCCGAACAAGTTGTAAGACGCAGTGCCTAAATACATACAGACATACCTAATCACACCAATCCCTTACAGGCAAGAAACTGTGTATATAGGTCAAAAAAAACGTCGTAACTTGTATTTAATCCATCCTCATTAACTTTCCCCACATTTCCCTATTCTTGCATACTCCATTCGCTTCAACAACATCCATACATAGAATCATGCATGATATTTTATTCTTAAAACTCTTAATGTTCTCTTTTTCACACATTTGTCTTAAACATTTAGCCACATCTTACATGGCCTACCCCTCCCTTTTGATCCATACACACTTTACCTTCATGTATTTGCTTCATCACTCGATCCACACTAATCCTCTCAACTACCCAAACCAACGTAAGATGCTTCTTTCATAATGATCTATTGGATTCCCTTTCTAACCACACTCCTTTAGCACCCATTCATTACTGAATCCACCCATATGAATTTTTCCACATACATTTCTTAGATATATCATTCCAACCGCATTCACCTTACTCTTGTGTTTCTCCTGAGAAACGATGCTTCACATCCATAAAACAATGTTGACATTAACACACTTTTGTATACTGCCATCTTTTCCTCTTTCATGATGTACATAATATTAATCATAAATTTAGTACTTTAGCTGTCACTATTTTTTTTTTTTTTTGGCTAAGCTTTGTAATTGGTAAAGTCTGAATTTTTTTCAAAGTGAAATCAAATCATGCTTATTTAGAAGCTTCATTCGTACATCCCTATGTTAAGCATCATTATTTCGTTAGTCAAGCCAGTTGGAACTGTAAGTAATAAATATCAGTTTTATGAAAACCTGTATAAATTTGTTAGCTTAACTCAAGTAAGGAAAACAAGTAAACATTTTTTTACACCAGATAATGTTAAATATTTTGATAAAAGTAGGTTTGGAAAAAGTGCTGGAGAATTGGAAACTTTGGAATAAATTTAATGTCACAACATTTCATCACCATTATCATCATCATTCATCAACATCTTCATTTTCATCAGGAACAGGTTCAAGCCACGGGCTGGGTCTGTTTGTTTTTAAAACACAAAAGGAAAAAAAATAGTACTACATGTTAGGATTATTTGAAATTAAAAGGATATATGGGTTAGGGCCTACATACTCTCAAGAGAAATATGGGTCCATAAGTTCACATATAAAACACCACCACAGGACTTTTTTTAGGTCACATCACACTCCTTCTCTAGCCGTGTTATGTCCTGAAAATTATTATGATATGCTTTGTTTTAGATGCAAACTTTTGGATTTACATTTCTTTGATAAATGTGTTGATAACTTTTCTATAAAATATTTAAATTCCTTCATAACCTGTATTAGTGGCCAATGACCATGCGACTAAGGTGTCAAACTTGTCTAATTTGGTTTGCCGGTGACGACGAGGTTGCGGTTCAAATTCCAGCTAGTTATATGCTCATGGGGGTGAGGGGGAAGGAAGTAAATTGCTTTCAACTCCTCTTTCACATAAATATTGTTAAATTTCTCATCTAATTACAACCTTCCTTAAATATCGCCCTACCCCTTTAGTGTAGTTGAATGCAGATAGATCATACTAGTTACATGTTGTGAGGGGGAAAAAAAATCCATTTTAAAGTAATAAAATATACATCAGCAAATCAGGTTTTTTGATTTCTAATTGAAGCAAATTGTTAATTTCGAGTAAATTATTGAATCAAATCATATCTAGTTTGAATATGCTAAGCTCATGATGTTAAATAAAAATAGTTACACACTATAACAAGATTAGATTAGTTTTATGCCCCAGTCATATAAGTTATCATGGATAAGTTCTTCATTGTGTTCATGCAACAATAGTTCACCCTGTCATTGTTAACTGATAAAGAGCACCAACTGTTGTGGTGATTATAAACTATTTCAATAGTGCCTATTATATCTTCAGTTCTCACAGTTTGCAAATTTGTTATCTATTATCCAAGGGTGCAATCAAAAGCTATGCGAAGATTTTATAGAGATTGTTTTGGTAAAAAAAGTAAAAGTTACTCTACGGTAAATACAGTAATAATTAATAAGCATTAACTTTACCTCACAAGAATTGGTAGTAAAAATATATTAACATATCTAAGGCATATTGTGGGATTTACAAACCCTAAAACCTTATTGATTTTTTTTATAGTTTGGTTCGATTTGAGCATATCGATCGAACAATATAAAATTTGGATTGATATTATTAAAGCTTCGCAGACCCCTAGAGTTGAATAACGTTATTTCTCAAAAAGCCCAAGATTGTAATTTATTAAAATAAATAGGATGTTTGTGTTTTTAATGTGCTATGTAAATTCGACTTAATAATGTTGACCTTTTGCAGTGAACATGCAGAGAAAGCTATAGAAATTATGTCCAGGCTATTGCCAGAGAATCATCTCATGTTGGCTTCTGTAAAGAGGGTAAAAGCTCTCATCCTGGAAGAAATAGCTCTAGATACAGTGCATAACAACACAAGTAAGCTTTTTAACTAACTTATATGCAATTCTGCTACTTTAAAAGGGTTAAGTAAAATAACAAATTAATTGTGTGATTCTAACCAACCAGCAATGACAATATTATTATTTTATACATGTAATATTTAGAATAAGGTACAGGAAAGGAGGATTAAAACGTGTAAAGAGGGATGGACATGGTATGGCTTTTACAATGAAAAGAAGGACCCTTTTTATATCTTACACTGCTGCCACTGGATATACAGTGGCAATTAAAAGGATTGTAACCCAGCTTGTGTAGCTAAGCTTATTTGTTTTAAAAATCTACTTGATGAAACTGTCTGAAGTGGAAGGTTAAAAATAAAATTTATGTTTGTTTGAATCACATTTTCATACGATCCGAATGAGCAGTAAGAAGTGGTGCTAATAATAATAATAATGTAAATCACATAATTATGTTTACTGTATTTTCAAGATCTATGAACCTCACTGAACGAAAGTTGGGCTTCTCTACCATGAATTTACCATTATTTCCATTGATTTAGTCCATTGTTCTATTTAATTAGATACAGGAACAATACAAACTATTCTTTATTACTCCATGGCTCTTTACTTTGTAAACTAAATATTTTGTTTGTTCTTTTTATTAATTTCTACTTTCTACTGACATGAACAAAAATGCTTCTAAATCCCTTCGACAATAGCTAGGTGTATTTATTGCTATATTTAACTTTGTAAAATGCTCCTCCACCCACTGCTTGTGTAGATCACTAAACATATGATTTTACTTTTTTTTTATAAACACAAAAACAACAAAAATGAAAATTTAATATCAAAAAAAGTTTTTTCAAATGTTTTTATTTTAATCTAAAATATTTGTGGCAGCACAAATCAAACTGGCCCACCGGGATGTGTCCCGGCGACCCAGTCAAACCCTAATCCTCCATGCGATTCTGTCATGCCACGACTCTTCCGTCAATATCTTCTCCCAGCGTGTATCCCTTTTGGCTAAGTATATTTTCTCCTGTTTTATCCAAACATCTGGTCTCTTTCCCCCCACTGTCTTTTTCAAAATAAGCCCTTGGTTTTCCTGAAGGTGGAAAAACTGAACAATATTGTAGTGAAGCTGTGAAAGTAATAGGAAAGAAAGCCAACCTGAAATTATAATTCATAGACAGATAAAAAATAAAATTCACTCTTCATTTTTTCAAACACTTTTCACACTAACATATTCTTATCACTACCAGTTACAAATTTTTAGAAATATTTCTTTTTCATAGAAAGAAAGACATAAAAACACAAAATAACACAAATTTGGAGCTACATACTTTAAAAACTGTTATAGTATAATTCATTCACGATAGGTCTTTACCTGGATGACAGTTCAAAAATCATATGTTTAGGTTTTAGGTTACCAACACTTGTAAAAGAACACTGTTTTGTTATGAATGTTAAGTTTTTTAATTACATGTTATATTTTACATTTAAAATAACTTAAACTTAAGTTTTCTCACATTATTTCATTACTTTTAACAATTTCTTTTTACCCAATCCGAAACAATATTTTAAACATATATTAAAAGTACCTATTCTTTGTTTTGGAATGTTATCTATGATGTGTTGTATAGTGCATGCATTAATACCTTTTAATAAAGGCATCGTATTTACTTGGTAAAGATAAAAATATTTGTAATTTATTTTATATATGATTAACTATTTTATTATTAGTTTATTGTTTTTAGAAATATTTAACTGAATAAAATATAATCGTCTGCTGCGAGGATACACCATTTTAAACAACTTGTCCGCGTCATCATCAACCACATGGCTAATATTCGTTGGTCGCCATTTTAAAGCCATATTTGTTAGACCTTTTGTGAAAGTGCTCGGAATAATAATTATTTTAACTTGAATAGAAGGATAAATAAGCTTTGTGGACGACCTCAAATAAATATTAAGACTTTGTTTAATTTAAATATATTTCATAGAATTTATTACTGTGCGCGTTTATTATATTTTTAACTTTAAATTAAGTCTCTAGTTTGCTAGGTCCACGCCTTACTCTAACTTATAATAATTTATAACTAAGTTAAATTACCTTTTATTTTAATTATTGGACTTCTGTATTAACGTAAAAAAACTTAATCCTAGATCATATTACTAATTATTTTAAGAATAACTTTGTGTATACAGATATTTTCTCTTTAGTTCGAATACATATTAGGCCTAATTTGGTTAATTTTAATCTTACTTTAATCTAACTTTAAACTTTTATCTTTTATCAAACTTAAATATAAGTTTAATCTAACTTTAATCTCACGAAATTTTATAAGGGGTTCTTTTTATTTGTGGATAGATTTGTGTGTGTTTTTTTGATAATGAGTTCCCAGGAGAAAAAAAGAAGAGAGAAGTTACAGATTACCAAGTCATTCAAAAATTTCAATTTCAAAATTCTTTGAGGCATAATATTGGCCTAAATTACTGTGGTTAACTATCACATTACTCTACATAACCATATGTTTTCATAACAGCTGTTCCAAGTGACAGTGGCAGATATCAGCTGTTGGCGTAGTGATATTTTAGAGACTATTTTTTAGTTACTTTTTGAGCTGTCATCCAAGTAAACTTAGGTCGTGAATGGCGTATACCATGTATAAAAACTAGGGATGTGCGAGAACCATTTTTCCAATTATTTGACAATCTCGAGACGAGAATATAAAAAAGTATCGAGACATGAGATGAGAAAACGTCCTTTGAAAGCCAAAAAAAAAAAAAAAAAATTTAATTATATTTATTAAAGTAAATATATAGTTAATAGAGTTTCTTTTTGACATTTGAGCTGGCGCTTGCTTTGGATTGTCTTATATATAGTTCATTCACACAATTGAGATATAACTCATACACATTTTAAATGCATTTAATAAAATAGTGATAGGTAATTACAATGAACACCATTTATAATTTAATTTTGTAGTGTAACAGGCTATATTGTTAAAGTTTGATATTGAAAAACAATATTTATAACCAAAACATTTCTTAACAAAGGCTGTTTTGGAGTGGGGATTACGGCTTATTTTTGGGTTATTGCAGTATTATTGGAAATAATAAATTCCTGGTTTTGTTTTTTAATTTCTTGGGGCCATTATTTGCTGTTTTTTTATCTCTCGAATTTTTGAGATTCATTTTTTAACTTTTGAGACGAGATTGAGATTATTTTTTTTCTTGAATTTTCAAGATATTTTCGACTCTCGCACGTCTCTAATAAAAACTATAAAATAACATTATTATTGGAAGTAATAGATGTTTAAAAAGATATAAATGCATCTTATTTCAACATACTTGCCAACATTTAATAATAAAGTATGCTGGTAAAAATGAAAATGTCAAGGCTCCTATTGTATCTGATGTAGTTGAAAAAATTGAGTAAAACCCTTGGAATTCCTCTTTTATATTTATTTCCTACTATCCTAATAAACGATTATGTTTGTAGGGATGGCAGACCTACTTAGAAATGCGGAAGACTTGCATCTATCAGCATTAAAACTTGCCACAGCAACATTTGGCGAGAAAAATGTTCAAACTGCCAAACATTTTGGAAATCTGGGCCGTTTGTATCAGAGTATGAAGAGGTTTCAGGTAACTATGTTCATCCATCTATAATCTTAGGTATCTTGAAATTCATTTTCTTGTGTGATAAAATTTTAAATTAATGCACAATTTTTCTATTATTTAAATTTTCCCATCTAAGAAATAATAACCATTAAAAGGTTGATAAATGAGCAGGGCCTATGTACCAAAAAATTGCCATTTCATAAGCTTGCATTTAAAACACATTACAGTAATCCTCGAAGCAGAAAATAGCCCACCTAGAGCATAATAGAATGAAAAATTGCTGAAGAAGGAGCCTATATGTCCTAAAAATGGGCAATTTGCTGGTTTCAAATATGAACTTATGACTCGTTAATAATTGCCTAGTGTGTTAGGCTTGACCTTCCATTATATTGAAGTTAAATCAATCTAGATGTTTGACACCATCCTACCCCAAGACTCCATTGATTTTAATCTAACCTTAATTTAAATTTAATTAAATAATTACTGTCTTGGTGATCAAGTGGTCAGATTTCCTGGCTACAGATCCAAAGGTCCCAGGTTCGATCCCTGGCGCGTCTAGATTTTTGTGAAGCAGTGGGTCTGGAACGGGTTCAAATCAACCTTGTGGAGGATAAAGAAGTATGAAACAGATGAACAATCTGAGGGCTTGCTGGGCTGATCACATGACACCCTCTTACTGCAAATGTTGGCACTATCTTTGCCAACATATGGCGACCTCTCTTGTCAGTATAGCTCACTTGCTAGCAGACTCCATGAAGTTAATTTAATCTAAATTTAATATTTTAAAAACTTTAACCATAGAAGCAGAACTAAAATATAGGATGTGTTGAATACATAGGCTACATTTTAAATCCAGTATATTATTCAGGATCAAGTGTAAAATATTTTCATTTCCTCCATATATTAAGGAAAGAAAAAAATAATAGACACAATAAAGGAAAATAAACGGGTTTATTTAAATTATTGTTAGCAATTTTTATAAGAAAATAATAGTATATAGAACCTACTAAACTTACATAAATGAATTAACTGTTTATTTAGCAGCCTAGTCACATAAATCAAGACTGTTACTTTACAGGGAAAATAATGTGTATCCCTAACAGCATACTACATAAAAGCTATATATTAAAAAAAAATTAAACAATAGGCAATGCTCAGCAAAATTCTTATAAGGGATATGTTTTATTTAATCATGTTAGTAAAATCTGTGGTACTTAGATAAGAAGAAACTGTTTTAAGTTTAAATTGTATGTGTGTTTTCTTTAAAGTATCCAATAACATTAGGTTTATTTGTTTAGTCTAAGCATGTGCTAAGTTTATTTACCATAGCTAAAATTCTAGTCTACTTGTTACATATTTATTAAAAGTAATTAATGACATTTTAACTTATTAAAATATTTTGTTATATTTGGAAGGAAGTACAGGAAAGGTGGACAGAAACATATTATAAAAGAGAACAAACTGGCTTTTAGAATGACCATTAAAAAAAATAATGGTACATAATAAGCTAGATATATAAACTAGAAGCCACTACTCTAATTTCTAAGCACATAAATGGTTTTAAGGCTTTTAACACAAGCTTAGGTTTATTACATCTGGGACTGAACTTATAGATACTTCAGAATTTCTCATCATTGTCATCATCAATTGTTTTCATGTACCTTATCCAATTTTGCATTCAGTTCTAAAGACTAAATAACTTCGACCTTACTGGGATTTGAACTAACAAAGCAATAATAATTAATACCTGCTAATATAATTTTTAAAAAATCTAAAAAATTAAAAATTTCTATAAACATTTTAAAACTGTACTTAGCTAATTTTTAAATAACAAAATAATTTTAAAATTGTTTTATAATTCATAGTGAAAATATTGTTTTAAACGTATTTGAATTTTCTTCAGCCTTTATTCATGAATCCAAGAGTAGCATATAAATTATAGACTTAACATATTTAAATGTTTTTATATAACTATTTACTATCGGCTTCATTGGCCGCGTGGTCTAACGCGCTACCCTCGTGTAGACTAGACTGCCGAATATGGGGAGATCGGAGTTCGATCCCGGTCGGGTGCATTGAGGGGGGTTTTTCCTCTAAATGGTTTTCCACCTCCCTTCACACAAATGTGGGTGCACCACCTTTCAATTAAAAACCTTCCTAATACCTAACCCTTTAGTGTAATTAGTACATAGGTGTATAACATGAATGGGTATAAGATGCGGTGCTAAAAACAACTATATAATATAAAAAAAATTATCTACAGAACTTATATTATTTTAATATACACCCATAGTTACCATAAACATTACTTCAAATAGCTTCTAGGGGACCTCAATATTCCTACATTGTCTTGGACCCTCCTCTTGTTACAGCCTTGATTGTTTGCCCTTCAAAGTAAATTTTAGGTACACCACTGTTTTAACACCCTTTTCATTTGTTATAAATTAAGAAACTATAATGAATATCATCACATTAAGAACCATAAGTAGATAATTTAAAATGGATTTTAAGAAAGCCAATAAACCTTTACTAGCCTAGCTATTTATTGAACTAATGTGAAAATTATTTAACCTATTAGTGTTTAGTGTAAATTGTACTATATTTAGAAAAGGCAGTACAGGAAAGGTGGATAGAAACATACAAAAGGAACAAACACAATATGGTTTTTACAATATGGCTGGCTGGATGAAAGAAAATGTATTATATTGTAAAATTTTTGTATAATCTAACAAAATGTTTAGTTGAACTTAAATCCCTCTGTGCTGAACAAAAAAAAAGTCTTCAGTCATCCAGGCCAGTGGTATTCAACCTGGGGTACATAAAGACATCTTAGGGGGTGCATGAAATTTATAATATATATTATTTTCTCGATATACCCTGAAAAACCAGAGCCAGATTTAAGGTTGTCCACAAGCGACCCGGATGTAAGAACATGCAATCCAGGCGCACCAGTTTTATTTTAGATGCAGATTATTGAATATGTGTAGCTTATTATGCACTACAACTTTAGGGCTGCAAAATTCAAGAGAAATTTAGTATGCAAACAAAAGATGGTTGACTAGCACTGATCCAGGATACACATGATTTTCACTCATAAGTCTAAAATTGTAATAAATGTCATTGAGTTGTACATGTTGATATGTGCAGGATGCAGAGGCAATGCACTTGAGAGCCATTGCAGTGAAAGAAGAACTTTTAGGTCCTGAAGATTACGAGGTGGGTTTGTCAGTAGGACACCTAGCAAGCCTCTACAACTACCACATGAAGAAGTTTAGGAAAGCAGAGCAGCTATACTTGCGTTCAATTGCTATTAGTAAGTTGACAACATTGATGCCAACTGATTTTTTTAATTTTTTTTTTTTGCTATGCATTGAATCCCCCTCCCTTCCTTACACCCATTGATGTAATTACTATGCATTGAATGCTGTCTATTTTTTTCTTCTTTATTTCTACCCATATGATTATTTTTCCCAATTTCTATGTTTTAAAATATCATTTTAACTGTTGGGCTTCATTGTTAAAGGAAACTTTTCAATCTAGATCTTAAAATGATAATCATATATTTAAGGTTGATAAAGATTGCTATTTGTTGCATAACTTGCACAAACCTCCAGCTGAAAAAAAAATTTACTTTAATAATAAATAAAATAACAGTACAATACTGAGATCTACTTATTTTAATGTTATTATTTAAATAGGCTAGCTACCAGCCTTGTTGCCCGCATGGCCTAAGCCATTACTCTCACAATAGACTATACCGCCGACGACAGGGAGATCGGATCTATCTGGTCGAGGTGTACTGAGGGTTGCTTTTCCTAAATAGTTTCCTACTCTCCATGCAAATGCAAGTACACCTCTACTTTTAACCTTTCTCATCCCTACCCTATTAATGTAATTAGTTCATAAATGTATAACCCAAATGGGTAGTAGGACGCATTGCTAAAAAAAATAGGTTAGCTGAAAAAAGCGGGGGGAAATTATCCTACAATTTGGTAATATTTATCATAAATTCATGCATTATATTGTGAAAGTAAACTTCTCAAATCTTTTATTTGTGTAAAGGCCTCAAGTTATTTGGCGAGGGCTATTCAGGACTCGAGTACGACTACCGAGGCTTGGTACATGTTTACCACGCACTGGATGACGTGGACAAGGTCGCAGAATACACATATCTTCTCAACAACTGGAAGTTGCATCGAGAGTTCAATGCTCACTTGGTGGCACCACCCACTGGTCTTAGTGAGGAGCCCCTCCAGATCGAACAAATCAAGGCACAATTCTTTGATCTATGCGACACAGTCTCTTAGCTCCATTCGCCACACCGGTAAGGCTTTCTAGGTTTTATTTTAAACAACTTGTTCAACAGAAGTGTGAATTCATTTGTGATAAGCTCTTAGAAAAGGAATGAAATTTTACTGTGTACATGCTCGTGTTTGTTGTGCACATAGGTATATATATTTTAATTTGTAAGCATAAAATGGTATTGACTGTATGCATATAAGTTGGTTTAACAAATTCTTTATTCTTATTATGTAAATATAATTTTTAAAAAGCATGTTTAAATAGTAACTTTTTTACTTTTATGGTTTTAATAATTTTTATTTGTAGCAGAGATAAACTATTGCATTTTAACAGAGTACTCTTAACATTGGATTTTATTATTTAGTGAATGCTCTTCTTAATTCTTTTTCTTTTTACCCCTTTTATTCACATCTTGACCTCGGGACTTTTCCACAATATTTGTTTAATAGCGAGTGCGGGATAAAATAATGTTAATTATCTTCAAAATATAAAACTTGTAGCATTTTCAGAGTAGGAATTATAGGTTTTTTTCTTTTACTTTTAATCTTCAAAATAGTAACTTCACATGAAAAATATAATAAACACTTTTTTATTAAATTATTCTAAATAATAAAGTTATTAACTAAACTAGACAAACTTTATTTCCACTAGAACCAAGAAGTTCTTTTGGAATCATAGACAAATGCACAAGTATAAATTACCAACATTCTAATTGTAAGCTACATTACACGAAAACTTTAAAAAATTTTTTTTTTAAATATGGAAAAACAGTATGTGATAGAAAGAGAGCCAACCTGGAAGGTTATGATCCTAACAGAAAACATGTAAACTTGTCAATGAATTTTTCAATACACTCTTCATATTTCTCAATATTCTCTTTAATATAATTACACATTGCACAAAATTTAATTTAAATTTTCTGATATATTATTTTTGTCTTAATAACCTGAACACAAAAACATAGAAAAAAAATGTTACTAAGAAAGCTGAGATTATCCTGAGCTTGATTTCAGGTTTTGGTTACTGACTGAATGGATAGCTCTCATTCACATTGGTGAGTTGTCTCATTTTGCTATGGGAAGTACTGTTTTAATATCTTAGCTATTCACCCACCAATCAATTTAGTATCATCACTCTGGCAACACTGCATGCTTCATCTATTATTCACAAATCTTTTAAATGTAACATGAATTTTCTTTCAAGTTTTTCTCTCTACTAAGCTTAACTAAATATAAATTTAGAATAAGTTATGTGCAAGTCTGTCAGCCAGTATAGTAAAGATGAGATGGAAATATGACTAGATGAATAGAGAAATTTACTTTGCTTGTATCAACTTACACTATTTTTGCATTGCAAGTACATTCTTCGTCATTAAACATTTATTCAGAATTTAAAATGAAAGTTTAAATAATACAAGGAAACCTCTTTAAAGATATAAACAATTATTTCAAAATGGTGTAGCAGAATAATAAATGTTGCTACAAGTATTTCTTCATGACAAGGAATATATATAAATATGCAAGCATGGCATGACTTTTTTAAATAAAATAGTTTTACAAATTGTACACTACAATTCTTGAATTTATCTATTTTGGTTCAAATAAACAGTATTCGTTTAAGATGATAGTAAAATATTTTTTAAGTGGTGTTTATTTTGAATGTAACAACAATGTCTTGATCTAAGAAGTATTTATCAAACAATCAGGGGCTCAAAGGCTTAAATAAATTCAATAATATGTAAAAAGAAAAGTATTAAAAAAATATAAGGACCAGAATTTGTTAGATGTTATCCATAATTTTTCTCTAGCTCTTTTTTTTTTCTTCATTGTATTCTTGTATTGTTTATTCCATGTTTTCAATATTATTTGAAGTACATTTGTGATTAATAGAAAAACTTACATCAGTTTAATCAATTTTAAATGCCTTGTGTTTTAGTAATTTTATAAGCACAGATTCATTAGTTTCAAAAGGAAATCAATGAAAATAAAATTAGAAAAGTAAAAAGTTGTATATATATCATGAACATTTTATTTCTGTGTCATCATCATTATCATCATCATCATTTCCCCTTATTGTGAGTAAAATAATATTTGCCTTATAAGAAAGTACATTTAAGGTATAACTATATAATCTGTTGCTTTGGAATGTTTAAATTCTTCTTTTAACTTAACAATAGTTATAGAAAGGAATTACTGTTGAATAAAGGTGGCTATCGATTAAGAAAACCAAATGTTACTGCCCCAACCCTCGTGTTAGATTTTGTCATATCAAAAGTCTTTCCAACTCTTATCAGAAGTACTCTAATTTTTTTTTAATCACTTTTTCTCATACTGTTATGACTCGTAAGGGGGTGAAAGATTTTTCATACACAAATTTATGGATACACTAAAGTTTTGATGATGATTTTAAGTGTTATAAAGTAAAAACTTTGAAAATACCAAACTTTTCCAAAGTATTTTAATTCGATCATTATGTTTCGCCTTGTAAATATTGTAATTCAATTATTGTGATGCTCAGCTATATAAAAAGAAATATTTTAACTGTGAATAATCAAAGTGTGAAATTGAAATACTTATTGTTTCATAGTCATTATCATTTTCCAGTCTGGAGCCAGGTTAGTTTTTTAGAATGCCTCCATCTTCGGTTATCTTGCCACCATTCTTCCTCCATTTAATCACTTCCATTCTTCTCCTCTCACTTGAACACTTTCTTGGTCTATCTTGCGTCCTTTTCCACACATTCATCATCTCCATCGTTTTCTTTAGTGTTCTTATTGTTTATTTAAATATATCATATATACAAATTATGAAAACTGCTGTACACAGCCAGTAAATTCTCATTTAGTTTATAAAATACATATATTTTTACCATCTCTCTTTGTATATTATAATTCTAATTTTAAATATATATTTGGAAGAAGGTGCAGGAAAGGTTGATATAAAACATATAAACTGGAACAAACACAATATGGCTTTTACAATAAAAATAACACAGCTCACACTTTACATTGCTGCAACTGGAAAAAGAGGTAATGGCTGCCTCTTGAAGAAAATTGATCATTACTGCCCAATCCCTCGACCTAGGTTTCATTCTTTTGGAACTCATCAGGAGGGAATGTGAAACGCACAACGCAATTTCCCAAAAGAGAGAAAAAGGAAATATGTACAGAATGAAAGTACACTTAGAAAGGAACGTGTATAAGGTAATCGATCATAAAGGACAAACACAGGAAAAGGACATTGGCTGCTATTGATGATGTAATGTCATTGAACATAGTTTTCTCATACTGAATTCATATTATAATTGTGTTGGAGGATATTTTTACTATAATGTTAATTGTTGTCACACATTTTATATAACTATTTAATTAAATACTATAAATACTATAATATTTTTAATATTTACAACTAAATAACAATATTAAAGGTAAAATAATAAATGTTAATTCACTGCTCACTGCTAATAATTGCTAATTTAATAAATTTGAGGTAGAACCGAATTGTTCTTGACAAATTGAGGCAGTCTTCTCACGAATATAGCTAAACAAGCACTAATATTTTTTGGGATGGAGGGAAAAGGACCTTGTTTCCAGTTTTGACACTTTATCCTAAATTGAAACAAAAATAACTATACAGAGGATAAAAAGTGAAAACAAACAGATGCGAATATAATATAATGTATAATTTTTGAAAGAATGAAACCTAGGTTGAGAGATCAGGCGTTAATGATCGATTTTCTTAAAGATTCAGCCTCTTTGTCCAATGGCAGTGGTGTGAAGTATGAACTGTGTTCTTATCACTGTAAAAGCCATATCGTGTTCGTTCCCTTCTATATGTTTCTATCCATCTTTCCTGTACCTTCTTCTAAATAGAACACAATTTACCTCAAAAAATGAAAAGAGGTTTTTCTCAAATAGATATATTAACTAATTTGCGGATAGCCCAGGCAGGGAATTAAGAATAATTGCACCTAGTAAAAACTCATCTACTCATTAACATGCCACAGATATCTCGAACGTGTGATAAGACATAAAATAAATAGATGACTAGCATACTGGACACGAATCAAGGTTAGTCAGTTAGTCAATGTTAGACCCTGCTCCAGCAAGGGAAGAAGTTAAAGGCGAAGAATGAAATTATTTGTGATATTTCAGGGTGGCTCTCTAGTTTTCAACAGATATTTTAAAACTTTAAATAAATATTTAATTTCATGAGAGATATTCACGGTATAATGTGGTAAATTTTAAATTACCTCTAAAGATGAGAGAGAGGTTACACCCTATTGTTTTGTTTATTCCCTGTCTTTTTATTCAAATAAATTCTTAGAATTGTTTTTAATCCAAACATTTATTTTACAGTTTATAATAATAGTGTCTACAATAATTAGTTGGGCAAGAAAAACCTGTTTTTATTATTAACTTATTTAGAAGCATAAAAAATAGGATATTTCAAGTCATTTTAACTTGTTTTCTTTTGAGTAAGTATAGAGTCATACATTTGCTATGCCACAAGTATGGAACTGAAATATGGTCACATGACACTCAAAGCCAATCACAGAATTCTGTTCATTTAACTCTGTTTGCTAGACTTCACTTGAAATATGTTCAGCATTGTCTGCGCTGCACCATGACAATCTGCTTGTAGGAGCCACTTAATCCAAAGATTAATAACATTTTACTTCCATACGTTGTGTGCAATCTTTTTTAAACATAATATGAATGAATATGATCTTATTAACTTATCAATACTTTTGAATCAAAATGTTTTGCTAATGTATCTGGTTTTGCTGCAAAGCATAGCAGGCCAATAAACATTTCTTTAAGTATTTATGCCACTTATACCAAACAAACTATGTTTCACAGTATATTTTTGGTAAGCATATGAAGAGTAAAAATTAGAATATAATCAATTTTGCTATAAACAACCTTTTTCTCTTTTCTTGTCTTAAGTAGCATTTTACTCATCACCGTTACCCAACTCCAGTTGTTCGGGTGTGGTTTACAAGTCTCTTCCATCTTGTTCGATATTTGTTCAGTTTTTCATCTTAGACCTCATTCCACTCCACACCTCTGCTCTTCACATCAAGTTTCCCCTCTTCCTTAGTCTTCCTATGGGATTTGTGCCTCCACTTCTTACTCGAGCAATACACTTGCTGCTCTTTCAGGATCCATCCGGTTTATGTGCCCAAACCATTTCAGGCAATCTTTTCAGGTTCTTTTATTCTCGTTTCTTGTCTTATAGCTTCATTTAGTATTTTGTCATGCCTTGTCTTGTGTATTGTTGTTCTCAGGAGCTTCTTTTCTGCACTTTTTATTCTGCTTAGGATTTTTGTTGAGATGATACATGTTTCTAGAGTATAGGTTATGATGGGGACAAAGTAATAATGGTTGTATGAGGTGATCTTGGCTTTATGTGGTACCTAGTTATCCCACAAAAGATTACACACGTGGTGGTAAAAGTGTGTTCCTCTTCGTAATCTGTTTGTGACCTCTGCATCAGATCTGTCACATGACCACTTTACTATATTTTATATCATAAATACATTGATGATTTAGTGTTATGTTTAATATGGCATTTAATTGTTTTGAGTTAATTTACTATAGAGAGCTTGGCATTAATCAGCTTGAGGTTTACTTCAATAATTTATTAGTAAATAAATAAATAAATTATTGAATGTAAAATCATTAAATGTGTAGTATATGTATATTTGTACACTTTCCTTGGGAAAATAACACTAAACCGAACATATTTGTTAGCCTTGTGAAATAATAATTTGAAATTGACCTTATTTGGCTATCTTAAATGTATATTCTAAAAGGATACTCATAAATAAGAATCAATTAATGTTCTAAGAATTTACAGTATAAAAGTTTTTCTCCCATTTTTGGTTCCTTAGAAATTATATTAGTTGGTAAATAAATCTTATTTGAAAACCATTGTTTTAATAGATCTTGTTGATTTGTACACTTCCCATAGTATTAGGAATATTACAGTTAAAGATTTTGTACAGTAATATAATTTGTTGATTAAATATTTTAACTTCCATGACTAGCTTTATTTTTATAAATATAGCATTTCACCAAATCTTGTACTGCAGCATTTAAAAAAAAATGTAAATGGATTGTGTATTAATTTTGTTTTTATACTTATTATATAATATTTTACTAAATTGTAAGTTTGTAAATAATGTTATTAATGGAGGAAGATTTCTCCGACTGATTTAATCATCTCTCATTTATTAAGCCAACATTAAATTGGGAAAGTTTTATATTTATCGTTGTGTTATTTTGCTGTATATAAGGAATGTGTGAATGTTGTAAAACAAATATTGTACAAACTTGTGTAAAAAATATGTGCCAGACTTTGTTTAAACATTTTTTATAAACTACCATTTATGTAACTTACTTGTGTGTTTATCATTGTTGTAATGTTAAAATATAATATACACCAAAAATACCTGATTTAATTTTAAATTTTAAGATGGTGGGCTATAAATTTGATTTTGATATAAAATAATATGAATTTTATATTTAAAGCAGCTGCTAAAGATTAAAAAATATATATTTTTTTTGTTTTAAAGTTTCATTTTATTATCACTCATTATTGACAGTAATCTTTATTCAAAAGTTTTTAGCAAACTCCACTTTCATAAGTTATCTTGAATATGTTACACTTTGGTGTTTAAAAAATTATTTAACTGATTACTATATTCTGAAAATGATGAAGTATGTGTTGTTAAATAATGTGGAACTCATTGGTTATAATGATGACAATTTAATTCCCATAGTCTTGCCATCAGATACTGGCCCATTGTTGCTTGTTAGACGGATTCCGAGAGGAAGATAAACTGATGGTAATAGGTGTGGCGTTGACAAGTTGCTGTCTAACAGGGCAGTGTTTGTACGCTGCGTGGTGCGGTCCGCCACAGTGACAGCACACAGGGTTGTTGCGGGGCCTTGGGCAAAACTCAACGCTGTGAGGCTCTCCACAGCGCACACAGCGAGGCAAATGGCGGCAGTTTGCGGCAATGTGCCAAAACCCCTACATGCACATTACAATAGTTGAGGTTAAAACAAAGACTAAAAAGTTAGATAGTAGTACATTACTATACCATCCAAGTAAAATGCATTGACCTAATAGATACTTTGTATGTGTATCATAGAAAGTATTTTTTTATTTATTTTCATTTTTACAGATTTTCTAGAGACACTGACAATTTTGGTTATGTTGCTCAAAACATTCTTGACTAATTTGATTTATTTTCCTTAGTAATTTAGGGTTTATTTTGCAACTAATTTTTATGTTTTTTTAAGAAAGTTTATAAATTTTAAGAAGATAAAATTATAACAAAGTATATAAGATTGTTCAAAAGTCACCAAAACAGTAAAATTCATAACCTTATATTAGAGGTCAGCAACTGGTCGAGCTCGTGACAACTTTCAGTCGATCACGTAAAAAAACTCTGCAATTATTGAAATTCAATCTTTGAGTCTTTTAAACTCACAAATATATCAAGAACTCCCAATAATATTTGAGTGCAACCAAAATAACCTTGACCTGTCATAATCAGTAACGTAATAAGAAAATTAAATAGTTTATATGTTAAATACATTTTGCTTATTCTAAAAAAAACTCTAGGAAGGTTGAGAAGATAAGAATTTGAGGAAATATTGAATTGAAGTGAATAAATACAAGATGCATAGACCACATAATCAAAAGTAGAATGAAGAAATGATGTATGATTTGCGGACCTTTGATAAGTTTATAAATCGATCGGAACTAGGGCTGTGCCAATTCCGCTACTTGATTCCTCAATACCCTCGATACCCATGGCATCGACTAGTATCGCAATAATCGATACTATACGCTTAAAATCTTGATACCACTCTTCAATATTCAACACGGTTGACTTCCTCAAATGGTTGATTTTGAATGTCAGTGGCTAGAGATTAGTTACTCGTAGTTTTGCTTTGTGCCTTTTATTATGTTCGCTCAGCTCTAAGCTCAAAATAAACAAACCATTCCTTTGCAGCTTACATGGTACATGGTCATGGTCAACACAAGGTCAATTTTCATTTATCAAAGGGAACTGTATTTAAAAATGAACCTAAGGAGAACACTTATTTTGTAATGAAATAGTCGAGTAAATATTTCACTTCATAATGTCAATTCTCCTCAGCGCTTTGGCAAGGGAGTGGTGAGCAAATGAATCGGCCAGCTCGCAGCTGCATCGTATTTTGTCGCTGAACTATTATTATTTGAATGATTTTAAAATAATCCACATAAAATATTAATTTTTTTATTTATCGACTTTAACTATTGTAAGCATCGACACCTTCAATTTCAATAGTCTTCATAACCAGTGTCGCCAATATAGCTTTTATTCTAAATATCTTTTCACTTAAGAAAATTATTAAATTAATTTAATAGATATTGTGAAACGATTAAAAATAAAAAATAAAATATTGATAACATTTAAAACAAAAGCTTTTTAGTTTTTAAAAAACTTTCGAGCTAAAAATTTTCAAATTTTTTTTAGTCCATCCGTAAATATTATCGTCAGTCATATCATTTATAACTTTCAAGGTTATTTCCTTTTCCGTATTCCATTTGCTTCGCTTTGTACTTGAGATAATTTTCAAAATGGAATTACCCAAACAATTTTTCCCTCTATTAAATTAAGTTGTTAATAAGCCTATATTAAAAAATTATCACTAAAATCAGAGTAAAAAATAATATTAGCTACCTGGCAGCGATAGCATTGCAGCACAGAATCTTGCTGTGTGTTATCGGTGTTGCATATAGTCATTGCATTGCTAGTCCCACACAGTGGCACTCCAACTTTCCAGCATCGCTCTGGTATTGCCGTGAACCGAATTGCTCCAAAAAAGTTCAACCCTTGTTGAAGCAAACACTCATAATCAGAAGGCTCTAACACCTGTGGTAGAAGTTTAAATAAAAATCATGTAGGTTATTAAACAGTGTACCATTCTGCATACATTTTATTCAACTGATGTTAAATAATATGGTAAAAACTATGATACCTAGTTCAATGACCGAATGGTCTACTGTGTCACTCTTTTGTTAGACTGGCGTGCTGATAACTGGGAGATTGGGGTTTGAATCCCAGTTGGGTCTACTGACGGTGCTTTTACCTAAATGGTTTCTCACGTTCCTTACGCAAATTCGGGTAGAATTACTTTAAAATGCTTCTTTCTTTATCCCTACCCCATTAGACTTATGATCATATATGCATATAACCTCAACAGTAATAAAAAAACATTTTAATAATGCCAAAAAAATATTACACTAAAAAATATTTTTCTGCTTTAAATAAACAAGTATCACTAGCAATTATTTAATTGGGTGCTTGCAAAATGTAACAACATTGTCATTGTGAACTTTTATATATATAATTATATATAAAAGTTAAACATTGATAATTTGTAGACTTCACTTACTTCAACTCTCACATGCTGACGACTCCGCTCAAGAATTCCAGATGAAATTCCCTGTTTGGTCAAAGCTTCAGAAATATCCTGCAGAGGAATGGCCCAAGGAACATCGCGTAACAGCACTATCTGAGGAAATAGGAGTGGAAAAAGAGGATTGCATCATAATTTGAAGGAATATCACATGGTCAAATATTTGACACTGGAGTTTGGCTTTTAGAAATAGGGTTTTAAACCATTGTCGTTGCATAGGATATGAGCTAGGGAAAAGTTTTCTAACTTAAAAATTCAAATCAACTTTAATATTTTTAAAATCAAAAGTTTTTAATTGGACCAAGCTGAACAAAATATGTATAAAAATTATATAATTTACATTTGCTTACAATATGTGGGGTGTCTCTCATTATTAAACTTATTATATAACTGGAATAATACTACAAATATATCCTCTTCGGTGGTCAAATGGTTTGAAGGCGTCACTCTTGCAATAGACTTGACTGCTGATGACAGGGAGATCAGAATTTGAATCTTGGTTAGGTCTCCTGCAGGTGGTTTTTCCTAAATGGTTTTCTAATCTACCTCTATGCAAATGTGAGTACACTTCCTTTAAACTCAACATTTCTCATCACTAACACATTGTAATTAGTACATATTATGCATTAACTCTAATGTTTAGTGAGACGTGATAAAGGAAAAAAAACTACAAACTAATATTTAAGAACAAACTAATAAGGTAAATAATAGTAATAGTAAAATAATAGGATTGCAATAATATATATTTGTTTTTTGTGCATCATGTCTTATCTCCCGTTCAGGCTACCAACATATTTACACTAATGAATTAGAGATGAAGAAGGAATAATTAAAGGAAATTTGACTGCATTTGCATGGAGGAAAAGTGGGGGACCATTTAGGAAAAAAACTCTTCAATACTCTCAGCCAGGATTTGAAATCTGACTTACATGTGTCAAACATATTAAACCAGATGAGGTTAAGGCCTTAGCTTGCATGCTCACCAGTGCAGGTAATCTTTTTTTATTATTATTTTCTCTCGGTGTGAAGCTTCACTACTCTGGCTGTTCCTTGTTGCAGTTTCTGTGATAGGCTAATTTCGGGTGGGGGGGTTATCAGCCATCCTACTCTATTGATTTATACGAGCGAGCAAGAAAGAACTACAAATTATGCAGGAAAGGTACTTCCACATATTTTACAGGGATCGTATTCATGCCATAAATGATACAGAATCGATGGCTCTAAGGGAAGTTTGGCTACTGATTTTTACTGCACAGTAAAAATCCATTGACCTCGTTTGGGTTTGAACCCACAAATGTCTTGAGGCGATTATTTTATCTCAAGACTACCAAGATCAACTGGTGCAGGTAATATGTCTTATCAAACTAGTGCTTCTAATTTTTTAAATTTCAGAGTTTTTTAAATTAGAGATAGGACATTTGAATCCTCGATAATTTCAAATCCAAATTTAAATCTTGATCAGTTGGCTGAAACTCACATTTGTCGGAGGGCCAGATTCAAAATCACAGTGTGTTTCAAGCCACAGCATATAAAAAAAGTTTGCTTATTTATTTTGCACCGCAGCTTATTGTCTGAATTATACACATTTTAATCATGCTAATGGGTAAGATATGAGGACTGTAAAGTTGAGAGGAAATTTACTCGCCTTTGTATGAATGTAGGGTGGGAAATTATTTAGGAAAATCCCACCCAGTACATGCAGCCGTAATTCAAACCCAAACCTCATCACTGCCAAACCCCGGCGTTTATTTCGTGTACCCACTGGTCTCTACTAGCTAAATGATGCTATATATTTAAAATTTTAGTGTGATTATAGTTTTGAATACAAAAATCCACCTAGATCTACAGTATTACTTTTTTATCACCTTAAATACTTAGGCTACTTAATTGCTTGATTTTTTTTTTTAGTTAATTTAAATAATACTGCTTCAAGTATGCCACTGGCCCACATTACATTCTCATTCACTTGGGCCCACTTATACAATGGACACTGGACACACTGCATTGCCAAATAACCAAGAAAATACTAACAAAAATTACTGTCACCAAGCAGTGGTGCTCCTAGAGGAGGGCACGCTGAGCAGTTGCTCCTCCCAAGACTCTATTCACTTTCAATAAAAACTCAATAATATGAAGTAGAAATAAAAAGAGAAGTTTTGTTTAATGTAAAGGCTAAGTTTTAAGACTTGTTTAGAATAAAATAAACGATTACACATATTTAAAGTTCCCCAAAAATGTCCAATTTTATAAAAGTACAGAAATAATACCCTCAAAACATTTTATGTAAGGCCACTTAGATTATTAAAATTTCTTCCTTAGTACCATAAAAAAATACCTCCAAATAACGTTTAGAGGTAAGCCTATTTAATATTTATACATTTTCCTGACTTCTTTCATTAAGAAGGCTATTGCCCCTGACATACCTCATTCCCCCAAGGAATTTCAATTTAGCTAAAAACTTAATCTTATCCCTTCCCACTCCAAAGAAAATGTTTGGGTGCACCACTGTCGCCAAGTCAGAGCTGTAGCCTGAAAACTGAGGTTTATGTTTGATAATAGCTCTTGATCAATAGTACCATTTTTATAACTAACTTTCATCCTGAAAAAAACTTATTTAGAAATACAATCCATAACAAAGATAAGATTGAAACACTCATCAAAACAATAAAGTGATCACTAAACTCATGTATTAAACTGAAACAAACATAAACTGTGAAAAATTATTGTTGTAGTCCATAAAAGACTGCTGGCTGGATGGTAATATAAAAGTGTTGCAGACAAACGTCTGTTCAGACGTGTCCGAGTTTATGAACCTTGGGCTAAATGTTTTGGCTCCTTCCCTTGTAGCAGTGGAATATTAATGAGGTGAGTGGGCCTTGGGTAACAGCAATGAGTGAGGTGGAATTTTTTAGGAATTCCAATTGGATTCAAGAATCAAAAGAAAATTCTTACTAGGATTTGAGAAAAATATTATCTTTTCCATCTTTACTTGAAACCCATGAGTATTTTGTAGGTTAATTTGTTTTGAATTCAAAGATGCTTAGTAATAATTTACATAATACACTTTTGTAACTTTGGGAGGCAAGCCTCTTAAACATTTATATATATATATATATATATATGAGATTGAGTACTATAGAGAGATATATATGAACGATTAGAAAAGCCACAATCATTTGGCCAAACCATAGAGATGAAAAAAAACACTCTCACTGCAGTTGGTCAGGAATTAACTCAAACCTCCTGAACCAAAGTAATGTGTACTAAGGATGCAGCCAACCTTACCTGTGACAATAATGTTAAAATGGTCAGGTTTTTCCTCTAATAATTTTCCACTTGCCCTCCATGAAAATGTGGGTACACTTCCTATAAATTCAACCTTTCTCATCCTTAACACTTTATAGTAATTGTACATAGGTGTATAACTCAAACAAATAGTAAGACACAGTGCTAAATATATATATATATATATTCATAAGACTGGCCAAATCTCACAAACTAAAACCACTTATAATATATGAAGTGGTTTTGTACCTGTTTGTACCGAGTGTCGTGGGTGTTGAATTTGGCCACCTGCACGGAGCCATCAAGAGCTGCAATGATATCGACGCTTAGAAAGTTCTGGGCATCACTCTCACTGGCAAAGGATACAATGTATCCACAGCCTGTCTCTGTGATTTGCCACAGCCCTGCAGGCTGCAGGGATTGTATCAAGCTCTCGAGTTGAGGCCGCGGCGAGAACTCGGGCGATGTAGGGCTGATGTAGAGTGAACATGCCCACTCCAGCGGACCAGCCTCGGCCATCTTAGCAACATGTACCTTACATCACAATGAATTTTTTATTTGGGTTGACTCGGTGACAATCAGCTTTGAATGACAGCACAACAATTCATCGAGTTTATCTTACCATTTAAAAAATGAGCTTTGCTTATCTCTAAATTTTTATTGAAACTTAATTATTTTATGTCAATTAGAAAAATCTATTATTTAGGCCTATATGGAAACATTTCACATAGGACTAAATGCTAACATTATTTTTGTTTGCTATTTTCAATAGAAAGTTTATGTACTCAAAAAGTTTGGCTCAAAATGTGATAAAATGTAGGCTATTTCTCTCAAGTATACTTTTATCTTTCATAAAATTGCATCTGCAAGCATTGCGTCATTTTAGAAGCAACTTTTACTAAAAAAAGATAAAATTTGAAAAAATCATACTTTACTATATCAAATGTATGGGCAATCAATATAAAGGGAATAGAAGGTAGCATGTGACATCACTCGGTACACAAGCCGGTGCATTACATACTATACAGTGCTATATGGAAGACAAACTAAGATGTTAAAAACCAAGTCACATTTTGGAACTTTAAATAATAAATAAACCTTTAAAATCCGCACCAATGTCCAATTAATGTAATTACTCTACTTATAAAAGAAATGTGTGTTTGGCTGTCTTCGTGTTTAACTATAACTGCTGTGTACTGGAGGATGTAATAAATGGCATAATCAAATTCCTCCAAGTGACGCTACCTTTTTATGCCTTTACATTGGTGACATCTTCCAAGAAGATAGAAGCTAATACACTTTGTGGCTTATTTTTCAAGTTATGCATACTATTTTATTTTAAGTTTCATGTAACTTAAAATAAGAACATTTAATTCTCCTTGGCATCAAGAATAAACAGTTGTATAAGCAATTTATATCATATCATCAAAGCAATCAATAAATGTTTTTATTAAGTATTTTATTATCCTATTAAATTAGGTTTCTCACTGTTAAACAATTGAGTAAAAAAGCATTTATCACTAACCATGTAGGCTATTTAAAAATGTTACTATACTATCTAGATGTGTTTGTTAAGTAAAACAAATTTGTGTTCAGTAAATTTGACTCTTTCTCAAAGTTGAACCATTATTTTTTTTTAATTTAGTTAAACACTTTAGACTTTGAATATTTCTGGTTGATTGTGATCCAAGAGAAACCTATAGATCACATTTCAAGTCTTTTCTTTATCTGTAGTATTCAGATTCCAAAACCCTACTTAAGATATTTTGTAACTTATCATTTATTTGTATGGCATTTTTTTCTTTGATTGTACATTTTTACAAGACATTATGTAGTCTACTAGTTGTATGTTCCAAGAATTGCTCTGTTTCCATTCAACAAAGTTTATGCTGTATTCATATTCTAATATTATTATTATTATTATTAGCACCGTGTCTTACTAGCTGTTTGGGTTATACACACTTACGCTAATGTGTAATAGTAGGGTGATTGTAAGATGAAATGGAGGACCTACAGTTTAACGTGGGATCCGAACCACGGTGGAGGCTGGCATTCCTCACATTCACAAGTTGTGATTAATACACAACTTGTCAAAGGTGAAGGAAGTGTTTGGTAACCAGATAAATCTGTGCAGGACCGAGGATTGAGCCCTGGACCCCCAGCACAGAGGTCTGACTGACACCTTACCCCTAGACCACCAGGTCACCCCATATTCTAATTATTCTTCATGTGTGTATATGAAGCCAAAAAAAAACCATGAAACTTTTGATATGATCGCCATATTCACCTTTTGAGATATTTTAGCTTTTTGAAATTTTCAGATGCTTCATTTCTTCTGATAAGGGGAATGGGATGTCACTTAGTAGCAAAAATGTGTATTGTTGTCTCATTATAACATTACCATTGTTATATCATTTGTTAAAAATATCCTAGCAGACTCTTTTGTTGTTCACCTTATTAGTTCATGAATCTTGGCAGAATATTTAAAATGTATAGTAAAATTTCAAAAATATTTTATGGCTTGTTGAAAATTATCAAAAATGTGATTTTTAATTGAGTTTAATTTTCAATTTTATTCACACTTTCAATACACAACTTGAAATTTGACCAAATATAATAATGCCAATGCCTTTTATTGATTGCTAAGTATTATTTATTATTGTTTTAAAAGGTGTTAAACACAATGGGGGCTGTTGACGCCTACGAGCCCACAGCGACCTCTAAAACACTTGTAGATAATGTTTGTTCATAATCACCACCAGTGGCGCTGGTGTGGCGCACCTTTAGCGTAAGGGTATCCTGCTGTATCCCTGAGACAAAGGGAGTTAGCTAGTCAAAATCAAAGATAGATCCATGGGTAGCAATGGAAGGAATTAAAATGTGATTTTTTTTGTAGCACTACGTTTACTACTTGTATGTTACACGCATATGTATTAATTACTCTAATGTCTTAGGGATTAGTAAGGCTGGATTTAGAGGATATGCAAGCGCATTTGCGGGGACAGAGAGTAGATAGTAGTTAGATAAAACAAAACCTCAGTGTGCCTGACCAGCAAGGGTGGATTTACGCATAGGCCTAGTAGGCACTTTCCTACGGCAGCAAATTTTAGGAGTGACCGATTTTTCCATAGCGAAAGAAATATAATTATATATATGTTGTTTTTTCTGCCAGGTAAAATAATGTTATGACTTCAATGTGTGTGCGATTTTTGTGATGTGCCGTTTTCTTTCTGCACTGAAGCTAGTGATGAAATTGACATAATTATATGGTGGAAGGGGTAGGAAGTGATGACTGAGTCATACTTTCTCCTGCTACCCGCTTTATCCTCTCCCTAATGCCTCAAGGCCAGTAATCATTACTTATTAGCAACAGCAACAGGCTGGTGTGGTAGAACAATACAGGCAGTAGTGTAGGAGACATAAGTGCGAACTACAGGATGGATAAACCAGCTTCTTCATTAGCACTTAGACGCAATAGTGTGTCTGTTGTGTTACAAGTGTGCCTGTGCATACGCTGAGGATACACTAGTTGAAGAGTTAGTGCACTTAAAGTCTCATCTTCTAACAAACACTAGATTTGAGAAGAAATAAGTTCTCTTGAGTTGTCTCAGTTCATACGAAAAGAGGAACTACAGGTGATCTACCCAAATATTGACATTGCCCTCTGAATGTTCACATGTGCTCTAGCTTCTAAATGAACAGCCGAGTGTACTGTACCAGTGTACCTTCTCATGGCTGAGAAGAGTAAAATATTAGCTGCCTACTAACATGACAGAGCATCGCCCTAATTCACTGGCAGCTGTCTCAATTGAAGGTCACTTTTTGGAGAAAATGGATTTGTCTGGCATCATCGACCAGTTCGCCCAGAAATCAATGCGAAAGATATTATATACTATTTTCTTATTGTGTACATGTTAATAGGGCCCCTACACGATCAGTCAGACTGTCTAATAAAGTAATAATTAATACAGACAGTCTGACTGACTGTGTAGGGGCAGTACTTATGGATTGATGGACGGACTTACGAAAATACTGGTGTGATCCGAATTTTCTGATCACATTGGTCTCAGTCCATCAGTCTTGCAAGTTGTGGGAGAGACTGGCAGTAAGACTGACCGCTCGTCAGTATTTCCTTCAGTCTCAGTAGCAAACACAGACTGCACACGTCTTTTTCTTATCATCCATGTTGTTGCACGTTGCATGCAGGGGCTGAGACTGTTAAAAATAATGATACTAAGACTGACCGTGTACGGTCTCGTTGTAAATACTGATGAATACTGTCAAGTCTTGCGACTGACAGTCTGACTGATCGTGTAGGGGCCCTCTAATATTTGATTTGTAGTAAATTTTCTACAGTCTACTAATGCAAACTTTATATTGTTAAATTTGTGTGGTGTGTTAATGCAAGAGTATTTATTTCAAATTTTAAGTCTTTGCTTGGATTCTAACTATATTTAAAGCCACACTATAATAAATATTCAACTAATGTAAGCACTTTTTTTCTGTTACTGCATGGATAGCACTATGGTATTATATTATTATTATTATTATTATTATTATTATTATTATTATTATTATTATTATTATTATTATTATTATTATTATTATTAGCGCCGCGTCTTACTACCCGTTCGGGTTATACGCACTTACGCTAATGTGTAATGGTAGGGTGATTGTGAGATGAAATGGAGGATCTACAGTTTAACGTGGAATCCGAACCACGGTGGAGGCCTGGCATTCCTCACATTCACAAGTTGTGATTAATACACGTCTTGTCAGAGGTGAAGGAAGGGTTTGGCAATCAGATAAATCTGTACCGGGACCCGGGATTGAACCCCGGACCTCAGCACAGAAGTCTGACACCTTACCCCTAGGGCCTAGACCACCAGGTCATCCACTATGGTATAAGTGTTTCGGTTTATGAACGGGGGAAGGGGGTAAATTATCTAGTGCCTATGGGTGGCAGAGTAGTAAATCCGCCCCTGCTGCCCGGGCTCGAACCCTTATCTCCCCGTCATTGGCAGCCGGTTAATTGTGACAGTGATGCCTTAGATCATGCGGCCACCGAAGCAGGTAATGTGAATATAATTTTTTCAAATTCTTATTGCAAATAGTGGATAGTTTTTTTTAATCAAATGGTTATACAATAAACTCTTCATAAGGTAATTTGATTGTACAATGACCCACATCGGTGGCCGAATGATCTAACAAGTCACTCTTATATTAGACTTGATTTCCTGTGGAGGGAAGATCAGGGTTCGAATCTCATTCAGGTGAACGTAGTGTGGTTTTTCCTTAATGATTTCCTACTCTTCTTCCATGCAAACGTGGATACATTTCTTCTAAAACCCAACCATCCTATCTAATCATCCCTATTCCACGTACCTAATTACTAAGACATGATGAAAAAAATAAATGACTGTGGGCTCAACTCTCCATAAGGCGAATGTGTGAAACCCCCCGTCAGAAAGGCATTTAGTGTACATAGATAAATGGAAGAATACCAGCAAGTAATACACACCCCGACGATAGATACTCGATCTCTCCCCACCTGCTCCGTGTCATGTTTGGGAAACGAGAGAGGCCCCATTGAGATGATGTCCGACACCACGCTTTCATCGCTTGGCCCCGTTTCGTTCCACTCCACACCTTGCCTCGCTCCACTCCGCACCTACCGTGCCGCGCTAGCCATGGACAGGGAAGGCCTTGCTGATACAGTTGCCTCCTGCTAGTCGCCGGAACAAGACATAAATGAACGCCCTCTTTCAGTTTTCCTGCGCTCCTGATACAAGAGTGTCGAAATGATCTGTGATAAGCAATGAGTAAAAGATGACCGTGGAAGAAACTAGGACATTCTTTTTTTCTCTTGCTATTTATTGTGAATTACAATATTTATGTTTCGGCCGGTAAAGTAATTTAAACTCTATTGGTTGAAACTAATTAGCATTTGCTACAATTTTTGGAATGATAAGTTTTAGTGGCGATTGAAACTAAAACTAGCCTAGAATCATTTTAGCGGAAAAATGGCGAACGTGTTCTTTTTTTGTTTGTTTTTATAAAAATGAGTTATTAGTCGTTTGTTAACATGAAATAATTTTTTCATACAATATTGATGATAAATACCCTCAAGTGAAAAATCGAAGAACGGGTGTTTCTTTTTTATATCTTAAATTTTCAAATAAAAACAGTGTTTGTGTGTGACAATGGCGTCCAACTACAGAGGCACCTGTTTCGACACTCAGTCTTGGTTCTGCGTCGAGACGAGGTCCTTGAGCACCGCCGCGGTGCCTCTGTCCGTCTTGGGGCTCTTGTTACTCGTAGTGGCAGGCCCCCTAATAGTCAACGGGCAAACCACCTCTCAGTCTCGCCGGGAAACCAGCCCTTACAAGGGCTACAGCGGCATCAGGCTCAGGAACGACTCTTTCATGCAGGTGTATTATCACGACCAGACGGTGGCGGTGATCGAACTGGGACCCGGCAAAATATTGCTCGGCTGCGAGTTCATTGAAGTTTAGTAAGTGTTTCAAAGTTTTTGTTAGATTTTTTTTCACACAACAACTAGTATTTGTACCAATTATTGTCTATTCGGTTTGATAAAAACTGATTAAAATTTTTGGAATAGCAAATGTTGTTTGACCATTTGTATTTAGTGAAATTTTATCTCGTAAAATTACCCCTGGACACGGGAATCAAACCTGGGAGCTTTGACTTAACTAGCTAGTAGCCAAGTTCTCTCACCACTGGTCTTTTATTATATCAAGGATGGTCCTATGCTTATGAATAAAATAATCGTGGAAATAAATATATTATTTCGGATATCCCGAACGGACAGTAGTAAGAAGTGGGGAGGGGGGGGGGGAAGTTACCATATTTAGTATTATTTATTCACCCTAAGAAAAGTGGGGGAAAAAAAGAACCATTTTGGATGTGATTCTTCGGTACAAAGCAAACTGGATCGTACACATCCTTAGGAGGAACTGTTTTCTGCGCACCATCATAAAAGACAAGGTTGAGGGAAAGAGAAGCTTAGGAAGAAGGAGGATTAAAATATTGGGTGACTTGAAGGAAAAAAGAAAATTCTGGGAGCTGAAAGAGGAGGCAGAGGACAGGGTGTAATGGTGGTTTAATGTTCACTGACAAAAGGAATGGACCTGTCATAAGACAGAACACCTGATAATGATAATAATAATAATATAATAATAATAATAATAATAATAATAATAATAATAATAATAATAATAATAAGTAAGCCTTTCAGTGAGAGGTGAACCAAACTTGAATAATTAGGATGAAACCTATCCTTTTAGCAAAAGCTGAAAAAAAAACAATTCCCTCTCTCCATTCTTTTACTTCAAGAAAGGCTTTAAAAATATTCGTTTGGACAAAATAAAACTAGAAAATCCGTTTCTGTTATGTTCTGTGCCGTGGTATATACTATAAGTGCAGAGTTTTGGCTTTCTAGGTCATCTAGCGGTTTCTGGAGGGTGTGGAAAAACACACACACAAAATTAGGAAATTATAAATAGATACGCTGAGTCGAATGTTGTACAACATATTTTATGTGTGCATCGAGTCTTACTAACAGTCCGCACTGTCTGCACATGTACACTAATGAGGTGGGCAGGGCTGGATTAATCATTAGAAAATATAAATACCTGCTTAGGGCATCAAGGGTAGAGGGGCACTGGAGTGGGGTGTTTTCCAGTGCCGGTTGCAAATGGCGCAGCTGAACTATAGTCCGCAAAATAATATTATTAATATTACTCTTGCAGTCTACACATAATTATTTTTGCAAAGGTTGGTGTCATCTGTACAACAACAGATAAATTCAGTGCAACAAAAATTGTGCAAACAAGATTCGGTCATGTTGAACTTTATAAAATAATTGTAGAAGACAATATTGAGTGTGCATTTACAAAGGTAGACATTGGCTTGAGTATATTTTAACAGTAAAAAAAAAGTCAGCAATGCACACAAATTGCACAGATAAGCTTTCATTTTCTCGGTTGAGACATATCAAACGTCCCAACAGAACAACAATGACGGGCTGGATGCTACGTTTACAAGCAGGTTTGTTAAGTCAGAGTGGTTTTGAGGATTTGATTAAAGACTTTGCAGTTAAAAACATTAGGAGACTTTAAAAAATATATAAATCAAGCTATAAGTGGGCAACATTAAACATTATTTTGCAACGTTTAATCCGAGTATGATGAAGTTTTTTATCTTCAAGGTTAGAAAGCTATGAAATAAAAGATGTTTTGTTTCATACAAATAATAATTTTTTTACACTAGAATATTTTTTTAAAACTATCAACCTACATAAATTTATTTTAGTAAAAAGAATTGTTTTCAATAGGCCCATGTTTTGCATTTTTATTTTTCCACTATTACAATTTCTTTAATAAATAAAAACATGTATAAAATTTGCAAATTTTGTTGCTGCCCTAAATATAAAAAAATAATTTTCTTATATTGTTTACTACTATTTGGTGTTAAACAATCTAATCAAGGACTTCACGATTACACAATTGAGAAACAAGCTAAATTAAATCGTATATTTAATTTATTGTAATTCTTCTCTCAAATGTCTTATGAAATTTTTTTCCTGTTTTAATTTATATATATTTATAAATTTATGTAAACATTAATGTCAGTGAGTGAGTGAGTCAGCCATGTGGCTTTAAAGTTATATATATATATATATGCCATGTGGCTTTATAGTTATATATATATATATATAACTATAACTATAAAGCCACATGGTTGACTCACTCACTCACTGACATTAATGTTTACCCACTTCAAGATGAGCCAGAAACTTGAAATTTGGCAAACTTTTAGCTTCTAGCCTGTAACCGACGGGAAAATTCCAAAAAGTTAAAAAAAAAAGTTTAACCCCCGAAAAAACTCAAAACGGTGGAGCAACTCGGTGTGGACCTTTCTTTGAAGGTCTCTTGTGGCTAAACGGTAAGATATATCAAAAAACGAATTGCACCAGCAGCTAAGGATTTGGCGAGATCCACAAGTTTGGTTCTATTACTTTTTGTCGTATCTCCAGCGGTTATACCTTAGATAGAGCTAGATTTTTTGATGTTAGGTAAATTTGGCACATTTTCCACACATTTTTTAATTTCAAAACAACGCTGGAATTACATTAGTTTACATCCACTTGCAAAGAAAATTCACTGGGGGTTTGGGGGTGGAGCTTTCAATGAGAAAAGCTAGTATATATATATATATATATATATATATATATATATATATATATATATATATATATATATATAACACTCGCTTTATATATATGATTTGAAAAAAGGAGGGGAGTAAAAGGACGTTAAAATTTTGAAAGGGCCTAGGGGGCACCATACAATTTTGTGTGTTTAGGGCCTGAGAATGTATTAATCCAGCCCTGGGTGTAGTAATGAAGTAGGTATAGGAAGTGTACTTACATTTGCGCGAAGGGAGAGTGGAGACCATTTAGGATAGATAATACACCCGGTCAGGGCCGGTCTAAAGCAAAAGTTTTATGTGTGCAAAACTCATATTTTGCGCCCCCTACCCCATCTGAAAAAACTGTAGAGAATATTATATATGGCCATTTTAAAACAAGACCATATGTATACCATTTTGAATGTTCTTTCCCAAATATGTTACATATCTGAGATTGTCTTTCCCCAGAATTAGGGAAACATGTTCCTTCATAACAGGATCGAATTTTGCAATAAACTTTACGAGCCCAAGAAAATCTCCATTGTTTTTGCTGTGGAGGGTTTCGTGAGTTCCTAGAAAAGCCATGTTGTGTTGGGCAAGGTGGCAAGATGGCAAGATCTCTCGTGAGGACATTTTTCCGTCGCTCTTTTTCCTGAGCAATTAATCTTTGATTTTTGTCATCAATTGACTTGCCAGTGTTAAACCTCCTTTCTGCTTCAACCCATTTTTCGTAACACTTTAAGTGGTTAGAGGACGTCTCATGTTGGGAAAGAGTTTTTCCGATGTGCCTTCAATCACAGTTTCCATTTCCATCAGAAGTATAGTGCTGGTGATTGCTGTGTTAAATACCTTGCAGCAAAAAACAGTATACACTTCCCTTAGACTGGGAATAAATTAGCCATAGTCTTCTAATTTTCTCGTCGTTGGAAGCAAGCCGATGATAAAATACGTTGGAAAATGATCTTTTTGCACAGTTTCTAGGGTAGCTGTCTAATATTCTTGAGATTGGTCCTTGCGAAATTATAAAATTACGTTCAGTTAGCACTTTGGATCAATTACCAATCTTTCAATTTGTCACATGAATTATTCATTTCTTGGATTCTATCAGTCACATAACTCTTATCACTGTGATCAGTAATTTTCGTGGTGTTAGAATCATCGGCATTAGTAGTTATTAAATCTTCTGAGAAATCTTCGTCCTCCTATGATCACTGTTTCATCAGATGATCATCGTTACATTGAGTTTCAATTCCAATTTCACTTTTCCTTTCGTTACTAGGAATTGCCTTCATTAAATAATTACAAATTAGTTTAGCGCTTGACTTAGTTTCTTATAAAGTTTTTGCTTTCCATTTTATATTTTCGACTGCAGAAAGTTTGGAAAACATTTTAGTAACTGTTTTAAAAAATAAATGTAATATTATTAAAAAGAACAGAAACCACAAAAAGTAAAAACATAATAACAGCAATACAGTATACGACACACTACACTTCACAGAGTACAGTACCTACTAAAAAGGTTTGCACCAAAATAATAGTTGAAAACAAAACTTCAGCAAAATTTCACAGAACACCATATAAACTAAAAATAAGTGGCGAATTGCAACACGCCGAACTAGAAATAAAGCGAGTAAGCAATTGTCAATAAATCACTCGCACGAAGGTTAGGTGACTGACTGAAAATCAAAACTAACATTATACCTACCCCGTGCCCACTTTCCCCCAACCCCTGCCGCCCACCAAAGGTGGGGCCTGAGCCTAACTCATAGATCGTACAGTCTCGACTTGGCAACTAGTATAGTCCTGTCACCATTGTAGTTGACAGGGGTACGTCACACCGAACAATCTTCAAAATCTTTTACTTTGTTAATGATTCTAATGCACTAATTAGAAATAAAAAAGAACTCTGTTTGGCATGGATGTAAATATTAATTTAAGAAATAGGCATTCTTCTTACAAATTACGTTCTTTATTTATACTTATAGTTTCCCAGATAAAAACAAAAAAAAAATATTTATATTTGGGACATTTTGGCGTTCCCCCTGAATTGTTTGTGTGTGCGGTTGCACACGTATCACACGCCTTAGACTGGATTTGCACCCGGTCTAGATTGAAACCTCGACCTCTCCATCAGCGGCAATCCAGTCCATTGTGAAAGTGACGTCTTAGACCAGGCGACCACCGATGCGGGTAGCAATCGCTTTTAGTAAATCTCATCAAAGCCGATAAAATAATAAACATGATATATATTTTGTCTATACTGAGAGAAAAAAGGTTTAAGTCTACCATTACTTCGGGAGTTTCACTACACAACCAACTTTTGCTATTCTGAAACACAAAAAGATAAGCACGATCTCACACGTTCATATAGACGTTGCCTTAAAATAATCAGTGGTGTATGATTCTGGTGTACAGTTCGAGCCTGGATATCTCAGTGGCAAGAGCAGTGACACTTTAGGCCAAAGATCACAGGTTTTATTCTCACGTACAGGTGTCAATTTTCAACATGTATTTTTTTAATGTTTAGAAAAAGCACATTATTGTCTGAACAGAAAAAAAAAAATTAAAACCCCAGTGTTAAGTATTTGTAGAAATTAATTTGTTTTATTTATAATAAGTTGATTTTCTAGACTTAAATAAATACGCCCTTGACAAGGATTCGAACACTGAAACTTTAAGTTAATGAAGAAACGGTGAAATCGGGGGTTAGGTGAGGCATTGCCCCATGGAAATAATCCACCCCCCTCTTGGAATAAATCCCCCCCTTGAATATATTTCAAATCCTCTGATATTAACAAATATGAAGCTAAAAGATAGCCTTATTGTGGATTCACACGACACTAGCTCGTACTTGAAATCCAGTGTGCTAGCCAGCACTAGCTAGCACGTCATCATCTAGCGTCGTGTGAATCAGAAAAAAGTGTACTGGTTCTGCCTCTTGGTACTGGCTACCATACTAGCAGTGAGGATAGAACAGGTGCTGTTTTCGTACTAGTTCCGACAATAGTCTGTGTAATTCGACCAATCAATGCGCGCTGAAACTGTGTGTAGAGAAATGGTAGAAATGGCGCTAACATAGTCATCGGTTGTGATTTTGTTGTTGGCAGAAAATTATTCTAAGTATCCTTGTTTATATAATACCAAATTGCTACAATATGACGATATATTATATATATATTTATAATTGAAAACATGTCATCTAAAAACGACAAACTGTGTTCAAGACCCAATTTTAATCTAAATAAACTTGATAGCGTGCCAACCTTTGGCTGTTGTTTTTTAGAATATAAAGTGTGCGTAGGCCTAAAAAAGAACATTTGTGTATCAAGGATACTGTACTTGGACACCCATGGGCTTAGGGGCCTCTGACCACATCGTAAATAAATGAATACAAATTTAGGGAGATACTAAACGTTTGTGTCACCCCGAATGGATCTTACCTAACCTCCGAATGTATAATTTTTAGCATCCCGCAACCATTATTTCGTCTTTCCAGCCAGTCCCGTGTCCATATTCTTTTCCTACGCTCCCTCACATAATTTTCAATATCATTATTTAATAATTAATGCAGCTGCTGCACCAAAAATTAATCTCTGACGTTCCATAAATATTTGCACTAGAACCTAGTACCAAACTAGCAGCGTGTGAATATTCTAGTCCCGTTTCTATTGTACTAGCTAGTATACAGATATCTAGGCGCTAACTAGCACACTTGATTTCTAGTACAAGCAAGTGTCGTGGGATTGTAGCTTTACTGCGGATTCGCACGTTCTCTGTAAAACGCGAGCAATGCTGAGATTTGATCACGTGACAACTCTAATCCAATCTCAAGAAGTCCGCTTGGCCAGCGTAGCCCGCAACTCTCGAGTAGAGATAATTTCAACTTTTCCAGCTCTTCTACAGAAAACTGGCCAAGAAGACCCGATCAGCGCATGCGCAAACTTTCAAACATGCGTTATTTATAAAAACAGCACATTCTAAAGATGGTGTATCTCAAAAATGATGATGAAAAATGACAGTTAATTGGAAGCCACGAGTTTTATCGATGACAAAATCAAACTCAGGCATTTAATTTTATTTTAAATACATTAACTTGCACTGATTCTATTATTTTCGTTTTTATGTTTGACGTTTCAATGCATCATGGGTAAACAGATATTCCCACCTTTCCGCGAGTGTGTGAACAGCTGCACCACTAAGCGGTGCTGACTTTTTGTACTGCTTTCAAATTTCAGCGTACGTGTGAATTCACCTTTAAATCGAACTCCAAATTACTTCGAGAAGCATTCAATTCCCAAAAATTTGGTGGAGAAGTATACTTGAAATAGCTTCTAGACGAATCTAGCTGTCAGAAAAAATCAAGCTAGAAGCATTCTAAACAGCATCTAGGCCTATCCAAATTTCAAAAATTTTTGGGCCGCTTCTAGATGCATGTAATTTTGACGAATTTTTCCCACGGGGACAATTCCAAATAGTTTCTAAAAGCATCAAATTTTCAAAAATTTGTGGAAGGAGGACCACTCCAAATAGCTTATAGAAGTATCCAATTAAAAAAAAAGACTCTAGGCTAGAGTAGCCTACTGCAAATAGCTCATAAAAATAATTTTATTTTCAAAAATTGGGGTGGTGGACCACTGGAAATATGTATTAAAAAAAGGGTTTCCCCCGCCCCTTACCTACACAAATAAGGTTCCACCACCACTAAATTAATCTGGCGATGTTCTATCAACTGAGATATCTAGGCTATGTTTTCCTGTTTGATACGTTTGTCTAACTTTTGTTAAAGTTAGCCATAGTATCAGTGAGATTAACACTTTACCAAACTTTTTTTAACACTGCGTCTTACTACCTGTTCGGGTTAAACGCTCATGTACTAATTACGCTAATGGTTTAAGGGATTAGAAAAGTTATATCCAGAGGAAATGCACCCGCATTTTCTTGGAGAGATAGAGAGAGAGTGGAAAACCATTTTGGAAAAAAAACACCCTCAGTAGGCCTACATCCGGCCAAAATTGAAACCTTGATCACTGAATAAACACCACGCCAGACCTCTATTAAGTTAGTTTTATCACCGTGTCTTACTACCCGTTTGGGCTATAAGCTTATATACTATTTACACTTATGTATTAGGGTTGATGAGGGTTGAATTTAGAGGAAGTGTACCCGCATCCGCGTAGAGGGAGAGTGGAAAACAGTTCAGTAAAAACCACCCTTAGTACACCCGACCGAGATTCGAACCTCGATCTCTCCGTCAACGTCCAGTCTATTGCGAGAGTGTCGCCTTCGACCATTCGGCCAACGAAGCGAGTCCCTCATACAGTTAATTTAGCTCTTTGTGAAAACTACAAACCCATTTCAAATTCATACATTAACGGCCGTACCGGAAATTGAGTCTGTAGACTGTAACTCTTTGATCTATCGTTGAATACGCTATCGACCAAGTTTATTTCATCCTTGCACAATGGTACGATTAAAAGTAAAAAAAAGGACACGTTTAAAAAACATCAAGCATACAATAAAGAAACGTCAAACGTCAAGCTAGATAGAAAAAAACAAGCACACACTCACTCAATCACACCGGTTGTCCCGTGGGCTGACGCATCAGGTTTAGCAATAGATTGGACTGGCTGTGATGTGGAGGTAGAGGTTCGAATCTCATTAGGGTGTATCGGGAATGACTTTCCACGTGTGGGCTATCAGTCATTGTGCTTATCCCATTTTTCATCAATACTAATGCGTCTGTGCTCACTCTAAGCTATCCTCGTGACCAATGCACTTTAGTAAGTCTTCAGTGGCCATGTTGGGAAACCTCTTAAGGAAAAATAAACACAAAATAAAGCTTTATCAGCTCACAGTATTAAAATATACATTGCGTGAACTCATTCAGTAGGTACGGTACAATTTTCGTAGGAAGGAACTCAACTGCCAGCCAGAAAAGGTACTAGAACTACTTTCACGCATTCATACGTCAAGTAATGTGACTTTTGATAGATATTCTCAATACCTATAAAATAATACTAATAATATATTAAAATTGTATCATTGTTGACTGCGAAACAATTTTTGTTTGTATTTCCTGAAAGTTTCTTGTCTGTGTACTGCGCCTATACATATAACTCCAAAAAAATTTTATGAATGAGATTAATTTCCTTGCGTGTAGGGACAAGAATGTACGACAATATATATTACATTAGCAGTATTGTCTTTAATATTATAGCTGTGAGCTTTCCCAAGAATTGTTTGACTATATAAGTTAACTCGCTTTGCTCGTTGGGGGCTCCGCCCTCAAAACCCCCAATGACCAAACTTGTGGATCTCGCCAAATCCATAGCTGCTGGTGCAATCCGTTTTTTGAGAGGTCTTAAACGTTTAGCCACAAGAGACCTCCAAATAAAGGTCCGCACCGACTTTAAAGTTGCTCCACAGTTTTGAATTTTTTTCGGGGGTTAAATTTTTTTTTTTTTTTTACTTTTTGGAATTTTACCATTGGTTATAAGCTAGAAGCTATAACTTTGCCAAATTTCAAGTTTCTATATCATCTGGAAGTGGGTAAACATTAATGTCAGTGAGTGAGTCAGCCATGTGGCTTTATAGTTAGATGTATTGTGTAAATAAATACCAGCTTAGGTCAACCTTGACTCATAAAATTGTGCTGTGTTGGCTTAAAATGAGAATTTGAGCAGCTATTATTAAGGATCATACCTTTAGTTGTCTTTACTTTATTTTAAAGTATATATAAAAACCGTAAGATCACGCTGGAAAGGGTCGTTTGGAAAATACTATCAACATTTCTAATCTTTAACACAGAGGTGGCCAAACTGTCGATCGTGATCTATCGGTCGACCGCGGCCGCTAGTTTTGTCACTTGGTCGATTGATTTTAAAAAAATTGGGAGAAAGAAAATTATAGAGAGGGTTTGCAGATTTTTCTCAAACCAACATTATAAAATCGAAATATCGAAGCTGTCTGACTTGATGATTATTTACAATCCTGCCTTTGTTTATGGCAGAATATTTATGAACTCTCATTCAACAAACTATCCTATCATACATCAACTTCAAAATAAAGTGTTTAGTGTAGATATAGAATACTTTTTTTCAAGAGAAATACTTTTGATACATATATTATGTGTTTTGATAAAAAAAAACTCTGTTTCAGTGTGTGAAAGGACGATAAGTTCTTGTATAGAATGTAATTTTACTATTAAAACACAAAATAGGTTATTAATTGTTTAGCAATGAAACAAACAATATAAGCCTATGGTTCTATAGTAGATCACACAGTATTTTCCTACTCTGGCCACTCCTGCTCTAACACGTTCTTTCTTGTCCTTCATAAAATTGTTTTGGATTCATACGGGGGGGATAGGCCTAGTAGATTTTTGGTTGGAAGAAACTTTCAGAAAATTAAAACTTATTATTTTTGGTGGGCAATGATTCAATTTCACCATATCATAAATATTATTTTTAGCACCGCGTCTTACTACATGTTCGGGTTATACGCTTATGAACTAATTACTCTAATGATTTTAGTGATTAGGAAGGTTATATTTAGGGGAAGTGTATTCGAGTTTGCTTGGAGGGAGAGTGGAAAACCATTTCGGAGAAAAAACCTCAATACATCCAACCGAGATTCGAGCATCGATCTCCCGTCATCGACATTCTAGTCTACTGCGAGATAATGCCTTAGACCATGCGGATCACCGAAGCGGGTAATTGTGTATTAGTTTTTGATAGGAATTGATGATATCTATCACACGTGATAGCTGCAGATAGCATTACTTGACGTATGAACTGGTGAAAGTAGATTTTAGTACCTTTTCTGGCTGTCAGTTGAGTTCCTTCCTATGAAAATTGTACCGTACCTACTAATGAGTTCACGCAATGTATATTTTAATACTGTGAGCTGATAAAGCTTTATTTTGTGTTTTTTTTCCTTAAGAGGTTTCCCAACATGGCCACTGAAGACTTACTAAAGTGCATTGGTAACGAGGATAGCTTAGAGTGAGCACAGACGCATTAGTGTTGATGAAAAATGGGAAACCACAATGACTGAAGCCCACACGTGGAAAGTCATTCCCGATAACCCTAATGAGATTCGAACCTCTACCTCCACATCACATCCAGTCCAATCTATTGCAAGCCTGATGCGTCACCCACGTGACAACTGGTGTGATTGAGTGATGATGAGTGAGTGAGTGAGTGGGTGTGTTTCTTCTATTTATATATAGGTGTTAACATAAGGACTGAGAACTTTAGGATCTTGTAGAATTCATTAAAATTAGTGAAAGAGTATTTGTAAATCTAGGTATCCCACAGTCAGGGTGTACTATCCAACACCCCGGACCCTTGACATTAATATTTAAGACTTTTTTATATGGAGGATACTTAAATAGTTTAGTGTATTCATATTCAATAAAATGATTTATCAGACATACAACATCGAGCTGAAAACTGTTTTCACACGATTCTAATGAAACCAGGGATTTTTCAAAAAGCACGTAACAGTCTGATTCGAGGATATGAAATTTGTGTGGAAATGGAAGAACAACATGTAGAATACTTTTTTTTTTTTTTGTCGATAAGATGATAAATTTGTGTCATGTAAAGTCAAATAACATTTCATTTTTTATTCTATATTTTGTTATTACAGAAAGACAAAATTGTATCTCTGAGTGAGTTAGTTGGCGGACTTAGGTCTAGTAATACTTTTTTTTACTTGTTTTAATTAATACTACAAGAAACCTAAAGTTCTGAACCTTTTTTTTAACACCCTGTAATTATATTCCTATTAGCACGCGAGCAAAGGAGTAAGTTTTTCTTTCACGCACGCCAAGTCTTACTACTCGTTTGGGCTATCACTAATGGGTAATGGTTGAGGAATATTGAATTTAAAGAAAATGTATTCTCATTTGCGTGGAGGTCAGGTTGGAAATTTATTTAAAACATTTCAGTACACCCCGAACAGGATTCTAATCTCGCTTTCTCCAAACTAAACCAGACGAGACTGATAACTTGATCCTTATGTACCCACCGATGCGGGTAGAGGCGGTTAATCTCATCTGATTTTCAAGTGAACAGGGAGATCGGTGCTCAGATACAGGCAAGATTGTACTAAGGTTTTTTTAATGGTTCCCCACTCTCCCTCCACGCAAATGTGGCTGTATTTCCTTTAACTTCTACTTTCCTCGTCCTTTTTTCCATCATTAAAATTTTCGTATAGCACGGACGGCCAGTGAGTGATACACTGAACACAAAAAACATTTTTTTAAATAAACACGAAAAGTAATTTCGTCTCAAATAAGTTATTACCTGCAGTTACATTTCAAGCGAAAGTCACAATATATCTGACACTGCTAAAACATGTTGAATTATCTATACGTCACTATAGTAGGTTACACACATGTATTGTTTTAACATGTTTGTTGCTATTTTACTGAGACATGTGTCATGCAAGATATTGTTTAACCTGAGCAACTTAATAAATACACGTTTTTGTTCCAAGAATTATTCTTTACTATAAGCGTATTTGATGTTTGACATGTTTGATTGATGATAAATAATTTAACGAATAGTTTTTTTAGGTGTAGTAAAAATCATGTTTAGAATCTAGCTGCCAGAACATGTCCAATTTCTTGGAAAATACACCTAGGGGCACTTACATAACTATGAACAATTCTAACACACGCTGACGTTTGTTGATAACCGGTGAGTTATGGTCTGTGTTGACCGATACCGAGCTACTAAATGTTTTTTACTCTTTATCTATATATATTTTTTCATCAAGGCTCTAAATTTAAAAAAAAAAGTAAGCTACAACATAATTGGAAATACTGGTTAGAAATCCGACTCAAAATATAATCATTCAAAACGTTTGTTCATCCTTATAAGATATCTATAAAAATTACGGATTGTGACATCCAAAAACAAATCTATATATACCTATTTTAAAATTTAAATTTTTTCCTCATAATAAATTGTTGAAAATTGTTTTATTAGTACTTTCAATACCTTTGTTTCTAAACGGCTTGTTTGAGGGACAGGGATTGAAAGGTTAACTTAAAGGAAATGCAACAACATTTGCGTCTAGAGGGATGGTGAACCCCTCTCCCGTTCAGTGTCGAGAATCGAACCTCAACCTCTATGTTAAATTTTATCACAGCCTATTATATTGATGCCTTAGATCAGGCGTATCAAATCCATTTGACCATAACAGCCACATTGAACATTAAAAAAATTAAATCATTGTCATTATCTTAAGTAAAAATTATAGATGGATCGAATCATATGTTTCTCGAATCGGAATCCTAAATTCTCTTTCGAATCGTGAATCCAAATTCGTATCCTCGAATCTTTTTAAAAAATATATCATTTTAATTAAAATGAAAACATTTAAAATTTAATTTTAAACAAATTGTTAGTGTCACTGAGAAGTGATATTTTGTTTGACTTGTTTATTACGTCATAATCAATATGACAAAACTTTTTTTGTAAACTAATTATTTTAATAGGACCTACAATTATTCTATCCTTTTTTGTGATTTTGTTACTCTTACAACCACATTAAGTTCATATAATTCCGTTTATCAATTGCTTAAAATGGTTATATCAAATCAAGTTCTTCATTGTTTTCAAGATAGTTTTTAATTAGATTTCTACTAATCCCGAATCTCTCGAATACCATAGGATTCGAAGGATTCGAGAACTAAAGGATTCAAACTACCCATCTTTATTAAAAATAATTCTAGCTTAATATCTTTTAGTAACAGTAGCTTATTAGAAAAAAAGAAAAGAGTAAGCCTCGTATACAAAACAATAACATTAAACATTTAATTTTTTTTACAAAAAATTTGAAACCTTTTAATTTTCAACAATGGTATAAATGTTGGGCTTTAAATACTATTCCAAGGTCACTTTAATAACTTGATGACAAGTGTGTGCCTGTTGGCCGCGAAAGATCTCGGGGTGTTAGGTTTCACTTCATATGAGAGAACCACTTCTTGCCAAACATTTCACATATTTAGCAAGCAAATTCATACATTTTTGGGAAATGATCCGTGTCGAAGAAAGAGTACAGATTTGGTACACTAGCCTCACATGCCAGAACTCTTCGAAATTATGCCAAGATTCCCAAATATCCCATTCAAAAACGTATTTTCTTGACGTTTGGTGGACTTAGACCATTGTGCGCACAGGTTCGGATGCAAAATTTTACCGGGACATTATATTGGTTATACATAAGGCTTTCTAGTTTCTAGTTAAATTATATATGACATATAAGTGAATGTCTTAAGAGCTGTTTTTTTAAAATATAAATGGCAATTAATAAAAGTTCTAATTAATTTAAATTAGTTGAAGAATGACACCTGCACATGGGACTCAAACCCAGCACCTTTAGTTTGGCGCATCAATGCTTTAACACGCAGCTATCCAGGATTCGTCCCGCACTGAGGGTCATTCTTTACTCATAATTTAAGTCTTAAGTCTGTGACCGTTCGGGTTAAAAGCTTGTGTACTAATTAAACTAATGTGCTAGGGATTATGAAGGTTTAATTTAAATGAATTACACCCGCATTTGTGTGGAGAGAGTGGAAAGCTATTTAGAAAAAAAAACCTTAGTAGATATTAATATTTAGCACCGCGTCTTACTACCCGTTCGGGTTATACGCTTAAGTACTAATTACGCTAATGGATTAGGAATGGGGAAGGTTGAATATAGAGGAAGTGAACCCGCATTTGCGTGGAGGGAGAGTGGAAAACTATTTAGGAATAACCACCCCAGTTCACCCGACCGAGATTCGAACCTCGATCTCCCCGTCCTCGGCGGTCGAGCTCAACACGACTGGCGCGTTAGCCAACTACGCCACCGAGGCGGGTAACCTTAGTGGACCCGACCACGATTGAACCCCGATCTTCCCGTCTTCGGCAGTCCAGTCTAACACAAGAGTAGCGCTTTAGACCGTGTAAATACCGAAGCAGGTCATGTGAAATCGTCAGCTACAATATGAGTGACCAATAGTATCGCGAGCTATCAGATATCACAGCCATCTGCGACTAGGGAGGGCGAAATTCCAATGAATATCAATACACAAGTTGCAAATTATAATTACGGCAGTGTCCATATGGAGGGGACCATATTTCGATTTAATACGCAGTCCAGAGTTCCCAACAAGCTTAATATCCAATCTAGTTATTGGAAACGTTTGACCTTATTCGTTGCACTTTTAGGTTGACAAGTGTGAGTACAAGGTGCATTGCTATTATATGAATCGACTGTCTCAGGTTTAAAAATATTATTTCATCCCATTTTAAACTGTCAATAGTGGTTACACTGGATTCTAACACGATTCACCACTTTTGTGCTGTAGAATTTCTGGCCCGTTATCTTAGAGCCACCACGTACTTGAAGGGAAAATATATTCACACTACGGTATTTCTTATTGAAAAGCTTAAAAAAAAGCACTCAAAAAATTATATTTCATTTTAAAATTTTCTTTCGTGAATTTATTTTAAAAACAATAGACTTTATTTGCTTGAGGAACGTTAGATCTATGTTTCTAACGGTTTACTTTGATCTCAGAACTACGACATATAGCGTTAAATGTCTGTGAAAATTAGCTAATTCTAATTTCTTATAGTATTTTTTTAAACTATAAATCTTAAGCGGTAAGATTTTTAATTCCCTAGGAGCATGTCGATACCTTTTCCCTCCACTTAGGCGTTAATCAAATTTTGAAATAACAAACCTCTTCTAAAATAACTATGGATTTTTTAACGTCTACAACGGGTATCTGTGCTCCGGAAGGAGGCTTCCTTAAGGAGGGGATGTAGGGAAAGCGAGAAAGGGCCAGTGTTTTTGCAGTTTTTACAGAAAAACTTCTTTTTGGCCCAAAAAATATAAAATATTGCTCCAGTACAAACATAAAGTTCAATTTTCTTTACATAGTGATATCAACAGTTGTTGAATATCTGTCATGAGTATAGCAGCAATAAATGATAAATTTTTTTAATCAAGGGAAAACAGGGTCATTAAATTCCAGGACACCCTTGAAAGATATTCAACAACTGTTAAGGTCACCATGTAAAGAAAGTTAAATTCTATGTTTCTACTGAAGAATTATTTAATTTCTGTTGACCAAAATGTTTTTTATATAAAATCTGCGAAAACACTGTCCTCAGCTCGAGTTTCTTACACTCCCACCTTAATGTGTCCAATTATCTAGTTTGAGACAATGGGACTGAAGGGTACTAAACTCTCTTGGGTTCGACCTTGCTTCCGGCACGTTGTACCTACTAAGACGTGGATACGCCACTGTTCTTTCAATAAAGGCGCGTTTACGTGGGGCTCACAATTCATAAAGAAATAAACTATTTGAAGGGTACAGGGGAAATAAGGGTAAGTCACATTACACACATTTTCCAAAAGAATAACGTTTTTTATCTCAAACCCCATAAAGACCCAGCAAATATTAAAAAAAAATTAAATCAAGTATGACAGAGACCTCTTTTAACTATAATCTAAAGTGTATCAGAAAGGTTTCATGTTTGTATAACCAATTAGAGCTAAAATTGGACTTTATGCCTTTTCCCTGTGTCCTTAATTTGTTAAAGATTTTTTTCAATCACCGCGTCTTGCTACCTGTTCAGGTTTTGCGCATATCTGATAATTACTCCATTGGGGCAGTGATGAGGAGGAAGCATTTTAGGGTAATCTACCCGCATTTGCGTGGAAATAGAGTGGGAAACCATTTAGGGGAAACCACCCTGAGTAGAACCGACCGGGATTCGAACCCTGATCTCCCCTCATCAAAATGCCAGTCTAACACCAGTGTGACGCCTTATACTATTCGGCCACTGAAGCGGGTATTTGTAAAGATGACTGCATCTTTGCGATTCCACGGCACTTTCGTTTTACATCCAAAAATAGGCTCGGAGCCAAGGGTGAGGTGTTTATGTGTCTGGAACCATCCCCGGCCAGCCCCCATAATGTCAACTGATATAATACACTCAATTAAAATTAGGATGCAACTTTTTAACAAATTAAATTAAACTAAAAACAGAGTTTCATTGAGTCACGAATTAAAATATTATCAATGATTTATTGTAAACTAGACTAGTATTTCTTAGCCTGGGTGGTACCGGCCCCCAGGGGTTCTTTTTTGGTTTGGGGGAGGGGGTAATCTGTAAGGGATGGTAGGATGCGTTTAGGTTTTTATGGGTATTACATTAATAATTAAAGGGTATAACAGGCAACAAAATATTTTTTAAATGTGTCTTAATTTTATTTTAATATTTATGTTGTTTAATTTTGACAGTTCATTTAATTACTTATGTTTATAAAACATGTAACATACGTTATGATTTAAAGTGTGTTTTATTAATAAGGATTATAATCTATGCCACAAAAAACTATAGCTATTGTTTAATCATGTTTTTTCAAAAGAGGATGTATTTTCCATTTGGCAACAGGTAGCTGATAAGAAGTGTGTACAAATTTGGGACTTTTGACAGATGACAAAAAATTCATTTGTTTTTGTACATTTTGTTGTTGATAAAACTGTGTGATTGATTTTTTGTTTTAATTTTTATTTTCCTCCGATATTTTCACAGAAGGTCTTAAAGGGAATTAATAAAAATTTATAAAGTTTACTTATACATATTCATATTAACTATTTAGTTTGAAATAATTAAATATGAATGTTTAATGTAATATTAATTTAAGAATATTATCGCTGATTTCAAAATGCTTACTATATTTAATTTTGGAAGGAGGTGGGAGGTGATCAGCATTCAATTCTCAGAAGTGGGCGCTAGGCTACAAAAAGGTTGTGATCCACTGATCTAAAGAACCTCAAGCCAACTTGTTTATAATATTGTTAAATGTGTGACTAAATGCTTTGCCCTGCCCAAACCTCAACCCCTAAGTAACCTTATATACGTGTCTATCCACATTGTTTGAAGGTTGGTTTCCTCCAGTATGCCGTAATACCCGCCCGGGCTATCAAAATTTAATCACACAAATTGGGATGGGATGGTAAAATTATAATTTAGAGGGAATGTATCCAAGTCCTTAACCAGGTCCACATTTCCGGGAGGGTTGAGGGGCACTGTTCTAAATATTTTCTAAAGGAATAAAAGTTTTTAAAAAAAATCTGAGGGAAGACCACTCCAAAAAGATTCTAGGATGTATAATTTAAAAAAATTTCAGGCGAGGACCATTCATTTGTCAAAAGTTTGCCCCTACTAGGACTCTTTGGTTTGGATAGGGCATAGACAGGTCCCTAAAAACGACTTTTTGGTTAATTGCCCCACTACCCCCTACACCAATAAGGTTCCGCTGCCATTGACCCAACTCTGGATAAATTTATAGAAGATTCGTCTTCCTCCCAATATTGTATCCTTTTCAAATAAATGCATTTTTAACTTGATCAAATGTATTGAAGACTTTGACTCTTATATCCACGAGGAATGAAAGTATTGAAAATGGTGGCAGATATCCGAGTGGATGAGGAAGAAGCTGGAGGGGGGGGGGATTAGTGCCCTGGGTATTCATCCCGCGCTTCCGATGACCCTGTCTTCAGTAAACTCAGGGACCAACTCTTTCAAACAATATATTAAAATCTTATCAATTTTTACCGGAAAAAAGGTTATGTTTATCTCCAAGTAGGTTGTTCTCAAATTTCCGCTGTTTATATTTTCGCAAAATGCAAACAATTGAGGGGGGGGATATCATAACCCCGACCCCCATTCTTATACTATTAGCACTCTCGTATTCTTTTTTCTTTGCTGACTCATTTGTGACGTGTTTTTGGAATCACCCTTTGAATAGTTTCCAGTTGAAAGGTTTTGTCGTTTCAAAATATCATAGATATATCCGCTTCCATAATTCTCCACATATTCGCCAACACTTCCTATTTACTTTGTCGATATTTTGCCATAATTACACAGATTTGTTGTCTGACTAATGAACACACACAACTATTTGTAAAATTGTACTTAAGACTTTGGAATGTTGGCGAAAAGCTATAAACTCATATTTTATAGTTTTGGTCAAACCGTAAATAAGGCAGTATTGATTGTTTGTCAACTTTGGGGGAGGGGGAACGAACCCCTAAACTCCCCATGGCTATGGTCTTGAATGTATCCATATTTGCGTGAAAACCCATATAGGGAAAAACACCCTTAATACAACTGGTTGGGATTTGAGCCCAGCCATCCTGTGACTGGTAAGTAAAACTATAAGGTTGACATTTAGTCCACGTGAGCACCGATGCGTGTGTTTAACAGTGAAATTGGGATCAGTGAAAAGGTATTTTCCTTTCAGAATAGTTACATTTCAATTTCAATGGATTTTGTAAGATATTTTAAAATGCTTTCACTGATCTCAATAACCATTGATTTCTAATGGACGCTACAAATAACTTAGCTAAGGTGTGACACATGGTTCAAGATTTATTACCTACCTAATCTAGGTGTTATCCATGAAGTGAGACAGGCTGTTGAGACCTCTTAAGAGCCCGTCTCCCTCCTAGCTTAGGTAGGTAATACGTCTCAAACCAGACGTCACATCGTTTTTCTGTTTTATACTTTAAATTAAATAGTGGGATTGAGGTCAATGGAACCGTTTTACCATAATATTCAAAATTACAACCAAATTGAGAAACATTTACTTAAAATGTTCAAAAAAAAACTATAAAACTGGTCCATATTTGTCTCTTGTCATAGGAAGAATGCAGAAATCGCCTCGATACGTTTTCTGGTTCGAGCGTAATATTGTGTCTAGTTTCTCGGTTAGTCAGCTTAAGGTATTTTCCTCACCCCTCCTTCTCCACCCAAATTGAATCCTAAATATGTGACTTGTCAGCCACACAAGTCATGATTCACTACGAGTTGCTAAAAGCTATTCAAAGTTAATCAACATTCCATACATTAGGCAAATTACATTACAAATCACGTAGAGTCCATAGATCTTCCGTGAAACTAAAAGGGCAAGACACGTATGCACTGCGTTTTATTTATTTGAGATGTTTAACGTGTACTTTCTGAACCGACTGATCATATCTGCACACAATAATTTCCATGAGCGTGAGCGAAAGGGCCTACCACGTTTTTTTTCCTGGGAAAGGTATTTTCACATACCTTCCAGGGTTCTTTTACATGCCACAATCGACTCGGGACCGATGGTCTTCACCTCCAAAGGAAGTTGTGCTACGGTTATTTATCTCCCAAGAAAGATCCATTGACCGGGTTTGAACCAACGAGCATCGGGTCCTGAGAAGAAAATTTTACCACAAGACCACTGGTCGACATCTCCACTGCAAGATGGTAAAATTACTGTCTCTTTACTACTTTCCAGTCCATGACTTCATGTAACAATGTTTCTGTCTGCCCGGTAGCGTTCCGTGGTGAAATATTACAAGGAAGTGACGCAAACACAACTATTTGTGTAAATAAGCGCACATGTACTGCAACTGTTGCATTATGGTGGTTGGATAAGAGATATGAAGGTTTGGCGGGGGAAGGGTGGCGTAGAGTTTTTCTTTTTCTTGTTTAGTTTAATTGGTTAACGGCCGGTCTTATGACTCCTGAATGAATATTAATCTGACCGATAAATAGTTATATCTGGTCGATAAGTTAAAAGTGCGTCTTACGACTATCAGATAGCATTTATCTGCCAGATAAACTGTATTTATCAATCACATTTTTATTGGGAGGTTTAAGTACCGGATAACTTTTATCTGATGGTCATTGTCATAGTGACGCGTTATTTTTCATGAGGTTTTGCCTATCAAAATCTGTTTTTATATTAAAATCTTGGTTCACATGTTTAGTAGGCACAGGCCCAGGCTCTAACTATATATAAAGTTAGAAAATTGAAAATTTAATTCACACTTTTATCAAAACTGACAAGCTATTTGTAGAGTCATAGTTGTATAAGAACAAATTATTTAAATGTGAGTACAATAAATTACATTTTGTAAATGTTGTACCTAACTATTAACCACATTTTGGCAGACACAGAAATTATTTGTGCAAGATCACCTAGATTCTGCACCCACGTGACGCCATCTGTTTCCTCGCATTCGTTTAGCCGCCATTATTTAACAAATGTTGAGGGTTGTAGCCACTAGCCAGGTTATAGCGGTAGCAGCAGGGCCTATACGCATGCGCACACCAGTAAAAAAGTACCAACCTTGCGTTTTCTGCACACAAATATATATGATTAAAAATGAAATAATTTTATCACTTTCAAACTGCTTATACTGTAAACTCAAAATTATTTTTCTTTAACTTATTACAAATATTTAATTTTGTACACTTCATATGCATGTCTAGTATACTTAATTTCAGCCTCATACATTAATTACTTTATTTTAACAAAGCTATAAATAAAGGATAAAATAGTAAGTTTGAACCCTTATAACTTGTGAACTGTAATGTTTTAAAATAATTTTATTACTATTTATAGCTTATGATTATACACTTGTTGAAACTCTGTAGTTTTTTTGTCAAATGACCTTAAACCATAAAGAAAGCATACCTACCTTGTCTATGCTTAAATTACTCGCTATCCGTGGGGTGAGACGGGGCTCTTAACACCGCTCTTTCAACAGTTGGATTAAAGCGTCACGTACCTTCTCTATTTTAATTTAGTTTGATTTGAAGTATGTTCATTAATGTTCAATAAAGTCAATTTAGAACTTGTTAGAACAATAGTAAATATGTAAAATTTAATTATATAATGTTGTGTGGCTGTGATTCTGGGCACGCGCGCGCGCGCGCGCACACACACACACACACACACACAAGCGATGTTTCCTTTTTTAACAAGCACAGTATTGAATCGAGTAAAGTCAATTATTACCGTGAGAACGATCAACTATCATGGCAACACTTTTATCACCCTGCTTCGGTGGCCGCATAGGTCTAAGACGTCTCTATCTTGTTAAACTAACCTGCCGATGATAGGGTTTGAATCCCGGTCGGTTGTACTGAAGGAGGTTTTCTAAATGGTTTTCCACTCTCCATCCACGCAAATGTGGGTACAATTCATCTGAATTCAAACCTTTCTCATCCCTAGCTCTTTAGCGTAATTAGTGCATAGGTGTATAACCTGAATAGGTAATAATACGTGATGTTAAGAAAAAACTCTTTGTAAAACAAGTAAATATGGGTAAAACCTGTATGTAATATGGTACTTATAGGTAAAACCTGTGTGTAATATGGTACTTATAGGTAAAACCTGTGTGTAATATGGTACTTATAGGTAAAAACTGTATGTAATATGGTACTTATAGGTAAAACCTGTGTGTAATATGGTACTTATAGGTAAAACATGTGTGTAATATGGTACTTATAGGTAAAACCTGTGTGTAATATGGTACTTATAGGTAAAACCTGTGTGTAATATGGTTCTTATAGGTAAAACCTGTATGTAATATGGTACTTATAGGTAAAACCTGTGTGTAATATGGTACTTATAGGTAAAACCTGTGTGTAATATGGTACTTATAGGTAAAACCTGTGTGTAATATGGTACTTATAGGTAAAACCTGTGTGTAATATGGTACTTATAGGTAAAACCTGTGTGTAATATGGTACTTATAGGTAAAACCTGTGTGTAATATGGTACTTATAGGTGAAACCTGTGTGTAATATGGTACTTATAGGTAAAACCTGTGTGTAATATGGTACTTATAGGTAAAACCTGTGTGTAATATGGTACTGGCGCATGTCCTAGCTTTCAGCCACGTTTAGTTACAAATCTATGCGTAGAAGAGAAACGAGTTGTCTTACTTTTGCAAACTAAACAGTGATTTTTCCTTGTCTTTCTAAACAAAAGTAAAACGGAATGTTTTAGTTTGAGGGAAGTAGTTTTAATTATATGGGGGGACCTATTTTATAGAAATATTATAGTTTTAGTTTGACATACCTGGCTTAAGACATAGTCGCTAAAGGCGTAAGCGACTAACCGAAGTTTGGGAAATGTTGCTCTAAACCATAAATAAGGATAATACTTAGCACCACGTATTACTACCCATTCGAGCTATACGCTTAAGTTATATTTACGCTAATGGGTTAGGAATTGGGAATGTTGAATTTAGAGGAAGTGAACCCGCATTTGCGTAGAGGTAGAGTGGAAAACCATTTAAGGAAAACCACCCCCAGCTCACCCGAGCAAGATTCGAAACTCGATCTCCCCATCCTCGGCAGTCAAGCTCAACACAAAACTAGCGCGTTAGTTAACAACGCCACCGAGGCGGGTTCTACCATAAACAACATTTCATTTCGATTTGAATAAATTAAAAAATATATGTAAAAATGTAAAATGAGTTCATTTTCAACGATGCTTTAGGCAAATTTTTGCAGTTCTATGATTAATATAAATGGTATAGGGAACAGGATCTGGTCTTCCTTAGAATAAATCAGTTATTTGTTGTAGCGGTCTTAACTGAAAAAACTAAAGCTATTTGAAGATAAAATTATTATTCTTTTGAAAGGAAGGTGGTGATGTAGGGAACGCGAGTAAAGGATAGTGTTTTTGCAGTTTTTATAGCAAAACTTTTTTTGGGTCAAAATAAATCAAATATTTCACTAGTACAAACATAGAGTTTAATTTTCTTCACATGGTGATATCAACAGTTATTGAATATCTGTCAAGGATGTCCTGGAATTTAGGGACAACTCTTTCTCTTCATTTAAAATGTTTGTCATCATATGCTCATGACCAAGGACCTTAGAGAACATGTGGACAGTGCCGTAATTACAATTATTTGCAATCTTTCTGTTGATGTTCATTTTATTATGAAACTTCGATTTTTTTAAAACACCATAAATATTATTTTTTACGTTTTTTCACCGCGTCTTAGTACCTATTTTGGTTATATGAATACATTAATTAAGCTAATGGAATAGGGTTGGGGAATGGTAGAATTTTAAAATAAATGTACCCACATTTGCTAGTAGGGAGAGTGAGAAACTATTTTTTTTAAACACCCCCTCTGTACACCCAACCAGGGTTCGAAACATGATCTCCCCGTCTCCGGACATCCTGTATACACCCAATGTCATTGCTGATGAGGGAACTGCAAGTCTTGTTGAGAAAAACTTTATCTTCGCTCTCTCTCTCAGTTAACTATTGCAAAAGATCCTCTCTCTCAGTTATGTCGGGAGGTGGTGCGCTAGGGTAAGGAGCTACCGACAACCTCGACTAACCAGCGTTGCGAAACTTGTCTTATAGCTAAAGGAAGGTTGACCACACGAGAGTGCTAGTTTCGTGTTGAGCTAGACTGCCGAGGACGGGGAGATCGAGGTTCAAATCTTGTTCGGGTGAACTGGGGGGTGGTTTTTCCTAAACACTTTTCCACTCTCCCTCCACGCAAGTGCGGGCTCACTTCCTCTATATTCAACCTTCCCAATTCCTAACCCATTAGCGTAATTAGGCCCTAGTACTTAAGCGTATAACCCTAACGGGTAGTAATGCCGGGATCACGATCAACTTAGCGTTAACTTAACGTAACTTAACGTAACGTTAACTTAAAGTTAACTTAACGTATGTGTGATCACGATTCACGTAACTTAACGTAACAACTCGAGCCAAACATCTTCATTCTCGAGTATGATCTGTGATTTGTACTAGTTTTACAGTGATGATCTGTGAATGTTTATAGTTTTCAATCGATATAATAAATATCTATTACACATTTTTTTGGATAAATTTAGCTTTCCTATTTTAGTGTAATTATTTTGTTTCAATGTCTGATCACTAGAACTTACGCTAAAGAGTAAACAGTCATAATACCAACAAATGAGTTACTAAATATCCCTGATGACGTCACTCGCATAATGATTGGCTGGCTAGATCACGTGATACCCTTCAAGTAACGTAAAGTAAAGTAAAATACCTCCCAGGACATCTCTTACGTTAAGTTAACTGCAAGTCAACGTTAAGTTAAGTGCATTGTGATCGCCTCCATTTAAACACACGAGGAGGTCCTTTACGTTAAGTTACGTTAAGTTAAGTTTAAGTTGATCGTGATCCCGGCATAAGACGCGGTGCTAAGTACATACAGTTCCTTCAGCGATGACATCCTGTATAACACAAGGGAGGGACGAGCTAGGCTATGCTAACTACCACCTATGGAGGTCAAACCAATATTAAATCATTACTTTACTTTAAACCTTTATTTTTAAGCCATGTAATCATGAACGTTTAGTTTCAACTTCATTTTATTAACTATATAATAAAAAAAATTCACACACTATTGTATATCTGAAAGCAAGGCGTAATCTTTCAGTAGCCCACTTAACTTATTTTTGAGCCCCCAATAAGGTTTATGTCTGTAACAACAACATATATATATATAATCAATCTATTAGTTGTTTCATTTATGCGTTGTGTTTCTGTTGAAAGCTTTCTATGATAAATTAATGGAGCAGAATGAAAATATGAATTTTAAAAAATTCCACCTAAATTGGTCTAAAGATAGGTTATTTAGTGCATCACGTCTTACGATCTGTCCGAGATATCTACAAATTTACAATATTTATTATTTTTTGGAAATTTACCTGCATTTATGTGGAGGTAGAGCTAAAAATCATATATGAAAAAAACACTTGGATACGAACCCTGATCTTCCCATCACTGTCAAACCAGACCAAGGGAGCCTGACATTTGGACCACGTGCCCATCGATGCATTAAGCGTGGCAAATAGGTTTCGTCACGTTTGGTCAGCTATCCGTGGTAAATAAAACAACTGAACCTTGACGAATGCGCCACGGACAGTTATGGATATTAGCCATCTTTTGAAGAAGGTCCTTGTTGCGTCACGTTAATTAATTCCATATTTCTTGTGAAATGGATTCAAGAAAGTTCCGTCTATACTTTTTTTAAAAAAAGGAAGAACAGATGGACCGTACGCCAGTGATAGTCAAGATGTTGATCGCGAAAATATTTTTTGTCAGGCGTGTCTTAGGATTTGGGTAAAGATGCAATCCATACAAAAGCTACAATCAGTTTCATAAACACAAACACAAATTGATAACGAAATAAAGAAAATAAAATAGGAAAAGCTAGTGAAAGGGTGTGGCTGGATGAGTATGAAGGACGTTGGTTACCAGTTACGTCACGGTAAGTAGAGGTAGGATTTCCCATGTTCATTACTTAACGTTTTATTCGGTGGGTTTTAAACATATAAAATTGAAACAAAAACTATAGATTATTATATTATTATCCTAAAAATAGTCTTAAAATGACACAACAATTTTTAATGTCTTAATGTAGTTTTTTTGGTAACGCATTTTTTAAAAATCGTCCACAGGTCAGGAGGCTATTTGGTTTATCCAAGAAAATGTCATGTGTGAATCTTCCCGCCAAAATATAGATAAAAAAAATTATGTTGAAGCATATGTGTATCTAAAATAGAAAACAAGAAAAAGTTAATTTTGAACTTCAAATCAATGTTGTCCAGGAGCAAATAGTTGGGTGTGGGAAAGGGAGGTGGCGAGAAACTTAAGAATAAACTCAACAATTAAACCGGAGGGGTTCCAGGAGTTCTCCCCAGGATTAAAAAAAATATTTAGAGATAACTTTTGTGATTGTCAGATTCTGTCTCTTCTACCTTGTTCAAGCGAGCTTTATATATATATATATATATATATATATTAACATTTTCGATTGTTACTACAACAATTTTAAAGTATTCACTGAAATTTTACTAAAATAAATAACTAAAACTTCAATAATATAAATGAGTATTTTTCATAAACAAAATCAATGAAAATATTAGAGAAGATACCCAACAATGTTTATTTGTGAATCAAAATATTGTTTATTCAGAGATAACAAATTATTTCTCCCCTATTCATTCCCTGTCAAAGTTAAAAATAAATCTCAAATATCTTCACCACTCTTAAGGGTGCCGCCTACTAGGTTGCTAAGATGTGATGCAGACGTTCATAAATCCACTTTTTGAAGTGGATTCTTACTTCAAAATATAGCTCACGCCAAAATTAATGCGAAAGTATTAAACCCCTTACATTTCATATTTTAAAATTCAAACAAAGTATTAAAAAACAAAATTAAATTCATTTTTAGTGACGTGTCCCGCGAAATGTCTCAATTCTGAGATCAAAATAAATGGCTAGAAATATAGATCTAATTTTCCTTAACCAAATAAAGTCAGTTTTATAAGTGTCACAACAATTTGTTTTTAAATAACTAACAATTGTTTTAGTGGTTTGGAAGATCCTGAATTGACATTCTCATAAGAAATACAGCAGCGTGAGGATATTTCCCTTCAAGTGGGTTGTGCCCTTAGGGGACGTTCAAGTATTACGTAAGCACCTTAGAGAGGGGGAGGTGGTTAAAGCTTTGCTTATTTTTGTTGACAAGAGGGAAGGGGGTCAGAACAATGCTTACGTCAGACAGAGAAAGACGGGCAAAATTGAGGGAGGGCGCATCGCAAGCCGCTTGGACTTCGGGCAGCAATGAAGATGCTGAGTGGCTAAACGAGGAAGATGTGGAGAAGCCTATAGAAGTAAGTCTAAGCTTGAGTGGCCTAGCCACCTCTCCCCCCAAACAGAAACATAATAATTGAAAGTGTTGAGACGAGGATTCAAGTACCTTGGTCATCGAATTAAATGGAGTTTAGGCCTGAGGGTGTTTTTTATTAGTATAATATTCATGTATTCACTAATAATTCTTTTTTCATAACTTAAATTAAAAGTAAATTAAAATTTTATAATGTTATAGCTTGTTTTGATTGTACCTGCTCAATCAATTTAAGTGGGTGACCTGGCGGTCTAGGGGGTAAGGTGTCAGACTTCTGTGCTGAGGTTCGGGGTTCAATCCTCGATCCCGGCAAAGATTTATCTGATTGCCAAACCCTTCCTTCACCTCTGACAAGACGTGTATTAGTCACAACTTGTGAATGTGGGGAATGCCAGGCCTCCACCGTGGTTTGGATCCCACGTTAAACTGTAGGTCCTCCATTTCATCTCACAATCACCCTACCATTACACATTAGCTAAGTTCGTATAACCCGAATGTATAGTAAGACGCGGTGCTAATAATAATAAATTTAAATTCATTGTATACCAGTGTTAATTGCCAATTATTTCGCAGTATTAATTTACACCTCTAAGTTAATAATTACCAGCAATTTATATTATTATTATTATTATTATGGTTTATAGGCCCATCGACACAGTGAGGTCATTAGGGCAGCAATTTATAAATTGCACTTTTTTTTATCATCGCGTCTTACTACCTGTTCAGGCTGGAGGCAAAATTACATGAGAAAAATAATGGTTATTCTTGTGAACAAATTTTTAAAAAAGTCGACAAACTTACGTAAGCAAGCGGCATGGGGGTCAGGAATTTGCTTATTTTTGTTTATAAAAGGGGGAGGGGTTAAAAATGGCCAAAAATGTGCTTATGTAATACTTGAACGCCCTCTTAAAGGTGGAGCCCATTTGATACAGCAGAGGGCAATACGTTGTCTATAGCGCCCCATATACACGGCTGATATTTTCGATGTAGATTTAAGAGATAAACTTTTACTGAAACAATTATTAAAACTATCACATAAAAATCAGTGAGGTAGCTACTACAAAAAAATACGACGCACCCACAGTCATTGTTATTATTATTATTTAGCACCACGTCTTACTACCCGTTCGGGTTATACGCTTAAGTATTAATTACGCTAATGGATTAGGAATTGGGAAGGTTAAATTTAAAGGAAGTGAACCCGCATTTGCGTGGAGGAAGAGTGGAAAACCATTTAGGAAAAACCACCCCCAGTTCACCCGACCGAGATTCGAACCTCGATCTCCCCGTGCTCGGCAGTCGAGCTCAACACGACTAGCGCGTTAGCCAACTACGCCACCGAGGCGTGTCACAGTCATTGTTGTCATTCTTGTTTTAGGAAATAATTCACACTACAGTCATTGTTTACATCTTTGTTTTAGAAACTAGTTCATACAACAATCCTTGTTGTCATACTTGTTTTAGTAAATAGTTCACATTACAGTCATTGTTTTCATCCTTGTTTTAGGAAATAGTTCATACTACAATAACATCGTTTCCATCCTTATTTTAGGAGTCAGTTCATATAAAAGTATAATCGCTATTAAAATATTGTTCGTTCACACAATAATAGTGGACTTGTACTGAAACATCGTCCGTGCGTACGAGGGAAAGGTAACACAGCTGAGTGTGTCGGAAGTAGATTGAACATCTCTCAACCAGTAGTGCAAGTGTCCTACTGACACGGAAATGAACATCGCTCGATGACCTACTTCACTTACCTCCGTGCTGTACAATCGATTAATATAAACATAGCAGCATAGCCAGACGAAGAGCTTTAACACTGCACAGTCAGACGAGGAACTTTTAACTCCGGAGAGTCAGACAAAGAACTTTAATTACGGATAGCCAAATGAAGAACTTTAACATTGCACAGTTAGACGAATAACTTTAACTCCGGATAGCCAAATGAAGAACTAACTCCGGATATTCAAGTGAAGAGTTTTAACATTGCACAGTCAGACGATGAATGTTAACTCCGGATAGCCAGGCGAAGAACTTTAACTCCTGATAGCTAAATGACGAACTTTATCATTGCACAGTCAGACGAAGAACTTTAACTCCGGATATCCAGGCGAAGAATTTTTTTCTCAACCAAAGTTTTTATTCAATTTAAATTTTATATAAATATATAACGTGCGCTTTTTGAACTACCTTATTATATCAGCACATGACTCATATACAAACTAAAATCGAAAACAGACACAACATCCAGTCTCCCAGCTGTTAATTTATCAGTGTGAAAGAGGAAGCCACAATTTTACCAATAAGAGATTTTTTGGCTAGTCCGTCAACCAAAGTTACTTTAGTGAGTTCATCCGGCCGCCATATTTTTATATCCCTCACCACGTTCTACTATCCGTCCAGGCTATTTTAATTTTGCTAGTGGGACAGAGATGAGGAAAGGTGGAATTTAGAGGGAATGGCCTACCTATGAATCGGCGTGAAGGAATAATTGAAAAATCAATTTGAAAAAAAAAAATGCATTCGCTTGGGATTCAAATTCCAACCTCACTGGTAAACCAGACTAGACAAGTTTGACGTTCCCACCGATGTAGTTTGTCTTGACCAGTGGCGAAGTGATTGGTTAGGAAACTCAGAGGTTCATGTCCCCCTTCATGGTCAATGGCATCCTCCCCCTGATACAGGCGTTTTTGTCCTTTTTTTTTATGACATGAGCCCCTTTGGTAGTCTGATAAAAACTATTGGTTACTTGTCAGAATGTTTTTAAATGCATTAAATAAAATACGTAGGATTACAAAGAAGGCCAACTATATCGAAGAAGAATTTAAAAAAAAATTAAACTGTGGTGTGGTAATATATGTGTTTCTTTATTAACGCGCCCGCTTCAGTGCCGAATGGCCTAACTAAAGCGTCACTCTCGTGTTAGACTAGCCTGCTTAATACGGGTAAATTGGGGTTCAAATCTCAGTTGAGTTTACAGAGGCTGGTTTTTCCTAAATGGTTTACCACTCTCTTTCAACGAAAATGCGGGTATACTATCTCTAAAATGCTTCCATCTTTCCCCATTTTAGTAACTATAATATAATATGTGTAGCCTGAACAGGTAGTAAGACGAGGCCAAAAAAATCTATTAACGCATTAAATAACGAGATTGCATTATACTAGACTGCCGTTGACATGGCAATCGGGGCTCTAATCCCGGTCGAGTGTACTGAGGGAGCTTTTCCCTGAATGGTTTTCCACTCTCCCTCCACGTAAATACGAGTACACTTCCTCTAAATGTAACCTTGTACCTAATTAACTAACGTAATTAGTACATATGCGTATTACCTATGCAGGTAGGGATAGAGTAGGTGCTACTAAAAAAACAAAACACAAGACAATACATTTAAAATACAGGCCAGTTAAAGTTAAATTTTATTTTTTAAATACATATTAATGTAAAGGCTGTTTATTTTTTATTTTAGCACCCGTATTACTACCTGTTCGGGTTATACGCCTATGTACTAATTACACTAATGGGTTAGGGTTTAGGGAGGCTTAATTTAGAGGAAATGCACCCGCAATTGAGTGGAGGGAGGGTGGAAAACCATTTAGGAAACCTACCCTTAGTGTACCAAACTGGGATCGAACACGGATCTCCCCATCTTCGGCAGTCTAGTCCAACACGAGAGTAGCACGTTAGACCATGTGACCAACGAGGTGGATGTGAAGACTGTTACTCCCACCCCTACCCTAACAGTGGGAATTATTAATAAAAAGTAGCATTAATTAAATGGGTGAAATATGAACATTGATAGCAAAAGCAAGGACTTGTATGTGTCCTATTTCCTAATTAGCGTCGATTCAGTTAAAACAACAACAGACCACACTCATCGGTTGTCGCATCTTCTAACGCGTCACACTCGGTGTCGGGGACGGGGATATTGGGGTTTGAGTTCCGGTTGGGTCTATTGAAGGAGGTTTTCCTTAAATATTTCCCAATTTCCTTCACGTAAATGCGGGTGCATTTCCCCTAAATTGGTACTTTCCTCATGCTTATTCTTTAAGTGTAATTAATGTATGCGTGTAGCCCGAACGAATAATAAAGCGTGGTGAAACAAAACACACAAAAAAAAGATTCTTTTACTTTGCCCCTAATATTCCCCTTAGCCCTTACCCCCAATCAGCCATGTAAACGGTTTATTATTAGATTTATAATATAAGGAACGTACTTTGGTAGAATAGCAATTAAATTGATTGGCACTTCTTTAGTCAATTAAACAATATAAATTAAGAATATAATAATATATATTATAAATCTCATATTTATCCTTGCTACAAGTAAAATGAATATAACTAAAAAAAAAGTTTAGTATTAGTTAAATCCCTTCTTGATATACGCCACTTTTTTTGGACAACTGGTTCTAATGTTGACAGCTGAAGGTAAATACACGAGTTTTAAGGTGGGAGTGTAGGGATGGTGAGAAAAAGTCGGTGTTTTTATATATTTTTTTTAACTTATATCTATTACTGTTTCCAGCCTGTGGACAAGGTCAGTTTTTTATTCAAGCCATATATTTTCCAGTAGCGACTTTCTAGGTCTGTCCTAGCTTCATATGGCTTATCTTATAATCTAACTTAAGACTATGACAGGCACAACATACAGTGCCCGGCCGTTAATTTATCAATGTGAAAGGGTAAACCTACATTTCACCAATGATACATTTTCAGGCCATATCGGGAATCGAACAGTAGACAGACACGCTACCAACTGAGCTAAGGTGTCGGACAGTTTTTATATCAAAACCTTTTATTTGGTCAAAAAAAAATCAAATATTTCTTGAGTTCAACATAAGAATTTAATTTTCTTCACATGGTGATATCAACAGTTCTTGAATATCTCTCAGGGGTGTCCTTGAATTTAATTACCACTTTTTATTTTAGTTTAAAAAGTTTCTCCTCTAATACCGCTATGCTTATAACAAATAATCAATAACTGTTGATATCACCATGTGAATAAAATTAAACTATGTTTTTACTGGAGATTTTTTATATTTTGACCCTAAAAAGTGTTGGTATAAAAACTGAAAAGCCCTGGCCCTTTTCTCGCATCCCCTACACTCACAACTTTTCGTGTTAGCTAACCCCGAATCATTTGTGTCTGCTCTCTGAAATGTTTCTTTCCATGGCAATCCAACTATACCTAGACTGCAAGCACATTTTAAGGTCACTCGCCTGCTGCTATCTATACTCGTTTTACTTGTAGTTTATTCAGAAAGTCTACGTTCACTTTCCAAACAAAAAAGGTTGTGTCAGTTCACCACTCGAAATGAGGGTAGCACACTTTCCCCTGAGTTAGATAATCGAACCAGTTGATGTAGGCTATCGCCGAGAAGATGCGAGATTATTCCATTTCAAGATGGGCTGGCATGTGATCCAATCTATAAAGTGTTTCCATTTGATAGGTACATATTCTTCGACAAAGCTTCGTTTTGGAATAATATATGTATATTTTTTAATTTTAATATACTACACTGGGGTTATCTTCTCGTAATTACCAAATTATCAACAAATTATTCGGAATTATTTATCAACCAAAAGTTAAAATGGCGGAAGGATGAATGCATTATTTGTTATCCGAAACATGGAAGACACTGGCGCAGCCGGGGGGGGGTGGGATTTCAGGGTTGAACCCCCCTCCCCCAGACCTCGCTACCCACCTACCTCTTTCTCGTCCCTAAAGCTGTTGAAATCATACATGAGGAAATCTACAAATGAAGACGGACTTAATGGGTTCATGTACATACATCCAGAGGTGTTAGTTACGGACCCATGTGGGAAAATCCCAGATCTGGCCCAGAACTGGAATTGGCCATATCTGGGAATGCCAATTAAATTTTAAATTATTTTGGATATTATTGTATTTCTTTTCATGAATTTGCATTTTGCAGTATTTAAATTTTCAAATTTTCCCGCGGGAAAAACCAATGGACCCCACTTAGTTGGTCAGTGAAACTAACCCCCCCCCCTCCTTCCACAAACGAATCCTGGGAAGAGAATACGAAAATTAATTAGATAGTTTCAAGTATATTTTGTAAAAGTGACGAGGCTTTCGAGTAAATTGAAAATAAATTTACCAAATTGTTCATTTTGAATAGATATTCAATGTTATAACTAACTGATTAAATAATAGATTCAATGTCTAATAACTAACTGACTTAAAGAAGTAATAAGGAGAGAACCAATTCGTGCAGCTGCAGATTTGTTTTGTTGTTGTCTATTTTAAAAACATGCATTAACATTTTTACCCAGCAAACTTAATAATGATTAAACGAAACAAAGTATTTCGTTTTTACATGGTTTAAAAAACAAACTAATTTAAAAGGAGATATTTAGAGAAAATCTAATTTCAGTTGGTCTTTTTCATTGTTGCGGTGAACGCAAACCTCGCACGAGGGAGGGAAATTAGTATGCTAATAAGACCCTCAAAATAAAGCGGTCAAAACATTTTCCAGTTTTCTGGGATTTTTTTTTCGATTAAAAATACCTGATGTCAGGCCAATTACACATAGAAAATTCAGAGTTTTTGCGCTAGAGAATACGATCATACAAAAGTAGACGACTCAAGACGAATTTATAGATATTAAACTCAGGGATAACAACTTAAGGTAATTTGGCAATAAATTATACTGCACAATTTTTACAAGTGTATAATTTAAGCTATAAATAGTGAGCAAATTATTTCAAATCATTAGCGTTCAATTGTTATGAGGGGCTAACTTGCTATTTTATGCTTTATCCTTATGTAATAGCTACACTAATTTACCCCCTTTTAGGTAATTTTTGGGATTTTTTCTTCTCCTATACAAAACAGTCACTTTAAAACTCACCAAGCAGAAGTTTAGGAAATTTTTATCACAATTGGTTTTATTATTTTTGTAAATTTCTAGAGCCCACACCCACTTCCCAACCCACTTCTCCTCTTCTAAAATTTCTATTTTAAATACTTTTCTATCTGGGGTGTATTAGTTATGTAAGTTTTCAGCTCCCCATTTCTCAACCTCTATTAAAAATATATTTGCCAATAGCTCAGAAACTATCAATCATGTAAATTGATTTCAAGAAAATAGTTTATTTTTTCCTTTTTCTTCCTTAAGTAAACTACTGTAACGCTCTGCCTCATTGCAGTTATTCTCTCATAGACTCAGTTAAGTTGTGTAATATAATTAATGAAGTAATGCTGAACTAGATTGTGAGTAAGCCAAATAATGGATTCCTGAGTACACACGCCATATTGAATGTAGTCCAAAGCTGACCAACATTCCTTCAGAGGGGAGAGTCGCCATTTATCCATACTTGAAGTGATATGCTCTTCGCTAATTCTTCAAGATGGACATAACAATTAAGGGGAAGCCGACACATTCCAATTTGGCGATTGATGTAATTTTTCGGAGATAATTTCTCTCTCCTAAGATCCAGCGAACTGTACGGACGTGGTTTGGACGCCACACGCAGGCGTCGGTACACCATCACATTTATAGTAGTCATTTCTGTAGACTTGTAGCTGTTAAATAAATAACATCGTAACACATTTCTTTATGTCTCGTGTTACGCACCCCTTCCCTATAGCCTACCTGACAAAACAACGAAATAGGGGAGTGAGTAGTCCCACTGCCCTTAGTTCTAGAGGTAAATCATAATTACAATAGCCCCCTGGATAACCTTGGAAAACCCTAGATACCAAGTTACAGCCCGATTGGTATGGTCTCCAGGTCGATTGACAGACATACACAGACACATACAGACGATATTGCGAAAACAACTTCTTCGGTTTCGGAGGTCGTGAAATGTTGACATCCACCAAAATACCGAACTTTTTTTTTTTACAATACAGCACTTCTTTTCTTCTAGGGGTTGTGAAAAAGTGAAAAACAGAGCAGCCAACATTGACAACGCGTCATTATAATCAACTCACAACTGTAAAACTCAGCATAATCTGTCAAAATTGATATTTGCAGACAAAGTATCTGGAAGCTCTTTAGAAACTTGTGGGCTTAGCTAAAAAGGGGTTAAGAATTTCTCCTCAAAGCCCACGGAAAAGATTATTTAAAGGGTGTTTTATTATTTATTTGTCGTGTTGGCGGTGGACATTGAGAAAATATAACTATTTTATTGGTATGAAAAGTAATAGTTGTAGATACCATGATTGAACCTATGAATGTACTTAAGTTTATTTACAACTGTCAGATATCACCACTACTAATGTGTTTAAAACGTTGTAAAAATCGTGGCAAATTATACAAAATGTATATTATAAAATACTAGAAAATTCAATTCCTTTCCTAAAAATGAAAGCTAGCTATAATATTTTATAGTACATTGTGGAGAAAAAGTAATATATTATTTAAAATTATATAATTTAAATTATAGGTCTTCCATACAATTGATGAAGTGTACTAAAAATGTACTTAAAACGTACTTTTTTTTTAAAATGACAAACTGAAAATAGGAATTAAATCTGAGACGTTAGGGCGTTAGGTCTGTGGAAAATAATGTTATTAGAACTGATTATTAGTGTTATCGCTACATGCACTTGTCGTAGATACAAAACTACCACTTTTTTCCCCAGATACCATAAACATATCTCATAATTAGTGAAAAATTAAGCTGGTCATGGGGGATTAAATGATTACCTTACTATTTTAGTTAATTACTGTTGTAGCCGCATATAAATATCTGTCATCTCCTTTAAAGTGAAAAATTACAGCCGGACACGGGAATCGAACCACGGAACTTTGGACTTTGTATACCAATGCTCTAACCACTGAGCTATCCAGGAAACGTTCCGTGTTCAGCGTCATTATTCACTCATCAGGCAGAAGGCAGATTATTACAATTATTACAATCCCTTACAATTATAATAATTGTACAAGTGACAGCAATAACCCAAACTACCGAGTAGCAGGTGGCTGCTTTATCTGATAGCTGTGGATCTTAATAAAATCACACAATTGTAGCCGACGATTTCCTCACGTCCATCATAGACTCTGCCTTAAAATATGAGTGAATAATGACCCTGGGCACGGGACGATTCCTGGATAGCTCAGTGGTTATAGCATTTGCATACTAAGCCAAAGGTCCCGGGTTCGATTCCCGTGTCCCGGTGTCATTTTCAATTTTCAGAATAAAATTGGTTAAATAACAAAATGTATTGGTAGTAAATAAAGATTAAGAATGAAATGTCCTCTAAAGAAAGGTTAGTAGTCCATTTCTAATTACATAATAGTCTAAACATTGCATATAGGGTAGAGGTTCCAAAAGGTGGTACACGTACCAATAGTGGTACGTACAATAATTATTCGTGGTGGTCCATCGTGAAAAGCCAACAAATCAAGCAAATTCAATTCGGAAAAAGATAGGGCTTCATCAAATCTTATGAATATGTTTGGATTAAGTACAACCAAAAGTTAAACAGATTTAAACAGTGGTTGCAGGGATGGCAACACTGATTTTTTTCAGACAACCGGCACAGTTTGTGTTATTATATTCCTGGGGACCATTATAACACAACGAAATATTCGTTTGGTGGTACTCGAAATTAGGGAAATTGTTGGGGTGATTTTCCATTCAAAAAGTGTTTGAAACCATTGATATAGGGGAACATTATTACACCTCCCCCTCCGCCCCCCTCTACCATCTCATCATTATATTCATTCACTCAATTGTTGATACATTTTGACGTAATTCTGTCTTCTCCATACCTTTATCAGCTCATAGTTACATTCACTCAATTATTGGTACATTTCCACTTAATTCTATCTTCTTCATCCCTACCCTTGTGTAAATATACATGGAGATCCCCGACGATTAGTAGAACTAAGAGGTGAAGCTCTGGAGTGGAGGGTAATGTAACTGTCAGATAAGGTTTTCTCCTATACAATTGAATGATACAGTCCATTTTTGCTGGAAGAAACTTATTTGACAGATATAGAAAGTTACTAGAACTACTTTCGCGTAAGCATACGTCAAGTCATTCGATCTGGAGTTGTCACTGTAGTTAGATAATATCAATACCTATAAAATAATCCTTGATAATAAGCAAAATATTATCAATGTTGACCGTACAGAACTATGTCTACTATCTACAATATCCATTACAGTTTCCAGCCTTGTGGCCTGGTTCAGTTTTTTATTCAAGGCATATATTTTTCACTACCGACTTGCAAGGCCTGTCGTAGCTTCATATGTCTTATAATCTAACTTAAGACAGGACAAGACACAGCATAAAGTCCCCAGCCGTTAATTCATTACTGTGAAAGGGTAAACCCACATTTAACTAATGATAATTTTTTCGGTCATACCGGAATCGAACCTGGGACCCTTAGTTTAGTAGACATACACGCTACCGACTGAACTAAGGTATCGGATCGTAAATAAATTTGTCTGTATTTGGTTCTTCCTACCAAAGTTCTACCTTTTTTTTTTCTCCTCTGGTTCTCAATGTGGCTTACGCTCGCCTCGCTGGCACGCATCCAAGTGCTGAGACACCATCCCTGCCTCTATATGGAAATTGGGAACTGTCTGGCAAATACCGAGAGCGGTAGAGCATGCGACACACATGGAGTCTTGTATTTATCTGTTCCGGGGGAACTCTCTCCGACGCAATGACCCATGATCTAACCATAGTAGAATTCACATTGGAAGAACCTTTTAGAAAATACAAACTTTTTTTTGCGATCAACATTGATAACTTTTTTTTGAGCACCGCGTTTTACTACCCGTTCAGGTTATACGCAAACATTTAACTAACTATTAGTGTTGTTTTATAGGTATTGATAATGTATATCAAAAGTAATAGCAGCAGATCAATGACTTGACGTATGACGATATGAAAATAGTTTTACTAACTTTTTTAATTGTCAGGTACGGCTCTTCCCACCAAAATGTTAGTATAGAAAGCTTATCAGAATTCTTCTATAGACAACTCACCAGAATGCTATTACATAGTCTACGTCTCACCAGAGAATGCTATTATAGAAAGCTCACCAGAATTCTACTATAGACAGCTCAACAGAATGCTATTTACATAAGTCTACATCTCACCAGAATTCCCTATAGACAGCTCACCAAATGCTATTACATAGTCTACATCTCACCGAATTCTACTATAGACAACTCACCAGAATGCTACTAGGACAGCTCACCAGAACGCTATTACATAGTTTACATCTCACCAGAATTTTACTATAGACAACTCACCAGAATGCTCTATGACAGTCACAGTCTTACAATCTCACTCACCAGAATTCTACTATAGACAACTTACCAGAATGCTATTATATAGTCTACATCTCACCAGAATCCTACTGTATGTATATCACCAAAATTCGACTATAGAAATCTCACCAGAATGCTATTATATACATCGCACCAGAATTCTACTTTATATAGCTCACCAAGATGCTACTCTAAATATCTCACCAAGATTACAGACATCTCACAAGATTGCTACTATATAGGCCTACATCTCACTAGAATAACACTACAGACAGCTCACCAGAATGTTACTATATGGTCCACATCTCATCAAAATTCTACTATAGATAGCTCACTAAGATGCCTTTAAGGCTATTTCACACAAAAATATTATGTGTCACACGTTATTTGCTACGTGGCCGAGCTCATCACTTTGATTGTTCACATCAAATATTAAGCGTAGTGATCGCTTTTCTTCCTCTCTACCATATTTCTAGCCGGTTATGTCAGTTTTCACTTCTAGTTTGTTAATTCAAAAGGTGCTCATATATTTGTGAGTCGAGTTCTTACCACTTGATTCCATGAATTGGTGACAATAGCGATTCCAATACTGATGAGTGATGACCATATCTTGCTTTTATATTCTTTGTCAAAGATAAAAAAAAAAGGTCCATCCAATCAACAAGAAAAACCAAGAATATGGTGAATTTCATCATTTAACGTATGACTTAAACCTTGATAATGAAAAAGACAAGACCTACTTTATATTGAACAAAGAATAATTTTTGCAAATCTTTTAGTTTGTTATTTTTGTTATAATTATTATTATGTGTTCTATCTTACGACAGGTCTATTCCTTTTGTTGGTGAACTTAGACCACCATTGTGCCCTGTCCTCTACCTCCTCCGTGAGCTGCCAGAATTTTCTTCTTTCCTTTAACGAGGTGAATATTAGGAAAGAATATGCGCGATGTTTCACAAAAATAGCCGGGCCGGCAATCGAAAAATATAGCGAGTCAGCGTGCGCTATATGGCTTGGTATAGGTCGGCACCAGGTGTGAATAAAAATATTCGTTTAAAATAATGAGAAACTATTTTACAAAAGAATATCGTACGTTGCGTGCGCTGCGCATACTATTTTGGTGTGAAATGGACTTAAGATGCTACCATAGACAGCTCTGCATGCTCGCCGCTTTATTTCCATTAAAGGCGCATTTAGACCAAGCGAGCAAATGCTCATTCTTCCCCCACTACGCTTAAATTCTCTTGGTGTAAACGTGTAGTGAGCATTCTTTCGGTGCGCTAGTATGTTCTAGTATATTCGCCCAAAATGGGAATGAATGCTCTAAGAATGCTCGCTCGGTTAGTCTAAACAACGAAAGAGTGCACGAACAGTTGCTTGGAGCATTCCTTCGGGTTCACACGCGCTCGCTCGACTGAGCGGTTTTTATCAAAGGATTCTTTGGTTCGGTTCGCGTTCGCTGTTCTATGAATAGCTCTTTTGGTGTAAACGAGTTTAGTAGCAGTTTGTTAAATCACCGTTTACACTAAAAGAGCACGAACGAATGCTCTTATTCTTGTTCTATGTTCTTGTTCGTTTGGTCTAAACCCACCTTAAGTGCCCACTCTTCACGTGCAGTTGGATATCGCAAGCAATTAAGGAGTAGGCCACAACCTATTATACCAATTATTCAGTGTTGCTTTTTTTTTATCTCTCCCTCTCTCTCTCTCTCTCTCTCTCTCTCTTTCTGCGGTGTGAAATGAATTCAAAAGTAGGTGTTCACATTTGGGACGTACAGGCACGGCCAACTGCCTAGTCGTTTATTCGTCTAGACACGTCCATCTTCTGAAGACTTTAGTTGACCTTTATTATTTAAAAGGGAATGATTGTTTTCAGCTGTACGTTATTTTAAATTCAAGAGCCCGTCCCGCCCCACGGATAACACATAGCTTAGGTAGGTAATAAAGCTCGAACCAGGCGTCGTATTTTGGCGCGGTAGCTTGCTGGAGTGTTTTTAGCACGTCTTTCTAACTGTTCGGGTTATCCGTTTATGTACTAATTCCGATAATGGTTTAGGGATGAGGATGATTGGATTCAAAGGAAGTGTACCCACATTTGTGTGGAGATAGAATGGGAAAATAACCCCGACTACCTCGCCAACGGTGCTCAAGTACGGTATCTAGCGTATCTAACGCCAGTGGTGCTAGTAGAAAGGGATGTTTGTCACAGGAAGTTCTTCCCTCTATTTATATATTTTTTACTTAATCATACAGAGGTGTATGCATTTAAGTATAATCGTGATGGTTTTCAATGGATCTTAACGTTTTATAGGCCTCAAACTCAAAAAATTGATTTATCAATTCTGTTTGTACCCGAGGCTAAAGCCAAAACGTTTTGATAGATTTCGTTCAAACTAAACATTTAGATGTTAAGTGGTCAAATATTGAGACCAAATCTTGATTTGATTCTAATTCTAAGATTAAGGGTAGTTTATTGTTGACTGATTTTTGAAGATTATACGTTGTTTAAATAGATATTAACGATTTGGTTGAACTGGATATCTGGGAGATGTTTGTATTATAAATAGTATTTTTTTAGCACCACATCTTACCCCGTTCGGGCTATACGCTTATAAATAGTTCTTATAAGGTTTTTTTTCGGGGAAAAAATGATTCAGGGGTAGTTTATTGATGACTGATTTATATAAGTGTGAACTATTTCAAAAAATGTTCTAAATTAGTATCTGTTGAGTGTTTCACATAGTAAATTAGGAAGAATGTTGTTTTTCTAAAAACTATTAATAAAAGGGTAGTTTAGTGAAGACTGAATTTTTACTTTCTCTCTATCTTACAGGTAAAGAAAGTATGGTGATCGTCAAAAAAATCGAACTCGAGATTTTGATGAATTTTGACGTTTCATGACTTCCTGAATCCGAAAAAGTGGTTTTTGAATTTCCGTCTGTCTGTCTGTCTGTCTGTACCTCCAACTAGAGCCTAAACTATTTTACCTATTGAGCTGAAACTTGATATCTAGGGTTTTCATAGGGTTGCCCCGAGGGGTTTTTGGAATTGGATATCTACCCCTAAAATTAAGGGTAGTTTACTGAAGGGAAAAAAGAGAAAAAGTCGATTTTCTCAAAATCGGCTCTAACGATTTTGATTAAATTTCATTTATGAACATTAATAAATATTCCAAACAAAATGGCTACTCTCAATATTTCGGCAAAATGGCTTTAAGGGCTCCGGTCTGATGCGTAAATTAACATTTTTTATAATAGCTCCGAAACTATTTGAGATATGAAATTACTTAGCATTACAAATATGTATATATATTTATAATACAAATATTTTATTCGAAACAAATTTTTATAAAATCAATAATTTTCAATCTATACGCAATTATATATATATTTTTAGCTTTTTAGACATTAACGCTTAAGTATTGCGATCGTAAAAAAAACTAACCTGAAATGTTGATGGATTTCGACGTCTCATGACCCTCCGAACCCTAAAAAATAGTCTTTGCAATGCCGTCTGTCTGTGTGTCTATTAAAACTTAAAATTAAGGGTAGTTTACTGAAGGGAAAAAAGACAAAAAGTCGATTTTCTCAAAATCGGCTATAACGATTTTGATTAAATTTCATTTATAAACATTAATAAATATTCCAAACAAAATGGCTACCCTCAATATTTCGGCAAAATGGCTTTAAGGGCTCCGGTCTAATGCGTAAATTAACATTTTTTTTAAATAGCTCCGAAACTATTTGAGATTTGAAATTACTTAGCATTACAAATATGTATATATATTTATAATACAAATATTTTATTCGAAACATATTTTTATAAAATCAATAATTTTCAATCTATACGCAATTATATATATATTTTTAGCTTTTTAGACATTAACGCTTAAGTATTGCGATCGTAAAAAAAACTAACCTGAAATGTTGATGGATTTCGACGTCTCATGACCCCCCGAACCCTTAAAAATAGTCTTTGCAATGCCGTCTGTCTGTGTGTCTATTAAAACTTAAAATTAAGGGTAGTTTACTGAAGGGCAAAAAGACAAAAAGTCGATTTTCTCAAAATCGGCTATAACGATTTTGATTAAATTTCATTTATAAACATTAATAAATATTCCAAACAAAATGGCTACCCTCAATATTTCGGCAAAATGGCTTTAAGGGCTCCGGTCTAATGCGTAAATTAACATTTTTTTAAATAGCTCCGAAACTATTTGAGATATGAAATTACTTAGCATTACAAATATGTATATATATTTATAATACAAATATTTTATTCGAAACATATTTTTATAAAATCAATAATTTTCAATCTATACGCAATTATATATATATGTTTAGCTTTTTGGACATTAAAGCTTAAGTATTGCGATCGTAAAAAAAAAACTAACCTGAAATGTTGATGGGTGTCGACGTCTCATGACGCCCCAAACCCTAAAAAATAGTCTTTGCAATGCCGTCTGTCTGTGTGTCTATAAAAACTTATAATTAAGGGTAGTTTACTGAAGGGCCAAAAGAGAAAATTTTGGTTTTCTCAAAATCTGCTCAAACGATTTTGATTAAAATTCGTATCTAGGCGTTGATTAAGATTATAAATAAACTGGCTATTTTCATTTTCCTATGAAAATGATTTTTAGGGTACATTACAGAAGCGTTAATTTCCGTATCTCCACAACTATTGGAGAAACTAAACAACTTATCATTGCAAAATTGTAGGACTATTAGAAATAAAAAACTTTTATTTGACATATATTTTTATAAAAGCAACAGTTTCTGAGATATTTGCAAATAATTAAATACAATTTTGTGTGCTTTAGTTGTAAACATATACTACTTAAGTCTTAACGCAATAATTCTCCAATGCCATAGAGTAATTAAATATAAGTATCTAAAAAAGTATGTTATTTTTCCTTAAATCTCTTAGGAGAAATGTTTGCATAGCAATGACCTATCTCCATTTTAGACTCAATAGTAATATTTACATTTTTTTATTGGTCAAAATGTAAATGAATAATTAAATATCAATGCGATGACTTGAAGATCTGCAACACATTATAAAATGTTAAAATTTTAACCAGAAATCGAAATTTTAATACGAAGTGTTGACCCTTGTGGAAGACATTAAACTGTTTGAAATGCTCTTAGGTGGACAAAGATGCGCCTCTTTTCTCATTGATTATATATCATTGTATATTATTTTATGCGTGTTCTTATGTGGAGTGGTGATGATACAATGTACATTATTCCGTTCAGAAATCTTACGAGTTTATAGAAAGAGAGAGAAAGTCTGTGCGGTGCGCCGTACCATTTATTTGAAAATGTAAAGTTTTTAAAAAAGTGCCTTTACGATTTTGTTTTAAATGTATATTTGGATTATTTTTTTGTATTATAAATGACATTGTATGTTTTGAAAATTCGAAATTTATATATGAAAAGCTATGTAACATACAATTTTGTCGTACCATTTATTTTTACCAGTGTTAGCCTCTATATTCAGAACTCATGTGCAGACCAAAGTTCAATTTGATACACGCACCAACGTATTTACTGTTCAGATACATCTGAATGATTCGCCATGAACAGGAATTTAAACTCTTGACCTTTGGGTTGGTTCGTCACTTAAAATTCTTGATTCCAGTCGGATCGCGATAGGAATAATCTTTTAGAGCAAGTAGGAACTAAATTTATAGTAGACAACCTTGACAAAAGGGAGCGGCCTGGCGGGGTAATACTACTCCTCCTTCCAAGACAACGAATAATTTTCATAAATACTTAAAATATATTAAGTACAACTATAATCTAGAGCATTAAATGTGTGTTTAGTATAGAGGCTACATTTTAAAAACTAGGATTAGGACTTAAGAATCAAAAAGTGTATCAATACACGCATTAAAGTTCCCTTAACATTCTCAATTAGCAAAAAGTACGAGAAATAATAATCAACCTCAGTATGAGGTATACTTACTTACTCACCTCTGTCCCCCACAAAGTAAGTTTATGGGTGCGTCACTGACAAAAAAGTTACTATGAATCAAATAGCCAAAGCTATTATTTATGCTTTTTAGTGAGGATTACTCTATCTAGATATCATATTCTGAAAATTGAAAAATTACACCGGGACACGGGAATCGAAACCACGGACCTTTGGCTTAGTACGCCAATGCTCTAACCACTGAGCTATCCGGGAATCATCCCGTGTTCAGGGTCAATCTTCACTCATATTTTAAGGCAGAATCTATGATGGACGTGCGGAAATCGTCGGCTACAAATGTGTAATTTATTAAGATCACGAGTTATCAAATAACGCATCCACCTTCGACTCGGTAGTTGGCTTATTACTGCCATTTGTACCATTATTATAATGGTAAGGGATCGCAGATTTAAGAATCAATCAAATAGCCAAAACACGGGACGATTCATGGATAGCTCAGTGGTTAGAGAATTGGCGTACTAAGCCAAAGGTCTCGGGCTCGATTACCGTGTCCAGGTGTCATTTTTCAATTTTCAGAATATTTAAAGTTACTATGTTTATCCAGGGCACTACTGAGGGGCGGGGTTTTGGGGGTACTGCCCCCTTCCTCAGTCCCAGAAAATTTTATTAGTTTTTTATTATTATTTCTCAGCGATGTGTAGTCTAGTAACTGATCGAAGTCTTTTAAAACTCATAGCACCTAAAACCTCAATTATGTTTTTATGTTGAAAAATCCCTTGGCGTCTCCTTTTGGGGGACTTTAACCCACGTGTCCCCTCAGGTATAATCCCTCCTCTCTAGCATGCGATTAATCATTGTGGTTCTCCCATCCCTTATCCCTGCTCTTGTAGCCGCATTTCCTCAAAACTACCCTCTTAGAATAAGTGATTAAAAAGTCATATTTATAAATGTAGAAATATTTTTACAAATACAAATTGCATTATATCGTTTTTATATTTTGATACGTCAAGCCATGTTTTCTGCAGCTCTCTTTTTATAGATATTTTCAACGCCTATACAATAACCTGATAGTTGTTTTTTTCTACATCCATTACTGTTTCCAGCCTATGGCCTGGGTCAGTTTTTATTCAAGCCATACATTTTCCACTACCAGCTTACTAGGTATGTCATAGCTTCATATGCCTTATAATCTAATTTAAGACTAGGACAGGCACAACATCCAGTCCCCGGCCGTTAATATATCAATGTGAAAGGGTAAACCAATATTTTCACCAATGATAGATACATTTTTGGCCATGCCGGGAATAGAACTCGGCCAGACACGCTACCAACTGAGCTAAGGTGTCGGAAAACACAGATAGTAAAGTAAAATAATATAAATGTAATGTTTATCACAAAAAAATAGGCCTATGTTTGCTTGTCCAACAAGTTTCTTCCAATCAGAAACCTACGTTGGTGTTGAACGTACTGATAAAAAAAAATAATTGGAGAGATATAGACCCCCAGAAGAACGTCACTTTATTGCTGTTTTTTTAGATTGAAGGACACGACCATGAAGTTAAAACTAAGTGCTAGAGGGTTTTTTGACGTTCACCTTTAATTAATTAGGTACTTCGCTCACAGTAGCCTACTGTATACTCCATTCACGGTAGGAATTACTCTCTGAAAGGTCTTTTTTCCTACCAATATCCTACTATATAATAGATTTTTGGTAGGGAAAAAGGCCTTTCAGAAAACAATTCCTACGCTGAACAAACTTTAGATTGGTTCTTCCTCACTTTCTCACAGCACCGCTCTCTTAAATTACATAACCTTCGTAGCTTTGATAATTTTATTTTTTCAAGTTTTTTTATTACCACCACGTCTTACTACCCGTTCGGGCTATACGCTTATATACTAATTACGCTAATGGTTTCAAGGATTAAGAAGGTTATCTTTAGAGGAAGTGTACCCGTATTTGCTTGGAAGGAGAGTGGAAAACCATTTTGGTAAAACCCCTTCCGGCACACCCGACCGAGATTCGAACCTTGATCTCCCGGTCATCGGCAGTCTAGCCTAGCACGAGAGTAGCGCGCTAGACCTTGCGGCTACAGAAGCTAGTAAGCTTTTATTTAAATTCTATGATTGTAATAACCGATTTTGTGTCGAAGTGTCTATCAGAATGTTATTGTTTTATAGTAGTAAAAACTGTTTTCTAACCCAAGCTAGGTGTGCTCTCATGTCTGGGATTGCGATCCACTTAACGTTCATTTAATGTTCACGCAAAGTAATGTAAAGGTTCTCCTAGTGTTTTTAAATGAAAGCTTCATGATACAGTTAACTTGACGTTCACTTAACTTTTAAGAGTTGTCCAAGGAAGAACTTTCACGTTACTGAAGGTTGAAGGAAGAGTACCACGCGCTAGGGAATCATGTTGCGAGCAACGTCATCGGGGCTATTTAGTACTTCATTTGTTTGTTTTTGCTACGTTACGTCAACTTTAAGTTGATCGTGATCCAGGCATAATTTTCAAGCTCATTTAGCTTGGGATTTCCGGTGACGGGAGGTAGATGTTCAAATCTCGGTCGGGTGTACTAAGATGGTTTTTAGTAAAAAAAAAAAAATTCTTTTATTTTAACATAAATTAGGGTATATTTTCTCAAAATTCTAGCGTAATAAATATAGTTGAAAACTCGAATGCGGTAGTAAATTAGACACGGTGAAGAGGAAAAAAAAATCACTTTTCAAAATACGGGTGAAATTAATGACAGTGTAAATGTTTGTCGTAGTTTTCGTAGAATATGCTATGTTTGTTATTTAATTACACCATATTTTCAGTACAAGTTTCCCTGCTGAGCTAAGTGAGAAGAACAGCCAAGCGTGTACTGAGTACTAATTCATGGTTAGATAACCCTCTAAATAGAAAGTGTATCTTAAATATTCAAGTTTAAAAAACCCAACGAAGTTGATCGTAATGTAATTTCATTAAAAACATGTTATTTGAAATGAGGGTGCTATAAAGGTTCGAGGAAATGTGTATATACCTAATTAGATAAACAAGGGAAACCCGATTGCCAACTTACGTAACACAAAAAACAACAGGTACAAAATAAACAGTAGATAAAACCTTCGGGTCGAACAGTTCAAAGTAGCTGTAGAGATTTAATTTGTTTTTTACTCAACATAAATCCGGACAAAGTTTGGTATTTGTTAGGTGATCGATTATCAATCACAAGGCCGGGGTTCAATAGAGGCAGGTGAGGTATAATGTTTTCCATCCTCGCTTCAGGTGCATTTATTTTAAATTCACCGCATCAATTCGGCAAACCGGTCAGATAAGTTGATTAGACATCTGATGCGCCTCTTTCAAGTAATTTAACTAATTAGATTAAATATACATAACCAATATATTTTATTACCGGCTGTCTAGTTGACTGCTTTCAGGAATGAAAACAGAAATTAACAAACGGAGGTGTGAAACGTGGTTTCATACCCTCCATGACGAAAATAAATTTTGGGTGTTCAAAAATAAGGTGCTCAGGAAGATCTTTGGTCCAAAAAGGGATAACGCTACTGGGAGTGGAGGATGTTATATAATGATGAGTTACATATACTCATCACATTACATTGTTAGAATAATCAAGTATCGCTAATTACGGTAGGCAGGAAATGCAGTGCAAATGGGAGAATCTAGAACCGTGTTCAAGGTATTGACCGGCAAACCCGATGGAAATAGCCCATTGGGAAGGTCTAGACAAAGATGGGAAGATAACATTAAAATGTACCTTAAAGAGATAGGGTGTAATGAGGTGGACTGGATAGAGCTAGGGTGTAATGAAATGGACTGGATATAATTAGATCAAGATAGGGCTAGGGTGTAATGAGGTGGACTATAGATAGAACTAGCTAAATATATGGAGAGGGTGTAATGAGGTGGACTGGATATAACTAGATCAAGATATGGAGGTGTAATGAGGTGGACTGGATATAAATAGATCAAGATAGGGCTTGGGTGTAATGAGGTGGACTATAGATAGAACTAGCTCAAGATATGGAGAGGGTGTAATGAGGTGGACTATAGATAGAACTAGCTAAATATATGGAGAGGGTGTAATGAGGTGGACTGGATATAACTAGATCAAGATATGGAGTGTTGATAATGAGGTGGACTGGATATAAATAGATCAAGATAGGGCTTGGGTGTTAATGAGGTGGACTATAGATAGACTAGCTCAAGATATTGAGGTGGTAGATAATGAGGTGGACTATAGATAGAACTAGCTCAAGATGGGAGAGAGGTGTAATGAGCGTGGACTAAGATGAAACTAGCTCAAGATATGGAGAGGGTGTAAAGAGGTGGGACTATAGATAGAACTAGCTAAATATATGAGAGAGGGTGTAATGAGGTGGACTGGATATAACTAGATCAGTATGAGGTGTAATGAGGTGGACTGGATATAAATAGATCAAGATAGGGCTTGGGTGTAATGAGGTGGACTATAGATAGAACTAGCTCAAGATATGGAGAGGGTGTAATGAGGTGGACTATAGATAAACTAGCTAAATATATGGAGAGGGTGTAATGAGGTGGACTGGATATAAACTAGATCAAGATATGGAGGTGTAATGAGGTAGACTGGATATAAATAGATCAAGATAGGGCTTGGGTGTAATGAGGTGGACTATAGGATAGAACTAGCTCAAGATATGGAGAGGTGTAATGAGGTGGACTGGATATAACTAGATCAAGTTAGAGATAGGGTGTAATGAGGTGGACTGGGTAGAATAAGGTCAAGCTAGGGATAGGTGGCGTACTTTTGTCAAGTGTGGCAGTGAACTTTCGAGTCCCTAATGCCATAGAGTAAGTAAGCCTCGTCTCTCTTTTTTATCTAGGTTAGTTTAAAACGCTAATAACTACACACTAACACAAGCACATATTTAAAAACAACTTATTTTTAATAGTCGTAAACCCTTGCAAGAACATTATCTAACAACTTAAAATTATCGGATATATTTTAATAAATGAATACGCCAAGTCACGTATTTTACCTATCTTTTTTTTTTAGGTATGCGTTGATTTTGACAGATTTAGTACAAATATACTTGGTTTTATCAATGCTGGTGGGGTTTGGATCTAGGTTGGGAGTATTGCAGGTGGTTTATCCTAAATAGTTTCCCACTCCTCCATGCAAAAAAGAGTACATCTCCTATATATTCTAGCTTATTCATTCTTATTCCATTAGCATAATTAATATATGTGTACTGCTGAGGATGGAGATATCAGGGTTCGATCCCAGTCGGGTGTACTGAAGGTTGTTTTTCCTAAATGGTTTTCCACTCTCCTTTCAAGCAAATTTGGGTGTACTTCCTCTCAATTAAACCTCCCTAAATCCTAAACCATTAGTGTAATTAGTACATATGCGTATAACACGAATGGGTAGTAAGACGCGGTGCTATATATATATGTGTATAATCTGAACGGATACAAGACACGCTGAGGAAAAAAAAAATTCACAACAAAAAATTCTGAGACAATTAAGGATTGTTTTAAACGTTTTGAAGTTCATTCGCATAGTTATCATAAAGCATATAAACATGTTTGATTTCTATTGACATGACAATTGTAACTTATTTCAATGAAAGTTTATCAGACGAGTCATTTACCAATACATTACATTAACAAATTCTGCTTGGACCAAACTTAAAACTATGCGTTATTTTTTTTAAATTGTTTATGGGCATATAGTGTAGATGATTTATTTTTAGCTTTGCGTCTTACCATCTGCTCAAATTATACGCATTGGTCATAACATGATCATCAACATCTCGTGGCCGGGTCATTTTAGTAAAATGCATCCATCTTTCTTTATCCTTCCACCATTCTTCCTCCTTTAATTGTTTCCATTATTCTCCTCTCGCTTGTACACTTTGTTACCTGCTCCTCCCATCTCTTTCTTGGCCTCCCTTGCGGTCTTTTCCCTACATACTTAATTTCCATCATTTTCTTTGGTATTCTCTCCTTCTCCCTACCGCATTACATTCCTATACCATATCAACCTTGCTTTCTCTACTATCTCATGTACACATTGGTAATAATTCTAAAACACGAATTTATTTGATACAACATTTTGCACTGATTAAAAAATTAATATAATTTTTTTCTAGCTCAAACTATCCTCCTAACTTATAAATAATTCAGATAATTACAACCGTATTTTTACAATTAGCAAACACCGGTTCCTCAAACGAAACTTAGTATGCAGCCCACTTCCCATAACCGCACGAAAGATTGCATAAGAAGACGTTTTAAGGCGGTGTTATCCCTTGAAATAGTGAAAGTAAATAAATCTATAGACTGATTTTCAGAGTAAGACCATTATTTGAAAACTGTAACTCATGTTGCCACAATGGCGAAAATAAAAATATTACAATTGTATTTACATTCTTGGTTTAGTAATTTAAAGATAATTTACACAGTTATCCACAAGGCAGTATTATTGGAAGCTTTTGATACATTTTTAATTACCAAATCAAGTAAGACGTATTTCTAGAAGACAAGAGTGCTGTAAGATTTTTCTCCAAAGGGGGAGGGGGGGGCGCAAACTGGGTGGTATTGAATATCCCCCAATACGGCGGTCCTCCCCTGGGAAAATTTACTAAATTGAAGCCTCAAAAGACGCTTTTAAGGCAATCCTTGTCTCTTAAAATAAGATACAACATAAGAAAAATGTTTCAAACTTCTAATATTTATGCAACCGCAGAATCTCAGGGGAGGCTATTGACCCCTCTGTGGGCGCTCCTACTGAAAGACAAATTTTACTGACTTTTGATCAATATTAATGGCCGAAAGTGGGCTTCTTTTAACTTTCAGATAAAGCCTTGTTTATGAAAATTAGCCTATATTTAAATTTCTCCACCACAAAACCTGAATTGGAATATTTTTTTAAGAGTTATTGGTTGAAAATGGCTGGGATACTTAGCGTGTTCACGCTTTAAATTTCCCCAAATAACAGATCTTAACATACGTACGTTTAGTGCTCGAGATTACAGTACTAGAGAATTCCAAATAGTTTGGACACTTTGTTAACTTTAGTATATTCCATTCACGATAGCTATGGTAGTTTCTAACAATTGTATTTAGGCCTTATACTTGTACAAATATATTGTTTTTAACTCCAATAACATAATATTCCCGCCATGTGTAATGAGGTTAGTTTTTTCCCCATATGGTTTCCCACTCTTCCTCCACTCAAATGCGGGTACATTTTCTTAATTCAAAATTCATCAATCCCGACCAATAAGTATACATAAATGCGGATAGGTGCAAAAACAACAACAAAAAGCACAACATAAACTTCACTAAAATCATTTTACCCCAGTGATTGTCACAGCTTGTGGAATACACAGTATTATAGTTATGTAAATCTGGTTTGAAGCTAGAGTTTACTTTAAAAATGTAATTTATTATTACATTGCTATTGGTTTTTTTCTAAATACATAGTTTACTACTGCTTCCCCACGCAAATGAGAGTACATACCCTCTAATTATATTCTAACTTACGAGTATAACAGTTTGATTAACCTAAAACTGTTGTGTTGCAGTAGGCCCGAAGAAGCAAAAGAGCTCCTGACCAGTCTGCGCCCCTTGTCCCAACATATCACAATACGCTTCAAAGAGATGGTTCAGCTCATGTCTCAGTGCGACAGCCTCAACTCGACACTGGATGGGCCTCAGGACGCCACTGCTGAAAAAAGGGGAGGACGGACAGTCAGTGGCTTCACTGTGCTCAGCGGCATCCTGCCAGGTGAGGATCGGATCTGTCCAGTGATGTAGTACAAGCCCAGTAGCACTAGGTTGTTTTTCTTTTATGTAACCTCGGATCGCTGAGATACTATTAAGTTGAAAATTTGATCAGCAAATGAATGAGAATAGTTAAGTAAATTTAATATGACATTATCACTCTTAAAATTTAATAATATATAAAAACAAACAAAAATATAACATTAAAACAATATTAATTAAGAATAAAAATATTGATAAACATAGTTTTCAATCAAATATAATAGAAAGGTAAAAAAGTAGAAAGCTTTTTAAAAAAAAAGCACAAGCAAAAAACAGGAAATCAACTGTTTTAATAGATTTGATTGGAAAACATAATTTAATCAACACGTCTTGGTGATCAATCTTTTCCGTATTTTTTTAAGATAGATTATTTTGTCAGCCAATGTCCCAAATGCTTCATTCAGTTGTTCCAAAAGTCTTCTTTTTTCATCTTGAGAAGCTCGGTTTTTGTATGTTTTTGATCAGTTTCATTTTTCTTAATCTTGAGGGCTTCTAACATTTTTTATGGTACATTTCTTGCTGCTTAGATCAGAAATTGCACACATATGCAAGTAGTCTCTTTTGACAATGTCAACTAATAATAGTGCCATGTGATATTTATAAACAAACTCTTTTTAAGGGTTAGAGTGACTCATGTGTCACTTGTCATTACATCTGGAGGAAGGCAAAAAGCGCCTTTGACAATCTTTGATTTTAAAGGACATTTTAAGAGAAGTTTTTTTTATTAAGTGAAAGCAAATAATCCTTGCATTCTTGTTTGAAAGAAAGTACTTGTTCATTCTGAACTCTGTAAGCAATACTGACTACAAAACTAATAGTAACTTCGGATAGTCTTAAATACCAGGATGTGATACATCTATTTTCATTAATCACATTAGGTTATTAACATCATCCATACTAGATTTCTTAACCATGTGACATGCAACACCGTACAGTACATTACAATGTGTAGTCTTTGATACAAAAATGTGAGAAGAGCATCATTCAACTGTAACCTTATTATTATTATTATTATATTATCACCGCGTCTTACTACCCGTTCGGGTTATACGCACTTACGCTAATGTGTAATGGTAGGGTGATTGTGAGATGAACTGGAGGACCTACAGTTTAACGTGGAATCCGAACCACGGTGGAGGCCTGGCATTCCTCACATTCACAAGTTGTGATTAATACACATCTTGTCAGAGGTGAAGGAAGGGTTTGGCAATCAGATAAATCTGTGCCGGGACCGAGTATTGAACCCCGAACCCTCAGCACAGAAGTCTGACACCTTACCCCTAGACCACCAGGTCACCGTAACCTTATTAAAAAAGCTCAAATTCAAAGGCAACCGATAATATAAATTACAACTTTTCTACCAACAAATTGTCTACCAGGTCCAATTTTACCTTGCCAACATTTGTTGATACTGGTGGACTTCTTTCAACAGCTTTCACAAATTTTGATGAAATATACAAGTATAAATACTTGTTTGATGAATTTAGACTTTTAACCCACCTGATATAAAATTTTAGCGGAGAAATTGACTAACAAGTGCTCCGAGAGTATTCACCTAGTCTTGTGGGGAAATCCTAGAATAGATAAGAGGGTACGAAGAACCTCATGAATTTTCTATCAAGTCTTGTGTGAATAAAATAGATTTTTTTAAAAATTTTAAACCACGACTTTTGATATTTTTCTTGACCTTCTCAGCCGCCGTGTTAATATCTTGACTTTTTCTTGACCCGTCGACACCCTGTCATACCTTGATCTCAGATCGTGATTTTGATCCTAGAGCTAAAAATGAAGTTCAAAATAGATAGCTGGGCAGTGTTTTACATGATAAATAAAAAATGCATTCTCTTTATCAAAAAATAAATAAATCATTTGAAACTAGTTTGCTGATTTTTTGAAAATTGTGTTCAACATTTATGTCTGAAGAATGTTTCATTGGATTTTAAAAAAATTCTGAAGAAATGTTATATTAGTGTAGTTTACTGATAAGAATCTTCAAAACAATGTTTTTATTACAATATGTAGACTAAATAAGTATATTTAATTGTGTTGTATCATTTATTATTAATTATACCTAATCAGCCTAACATTTCCTCAATTATGATCTGCAGAGCAATAAATTACTCAATTTTTTTCCCCTCTGAGGTTAGGGGAAGAGGGGAGACTCGACCCCCCTTAAATTTAAATCCACCATAAACCAAATACTAAGGGGGAACTTATTTTTTTTTAAGACTACACTATTGAATTCATTGCATTGGTTAAATATGTCAAAGAATCAGTGTTAATTGCTGACCGATCTATTACCTCTTGAGTCTCTTAATGCAAAGTGATACTCAATGTGGTACCTGCATGCACCATATCTAACCCCCCCCCCCCATGGGATATTTGTGTTCAACCACTACTGATAATTCAATTAGCATATATAAAATGCCTATCTGCTTCATTTTAGCAACAAGGTTTGAGAGCCATCTATTATTGCATTTCATTCTGAAAAATTGAAAAATGACACCTGGACACGGAATCGAACCCGGACCTTTGGCTTAGTACGCCAATGCTCTAACCACTGAGCTATCCAGGATTCGTCCCGTGCCCAGGGTCATTCTTCACTCATATTTAAGCAGAGTCTATGATGGACAAAGCAGAAATCGTCAGCTACAATATGTGATTGTGATATTAAAAAATCACATAATTGTAGCTGACGATTCTGCTTTGTCCATCATAGACTCTGCCTTAAATATGAGTGAAGAATGACCCTGGCACGGACGAATCCTGGATAGCTCAGTGGTTAGAGCATTGGCGTACTAAGCCAAGTCCGGGTTCGATTCCCGTGTCAGGTGTCATTTTTCAATTTCAGATGAATCTAACTGAACCAACTACCATTAATATAGCTCTCGGCTATTTACACTTAATATAATTGCATTGTTTTCACCCATGAACATAATCAAATAAAGATACCATACCATTTTGATTACTTTATGACCAACCTTGCAAATGTTTGCAAGCACTGGTCCAGCTTTTAATAAATTGGCTGATTAAATCCAGTTTAAAAGATCACGATGAAATTTAAACACCAATTAATATTATCTATTTAAGTGCTAATTAGGATGCAATTAAATATAAAAATAATGTGTTAGTAGGTTTTATTAGTGTCAGAATACAAACATCATCAGCATTCATAGTGGTTCAGATTGTATCTTATGGACGCACAAATGTGGAGGCCCTCGTATTCAAATATGCTAATTTAGTGCACGATGGAGGCATAAGTGAAAATCTATCAAAGGTAGGATACATATAAAATCATAGTATGGTAGTAACCAAAATGTTTTAAGTGCTTAGGATTTTTTAAGGAAATACTTATAGTTTAGTTTACATACTTTGGCCAAATTTGTATAATGTGTTTCAAAATGTTATATTCTATTTGAAGATAAGTAAAAAATAAGGAATTTGATGATATTTTCACTCAAATTAATGCGTTCACTTGACTCATCAGTACGTGAGAGCCTTATGCAGAGCTGCCAACCCCTGGCTAGTAAATAATATTGGTACAGTTGCCTGGAGGTTTACAAATAGGATTATTTTGTCATTTGAATAATTGATATTTGTTGTCATTTTTATTAAAAAAAATATTATTTGTATACTGAACGTTTTAAAGATGAAATCAAGAAAAATAAAGTAATTGAAATTAACTATCGGAGAAGTACAAAACCAGAAATATAAAGAAAAGTCAATGGATAGAAAGAAGTGTGTTATGTGTTTTACTATTCAAAAATAGTTTTTAAAAATTGTCTCTTAATTTTTTTAGAGGTTACGAAATGCCTTATCTTCAAATCTTGTAAAGTTGATGGGATGAACATCCAATTTTCTGTCCCTTTTTTAAATGTAAGGTACGCCAAATAAAATACACCAAATAGATGACCCACAGATACATCTTACACTCCCCAACACAAAGACATTGGCAGCACTGATAAGATTTATCGGCCCCCATTACTATTTTTACTGCTCTTGCCAGCGTGTGTCGAGCGACACAAACCTTGCATAAAAGCAGCCTTAATATCATTCCAATGTTGTCATAATTTAACCATGAATGGTTTATTATAGAAATGTTATAAATTTATTTATTCTTATAAATTTATCTTTGAAAAACAAGGCATCAGTCTTAAAGTGTATTTGAAATGTTTTCATGGTTCTAAGAAATTTTATTGTATTACCAATAAAAATACAGTAGTCTTGAGGCTTCGATTTAATCTGAGCTGGTAAAATATAAAAAAAAAATATGTTGTGAAGTGTGGAGTCAGTTAACACATTTTTAATTATCTATGCAAAACAAGCGCTGCAGTCTTATTTTTTTTCCGTACATTTAATAAGTTTTTGCATTACCTGTACTAATAAATTAATTTTGTATTGTGCCTAAAGCTTAATGTACTTTTTGACTTTAGGAACCAAGTGGTGTGGTCTGGGAGACCTCGCACAAAACTACCATGACTTGGGTTCAGAGACAAAGATAGACAAGTGTTGTCGTAGTCATGACATATGCCCAGCCAAGGTGCGAGCACACGATTCAAGATATGATCTCAAGAACACAGACTTTTACACCAAGTAAGTTTTTCCCTGGTTTCTTCCATTAAACAGTGCTAATAGAATATTGGTATAATCTTTTTATCAATATTCAAAATTATTTCCAAGGATGACAAATGACGATTCCAATTCCAATTTAACGTGAATATTAATATGTTAAAAGTGTTGAAAATTGATACAAAATAGACTAATTTATATATGAAGGAACATTTTGAGTTTTATTTGATAATATTTTTTATATGACCACAAAAAATGCATATTTCCTTCAAGTTTCTTCCTATCAGAATCCTACTGTAGCTGTTGTATTTTAAAATAAATAGATTTAAACGTTTGTAGTGTTAGTTCAGGATTTACAAGGTGGTTAGGTTATTGAAAATGTTTGAATATATATCTTAACATAATTTTACCACAAGAAATAAAATGAAAAATATGGGTTAGGAAAAGTGATGCAATGTAATTTATTATAAGTTGGACTTATTTGTAGATATAGTAAAAATAATAAAGACAATAAAAGGTTACCAAAGATATGAAAATTGAAATGAGAACAATTTTCCCAAGAAAACTAAAAGTGTTAATAATCACAAGAGGTAAAAAATATCACTTTCACTAAAATGGTTCACGAGAACTTGCCAGCAACATTAGCTCTGCAGCCTGCTTGCACAAAAATGTATCAGTGCGTGATTTTAAACTGGGAGTTTCCAAAGTGTGGACTGTAACAGTTGATTTATAATATAATTTGGGAGAGAAAAAGTTTTAATGAAAATGCTTGATATTTTAAAAAAGTTCAAGAACTATACTAATGAATAAAATGTGTTAACCTGACCTTCAAATCAAAAAGGGTTTGATGTTTGCTCTACAAGTGCTAAGCCATAGAGCTTGGAAAAAAAAAAAAAAAAAATTATATACTCAAATTAAAATCTTGTTTTGGTTATTTTGTTGATAAGTATTAATTAAAATATATTTTACCCAATTTAAATAAGTATAAATATTAATCAATGTTTAAATTAAAATTTCAAAACTATACTAAAACATATTATATATTTATGTAATATATTTTAAGCTACTTAAACAGATACAAGTTCGTCACTTATATTTAATTTTAGGATTGGCACTAATCAAAAACTTTGGGAACCCATTATAAACAAATGGCCGTGTAAATTAAATTGGATTAAATAGAGAGCTGGTTGTATTAAAAACATTTGGTGCCATAAATTATTGTGAATATTTCGCTATTCAACACTGTGTAAACTTTGGTTCAATAGTTTTGATGCCTAAAAATAATATACACTGGTTTCTAATATGTGTAATTACCAAGGTTATTTAAACTAAGCATACATCATCTGAATACATTATGTTAATGTTATGTGCAGATCTCATTGCGAGTGTGACCGCAGACTGTATGAATGTCTTAAGGCCACTCGAAGGGCAACAGCAGACACCATGGGATCCTTCTACTTTAACATCTTGAGAGTCCCTTGTGTAGATGATGTCGTTTCTTCTGGACAAAGTGAAGACCGAAACTCTAGTACAACGAAAATATTCCGCAAGGCTCGCAAAAGATATAGGCGTTGAATTCAACTTAGTACCTTCTTTATTTAGTTCTTTTACTTTGTGCTTAAGCAGAATATCATTTATGTTTGTTTTATGTCTTAGGCAAAATATGTGATATCTATTTGTAGACCTACTCTATTTATTCCTAAAACTTGTTTTAAAATATGAATGTAGTGTATATGTGCACACAAATAAATAATTAAAGACTAGGTAGAAATATAAATATGCGAAATGGAGCAATTTTGTTACAGCCACCTTCAATACTAGATTCAAAACTACAGTTCAATTAGGATTATTTATTTTTCAGGATCAGGGCAGTCCAATAAATAGCATTGTTCAGATATTAATGCATAAAACATTAACACATTTACTCCAACAGTATGATCGAAAATGATTACTGGTAACAATTTTGATAATTCAAGAATTGATTTGAGGCACTTTATTTCATTTGTGGATTTATAAGTAGTTAAGATTTCTCCTACTTTAAGTATGAATGTAATAATGAATTGTTTGGTATATTTATAGAATCATTAAATTAAATAAAACTCTGACTTTATTAATTTTCAATGATAAAATGCCTTTTCCGTTTAATGTTACTAGTTTTATGTCTTCAGTAGATTTAAATATCATGTTTAAATAAGTTACAACAAACTAGAAGACATTACATTAATTAAGTGAAAGTGCTGTTATATAATGGAAACTAAGAAATTACTTTACTGGGTTTTTGTCTATCTTCAAAATGATTTAATAAATTAAAAATAACAGTATTAATGATTTATAAATTTGTTGCATAGTATAAATGAGGTTTATGAAAGTTGTGATAAGAACCAGAAAATTAACAGGGGTGTGCGAAGCTTCGACTTGGCTTTGAAACAAACATCACCTTCGACTTCGCTTCGAAGATTTGCCAATAAAAATATTGACAGCTAGAATACTCCATATATGTTCAATTAGAGTCATTCTGAGCTGTTATGTACATTAGAAATTAATATTTATATGAAAAAATTCTGAAGAAATTGCATTGCATGCTGGGATAATAACTTGATTTGTCAAAGTAACATGAAATATTACAAACAATTGTACAACATTATTATTATTATTATTAGCACCGCGTCTTACTACCCGTTCGGGTTATACACACTTACGCTAATGTGCAATGGTAGGGTGATTGTGAGATGAAATGGAGGACCTACAGTTTAACGTGGAATCCGAACCACGGTAGAGGCCTGGCATTCCTCACATTCACAAGTTGTGATTAATACACATCTTGTCAGAGGTGAAGGAAGGGTTTGGCAATCAGATAAATCTGTGCCGGGACCGAGGATTGAACCCCGGACCCTCAGCACAGAAGTCTGACACCTTACCCCTAGACCACCAGGTCACCTCAATTGTACAACAAAACATTTTCAAAGTAATTTTAGTACATAAAGTAATTTAAATAACCAAAATATAATATTTTTCCTAGCATAAAACAACTATAAGAAAATTTTAGAATGTCGATTTGGTTTCGAGAATATTTTGTATATTCGATTAGAATTGAAAAAGTGGACTTCGCACATCACTAAAAATTTATATTTTAGCAGATACAACAGAATTTTTTCCCAAGAATAAAGTTTTGAAAAAATACTCTAGGCCTATTATTAATATGGTTTCCAATATTTTGTCTATTGGTTGATATTTCTTGTATAAGACATTCATTAACACACAGCTCGTAGAATTACATAGTACAATATAGTGTAAAACCTATATAAAAATTAAGACTCAACACTTTCAAAAATAAATGTAGACAGTATGATTTATAATATGCATTGGAATAGTGGTTGAATAGTTTTGTTAAAGCATGAACTTTTTCAGGCCCAGTTGTACAGCATCCAAATATAACTTAATAGTTGGGGTTATGTTCATTCCGGAATCACAATCAACTTAAAGCTCACTTAACCTAAAGAAACTATGTATGTAACCAGGATTCACATAGTGTAACAACTCAAGCAAAACACAGACAATGGATTTTAAGTTTGAAAACAAACTGTTCACTAAAATGAAACCCAATTATCTTAGAGCTGATTAGGTTACAAGTACCAAGTACTTGCAATATAAGCTGATTGGATACAAAAAATATTATTATTAGCACCGCGTCTTACTACCCGTTTGGGTTATACGCACTTACGCTAATGTGTAATGGTAGGGTGAATGTGAGATGAAATGGAGGACCTACAGTTTAACGTGGAATCCGAACCACGGTGGAGGCCTGGCATTCCTCACATTCACAAGTTGTGATTAATACACATCTTGTCAGAGGTGAAGGAAGGGTTTGGCAATCAGATAAATCTGTGCCGGGACCGAGGATTGAACCCCGGACCCCTAGCACAGAAGTCTGACCCCTTACCCCTAGACCACCAGGCCACCTTACAAAAAATAAAGTTTAACAAGATGCTATGACGTTTTAAAGGGTTTGCAAGACGCAGAAAAAAACTCTACCAAAGAAATTGTCTGCTTAACATAAAACAAACAAATGAAGTACTAATTGGCCTTGTTGAAACTCACAACATTATTGGGTGTCTAGAACATGTGATACCTTCACACTCAAGTTAAATGAGTGTACCCACTTCAATGGACGAATGATCTACGGTGTCACTTTTGTGTTAGGCCTGCTGATGATAATTGAACGCTAAGTTGATTGTGATGCTGGCATCAGTGGTCGATGTCTTACTACTTGTTCAGGCTCTCCACATATTTGAATTAAAGAGGTACAAATAAGGACGATGGGATCTAGATGTAGTGTGTCTACATTTGCTTAAATGGAGAGTGGAGAACCATTAAGAAAAAAAAACCTCAAGATACTTGACCAAGTATTGAACCTCAACCTCCTGGACACTGGCAAGCAAGAGATTACTGACAGCTTTGTCCACATGCTCATAAGTGAAGGTTATTTACTAACGTGACCATAAAACTTCAGGAAGTATAATTTTGTTTCGACTAGAAATGATTTTCTCCAATCCTTGGGATATTTAAAATTTGAGAAGTCAAGAATAAACATTTGTTTTAACATCTTTAGCTAAAGTTTTCTATAGATATCAAAAACCACTTATTTGTTATCAGGTTTCAACACAATTATAGGACAAACTTAAAACAAGCAGATCACAGACTACTATTATCCTAACACTTATCTGAATGTATGAATGCTGTATTAATACTGTTTTGGATCCCTCTCATATATTCAAAAAGTCATGGATGAAGTGTATTTTTCTTTAAAGAACTGTATGTAAAGTTAGTTTTATTACATCATCCATGGAGAATCACGCGCTTTCAGAAGTAATTTCAATACATTATGTTTTAAAAACTTTTTTCTTTAAAAGATCAACTTCGTTGTATTAGAAAAATCATGTGACATGCTGGATCCCTCTAGCCAATAGGAAGCCAGCCTTCATAACATCAGGTTGCCAGGAGTTTTTCCATTAGTTAGTTTTAACACTAGTGACAAGGGGTCCAAGAGGCAAGGGGTAGGTCATATATAAGCAGCTTGTGAGTATGAATCCACAGATCTCGGTAATATAACAGTGAGAGTAACAGATTTACACAGCACACAGTACTCAGAACACATAATATGTAATATCACAGAAAAACAACCTGTAAATTAACAAAAACTGAGTAATTTAATATCATACCTTCAGTACTGAAGGTGTAATCATTTAAATAAATCGTGTGCAACATCAAAAGTTGCTCATTTCATAAAAATAAGTATCACATATAATCAGGTCACATAACTGTGTGATAAGTGCGTAAAACTCCGTATCACCATAATTGATGCCCAATCGTGGGGTGATATAATCCCATATCACAATTATAATGCATTATAACAAGTTTTTTCAACAGTTAGAAAAATTCTCTAATGTAAGTTTTCTCAAGATTTAGATTCAAATTCAAGGGTCATAGTTAAAAAAAATAAATGGTACGGCACACCGCACAGACTTTCTCTCTCTTTCTATAAACTCCTAAGATTTCTGAACGGAATAATGTACATTGTATCATCACCACTCCACATAAGAACACGCATAAAATAATATACAATGATATAGAATCAATGAGAAAAGAGGCGCATATTTGTCCACCTAAGAGCATTTCAAACAGTTTAATGTCTTCCACAAGGGTCAACCTTCGTATTAAAATTTCGATTTCTGGTTAAAATTTTAACATTTTATAAGGTGTTGCAGATCTTCAAGTCATCGCATTGATATTTAATTATTCATTTATACATTTTGACCAATAAAAAATGTAAATATTGACTAATGAGTCTAAAATGGAGATAGATCATTGCTATGCAAACATTTCTCCTAAGAGATTTAAGGAAAAATAACATACTTTTTTAGATACTTATATTTAATTACTCTATGGCATTGGAGAATTATTGCGTTAAGACTTAAGTAGTATATGTTTACAACTAAAGCTCACAAAATTGTATTAATATATTTGCAAATATCTCAGAAACTGTTGCTTTTATAAAAATATATGTCAAATAAAAGTTTTTTATTTCTAATAGTCCTACAATTTTGCAATGATAAGTTGTTTAGTTTCTCCAATAGTTGTGGAGATACGGAAATTAACGCTTCTGTAAAGTACCCTAAAAATCATTTTCATAGGAAAATGAAAATAGCCAGTTTATTTATAATCTTAATCAACGCTTAGATACGAATTTTAATCAAAATCGTTTGAGTAGATTTTGAGAAAACCAAATTTTTCTCTTTTCGCCCTTCAGTAAACTACCCTTAATTTTAAGTTTTTATAGACATACAGACAGACGGCATTGCAAAGACTATTTTTTAGGGTTCGGGGGGTCATGAGACGTCGACATCCATCAACATTTCAGGTTAGTTTTTTTTTACGGTCGCAATACTTAAACTTTAATGTCCAAAAAGTTAAAAAAATTCACATAATTGCGTATAGATTGAAAGTTATTGATTTTATAAAAATATGTTTCGGATAAAATATCTGTATTATAAATATATATACATATTTGTAATGCTAAGTAATTTCATATCTCAAATAGTTTCGGAGCTATTTAAAAAAATGTTAATTGACGCATCAGACCAGAGCCCTTAAAGCCATTTTGCCGAAATATTGAGGGTAGCCATTATGTTTGGAATATTTATTAATGTTTATAAATGAAATTTAATCAAAATCGTTGGAGCCGATTTTGAGAAAATCGACTTTTTCTCTTTTTGCCCTTCAGTAAACTACCCTTAATTTTAAGTTTTAATAGACACACAGACAGACGGCATTGCAAAGACTATTTTTTAGGGTTCGGGGGGTCATGAGACGTCGAAATCCATCAACATTTCAGGTTAGTTTTTTTTACGATCGCAATACTTAAGCTTTAATGTCCAAAAAGCTAAAAATATATATATAAAATTGCGTATAGATTAAATATTATTGATTTTATAAAAATATGTTTCGAATAAAATATTTGTATTATAAATATATATACATATTTGTAATGCTAAGTAATTTCATATCTCATATAGTTTCGGAGCTATTATAAAAAATGTTAATTTACGCATCAGACCGGAGCCCTTAAAGCGATTTTGCCGAAATATTGAGAGTAGCCATTTTGTTTGGAATATTTATTAATGTTCATAAATGAAATTTAATCAAAATCGTTAGAGCCGATTTTGAGAAAATCGACTTTTTCTCTTTTTTCCCTTCAGTAAACTACCCTTAATTTTAGGGGTAGATGTCCAATTCCAAAAACCCCTCGGGGCAACCCTATGAAAACCCAAGATATCAAGTTTAAGCTCAATCGGTAAAACAGTTTAGGCTCTAGTTGGAGGTACAGACAGACAGACAGACAGACGGACGGAAATTCAAAAACCACTTTTTCGGATTCAGGAAGTCATGAAACGTCAAAATTCATCAAAATCTCGACTTCGATTTTTTTGACGATCACCATACTTTCTCTACCTGTAAGATAGAGAGAAAGTAAAAATATACAGAATGATCAAAAAAATAAAGTAAAACCAACTCTAGTTTTAACTATCAGATTAGTGGGTATTTTTGATTAAAGATATGTATTTTATTTTTAAAAAGGTTGGTTTTGAAAGAAATTGTCTATGTAAGCCATACTTGAATCAATAAAGAGTACACTAATAAATATCTAAGGTTGGGTGACACATAAGACACAACTATAATATCAGCAATTGTGGCTTCAAATCAGACTTAAAAATTATTAATTATATCTATGGGCATTAGCTCAACTGGTCTGGTAAGGAGGTAAGAGAGGTATGTAGGTAGGGTTGCCAGACGTTCTGGTATTTTGGAATTGTCCCAGTTTTTAAAGGATAGTCCCAGTGTCCTGCAAGACCACTTCGGGACACACGATTGTCCTGGGTTTTTAACTTTTTCTAATTTCGTTATCTTTCACCCCACAATCGGTGATGTAGGAGGCCTATTAACATTATTTTTTTCAGGTTGGTAATCATAAGTATAACACAATTTGGGAAAGTCTCATCTATTCTATAAGTTTAGTGATTACATTTTCTTTGAATTTGTACATCATTGCGTCATTGTGAGATCGTAAGTGTAAATGCAAGGATATGTTTGTTTCGTGGTTCAGAAATTTATTTATATATTAAACTTAATTTACAGCGTTAAAAGTCTAAACATGCCAAAAAGACATTGCAAGATGATGGAGGAAAAATCTTATCACAAATATAGGTAAACTTTTAACTTTTGCTTTTTTTTTATATTAAATTATTAATGCTACTGTTTTCTTTTTTGTAATAGGTAAAAGAAATTTATTTAATGTGTCGTAATAATTGAAATAAGATTGTGATACTCTTAAATATTTTTTCAGTCCCAATTTATCCTAGCAAAAATCTGGCAACCGCTTGTAGGCAATACCAGGGGTGTTTTTCCCTAAATAAAATTTCAATTCCACTAGTCTAGACACATTTGATACAAAATAATTAAGTTGTTAAGGTTATCTTTGTGAATGCACAAGATCAATGAAACAGTGCTAAGACTTTCTTATTGCATGATTATTTTAAGGATAAAAGGTATCTGAACTTTATCTAAAGATGGTAAAACTAGACCTTAGAGGATAAACACAAAAGCCGGTGGCTATGGTATCAATGATCACTTAATTTTTTCCTATGATTTTCACACGTCTATCACAAACTCTGCCTGAAACTATGAGTTAAGAATTACCCTAAACACAGGACTAATCCTGGATAGCTTGGTGGTAGAGCATAGGTGGGCTAAGTCAAATAGTCCTGGGTTTCATTTGTGTGCCCAGGTGTCATTTTTTAAAATTTACAAATATGATACTTGATGCGATTATAATGTTAACCTATAAATCATTTCAATATCCTGAGCTTCAATATTCATGTACTAAAGTGATGGGATAGCATTAGAATAGACCTTAAAGAGATAAGGTGTATTGAATGGGACTAGATAGAACTAGCTCTAGATAGGGGCTTACTTTTATAAGTTTGGCAATAATCTTTCAAGCTACTAGAGCCGAAATTATGAACAAAATATAGTAAAGCTGAAAATTTGAATTTCAGTTCTATATGATATGCTGAACAACATTCTGAAACTCCCCTAAAATCCCATGTGTGCTTCCCTGATTTTTAGAGAAAAACGAGCATAAGTGACACAATTCCCATATTTTTTCATTTATAGCTATGTGGGTCAGTCTCCTTTAGTTAAATACAGAGCACAATGGCCAATTTGCACAAGTAAAGTATATTAGTCACATTTTATAATATGTGGTATGGAAATAGTACAATTTTGTTTTGCTCAAATTACGTAAGACGAAGCTAAATAGCACATTCTTCTCTTACGCAAATATGCAGCAATTATACCACCTAGTAGATTGTAAACGCTCATGCAACCTACTTCACTCTCACAAGCTCTAAAATGTTTAATATTTCACAAAAAAAAATTCCCAGATTATAAAATATGAATGCATATTGGGAAAAATCAGAGAATACTATCATATCAAACACATAAAGACAGCGCAATAGACAACACAATGGGAATAAAACTTAATACCTAGTTCCATCTATCCGAGGCTTAGAGCGAAACAATTAACTTGAATCCATTAGTTGCGTGTTTTCAAAGGTCTGTGACCTCATAGCAGCACGCAATGCCATTGCTATGCATCTACCAGTGGTGACAACGTGTGTTTTGCAGTTTCGTAGTGTTCTCTGTGTGAGTGTGTGTGATGTGTTCACTGAGGAGATACATTGGACAGAAAGAAGCTTGAATGGTCCTGAGTGTTGCGAGTATGCTGTCAGATGGACTTGCCTAAATGTTTGGTGCTTCACCCTAACTTGCATAAGTGCAGTGATTCATAACTGTGTGATAATTTAAGGTGTGTTTTATGTTTATATATGTACATCTTGTATTGTGAAATGAGTATTTATTTATTTGTTTATTTTTGTGATATGGAGCACTGAAGAGGGCTACTGACATTGTACAAAATTGTTGTCTGATGTTGGAGTAATGCAGTCAGATGGACCCAGTTGTGCAGCAGTACTGCAAGTATGCAGGCATTGTAGGAAAATGTGTTTCGAGTGTAGTATTAAATCAGCAAAGTCAAGAGGGACACCATTGTCAGCAGTTAACTCAAGTATTGAGGCAGTCAAAGAGGGACACATTGCACCCAGTTTAATTTTAAGTATTTGTGGTGCAAATGGAAACCTAGCAGTACTCAGATTGAGGAAAAATGTTTGTCATGCGTTAACTTAGTGCAGTGAGTCAAGAGGAGACACCATTGTCAGCAGTTAACTCAAGTATTGCAGCCAAGTCAAAGGACACCATTGTCAGCAGTTAATAAGTATTGCAAATCAAGACGAACAATCAGATACCAGTATGCTCTAGTCAGCCTCTATTGTGTCGTTAACTACCAGAATTGTACATACTTAAAGTATGGAACCCAAAACTCCATCTCTATTTAATGAGATAAACATGAGAAAATCCAATAAGTCTGCTCTAGCAGCTCTCTTTGTGTCAGTTACTCCAGAATTGGTTACAAACAAAAATGAAGAAACATCAACAATTGTGGACACTGGATACTTAATACACACTGTAACCTGGCCTCGCCCCGCAATGTTTGGTCAGATTTCAGATGATGTCACTTTCATACATATGCACTTCCCTTCAACAACAGTCGTTTTCGATGGCTAACTGGCTGGAAGTACAACTAAGGGGGAAGAACAGAAACGTCGAACCCTCAAGAAACTCGTTGCTGAAGTGATTTTTTAATGTAGTATCACGGTGGCATCTCGACGAGCAGATTACCTTGCCAATCATAAAACAAGACAAACATAATTCAGATGCTCACTTTTTCATTCAGGAATGCAGAAATTTCTGTACTTCAAGCTAGAGCTGATGCTGACACACCGATAGTTGAAACCGCCCTTGCACACAAAGAAGCTTGGAGAAACATGACTGTCATAGGAACAGATACTGGTGAACTAGCTATGTTTATTGCACGCGCAATAACGGCAACCCAGATTACATTTCTCAGTTCTACCACTGGTAATGCCATAGGGAAATGTTACAGAATGGTGAAGATACAAGCAGAAATAGGTGATCTTAAGGAATGCATTCATTTTCCACATTCTTTCAGTGGCTGTGACAAAATATCTGCAGTATTTAAAAAAGGGAAAAGAACAATATGACATATTCTGCAATAATATGAAGAGTTGTAAAGTATGGTGAGAAACTTCAACCAGCAATAAGCTGATGTACATGCTATCACGTCAGCAGGTAAACAAGCTATGAAAGCACTGTACAAAGGGGACAAGTATACCACATTGAATGATCTGCGTGTGCACATATTTTGACGCATTTTGGCACGACAAAAGGTTACATCCTCATTTGAGCTTGTCAATATTTCTCGACAAGTGCTGCAACTTATCAACACAGTCTCATTATATACCTCAAGATGAGAAAATAATTTAGAAGGTTGAATTTTAATCACTAACAATTTACATTAACGCTTCATATGCCACATATAAAGTCCTCACTTATTTCCTCTACAGATGTAATTTTTTCAGGTGCAAGAATGGCTAGGACGATCCCTGAATACCACTGACTGGGGATGGAGAATCTCTGGCGACACTATTTTTCCAGTGCCGACAAACTTGCCCCCTGCGCCAGAGAGCATTCTGCACATAATCTTATGTAACTGCAGGGGCGACTGTGCAACACGGAAGTGCGAATGCAGATGCTCTGGTCTGTTATGCTCCATAATGTGTGGCCAGTGTTATGAAACCACCTGCATGAATACATCTAGTAATTCAACTGAGCTATAGGAGGATGAAGATAGTTTTGAGGATTGGACTTTGAAACTAGGATGAACAATTTTTAAAGTATTATTAAAGTAATGGCCAACATATTGTTTTACATTTTGTAAATGATAACTTGATTTCTCATCGCAGTTCAAGACACCCAACCAAACACTGTATGATTAGCATTGACAATGACTCAGGGTTATGGGTATATTAAGTAATTAACTGCCTGTTTTTTAGTTCAAAAGTAGGTGTCTTTCAAAAGTTTTTACAGTATGTTTATATGAAGTTGTGTTCATTTATGTTCATGTATAGGAAAACCAGTTAGGGAAATGGTTTTTGTAATAACCCAAAAGTCAGTAAAAATTTTATCAAAAATTAGCTGCAACTTATGTTGTCTATGCCCGAAATTAGGTAATCTCCCCATCTCAATTCCCTTAAATACAGATATGACACCTTAATTGTGCAAATTGGCCATAGTGCTCTGTATTTAATAAAAGGTGTCGTACCCACATTGTTATAAACGAAAAAATGTCGGAATTTTGGCACTTGCACTATTTTTGCTCTAAAAAAATAGGAAAGCGCACATGGGATTTTAGGGGAGCTTCAATATGTTGTTCAGCATACCAATAGGACCAAAATCCAAATTTTCAGCTTTACCATATTTTATTCATGGTTTTATGAAGTTCCTGGGCTATAAGGTAAGTGAAGTGTTACTATATATGAAAGAAGGTACAGAAAATAGGGATAGAATTATATAAAAAAACAAACATAATACTGCTTTCATAAAGAAAAGAACACAGCTAACACTTTACATTGCTGCCACTGTATAAAGAGGTAGTAGCTGCCTCTCTAAGAAAATCTATTGTTGCCACCCAATCCCTCGGCCTAGGTTTCATTCTATTAGAACTTCCTAAAAGAGGAAACCAAAACTAATGATACATTTTAATATAACGGCTTACTTTAAGGTGAATGAGATGATTATTAATTAAAATAACTATCCTAAAATCTGCCTTTGTAGGTAGCAAATTGGTGTGAAATAAATAACCTTAATGCATCTGTGAGAGAATCATGACTTTTTAGGTAATAATCGGGAACAACTGTGTATCCAACCCTGTCATGGTTTACATCCAGGTTTATTCTCTAAACCAGCGGTTGGTGACCTGGCGGTCTAGGGGTAAGGTGGCAGGGTCTAGGGGTCAATCCTCAGTCCTGGCATAGATTTATCTGACTGCCAAACCCTTCCTTTACCTCTGACAAGACGTATATTAATCACAACTTGTGAATGTGTGGAATGCCAGACCTTCACCGTGGTTCGGATTCCACGTTAAACTGTAGGTCCTCCATTTCCTCTCACAATCACCCTACCATTACACATTAGTGTTAGTGGGTATAACCCGAACAGGTAGTAAGATGTGCTGCTGATGATGATAGTAATGATGATGATGATAATAATAATAATAATAATGTAAACCAGGGGTTCCCAAACTGCGGTGTGTACAATTATTTCCGGTGGTACATCGTGAGAAGCCAAACAAAACAAGCAATTTAAAGTTGGAAAAAGATAGGGCCTCATCAAACCTTATAAATATATTTGAAACCAGTACAGCCAACAGTAAAACCAATTTAAATAGCAAATGGAAAGTTAGCATCGCTGATTCAAGCTCAGATAGCCAATGCAGCTATGCAGTATGTGTTATTATATCCCTGGGCACCACTAAAAATGTACTGAAATAGTAAATATTTAGTATTATCTAGGTGGTAATCCAATTTACAGAAATGGTTGGGGTGGTAAAACAATTAAAAAGTTTGGGAACTACTGCTTAAAACTAATGATTAATTGTCTCAGCAAGCTTGCAGAAAGTGTTATTAAAATGTAGATTAATTGTGTCCTTCAGTTCACATTCTTCAATTTTAGAGGAAACTTCTGCACTAGGATGGCATAAGAGGTTACCAAGCAGCCACAATGATTCTTTCTGAACATGCGAGTATGGTGACATTAAGGTGTGTTCAAACAGAGACATGACCACGTTTGGATCACTTTTGTAAGCCGATACTATTTCCATAGCACTCCTGCCCGACTCTTCACTTACTAAGTTGCCTATAATTCTGATCAGAGCTGTTGTACTTGTCAGTTGAGGTTTAGTGTCGTCTATATTTATACGTTGAGACAAAAGTTTTAGTGCCTGAAATGTGACATAGTTATCTAGAAAAATGTATGTACATTCAACATAACAAGAAAGTAGGAAGATCAACCAATGAGATTCCTGTTCCCTTGAAAGAAGATTGCAGGTGCAGGTGGCAAGTGTTCTTCGTTCTTCTGACCTAAAACAAAAATAGATGTATTTGAGTTTAGATCTGGTTTACCGTTGTTGAGGAGGTTGGGGTTTGATATCCATTCTGGACGGGTGTATTGAGGGTATTTTTCACAAACAGTGTTCAAGTTTACCTCCACACGTGGGTACATTTCCTCTAAATTATACCTTCCTTATCCTTGACCTACCAGTATAGTTAGAATGTGTATAGCCCAAATGTGTAGCAAAGTGAAAAAACTACATACATGTCACAATGTACCATGACAAACCTTTAAAATTATATTTTGATATATGTAACTTTGTGAATAAACTTAAAGACATTCACATTGTGAACCCTATCAATAATTAACCTAGTAATAAACGTTCAGCATAGGTCTACCTGAAATATGATTATTGATCTCTTGAGCTAGAATCTTGGTTCAAAGTTGAAACTTACATACAACTTTAGACTGTCAAATATTTTTTACATTTTGGTGTGCAAGATTCCCTCTAAATTCTACTTTTCTCATTCCTAGCCCACTAGCATTATTAAAATATGCATAGCCGGCACAGGTAGTAGTAATACACAAAATTAAAAAAGCCCATCTAATCTCTAATATCAACATAATTTGAAAATATACTCATATGATAAATAAAATAGCTGTACATTAAGATGTCAATGGTTTTGACTGATCTCCCCTTTCTTTTAAAAGATGGTTTCATCCTCAGCTTGGCTCTGAGCCACCAATTAGTCCTAGAGGACATTATTTTAATTATGAATTACAAACAAACTGCTGACCCATTTACCTTTTGACAATTGTAATGCATATTACTAGCTAATGTTAAAAAAATATATTGATGGATACAACACTCACGAAAGAAAGTTAAATCCAGCATTGACATAACGCGTAAGTGCATAAATAGCAGCACATACTATATTTTGATCAGCTGACTTTAACAAGTTTAATAACTTATGGAGAGCTCCTTGGGCATGTAGGATAGTCCAAGACTTCTGGTCACCACATGCCAAGTTGCCAATAGTCCAAGCACAAGTTTCCTGTAAAATGTTCAAGACAAATTAAAAACTTGTTGACGGTCAAAATTTGAACTTTAGTCATAGACAAAGTATCAACATTGAGTTTCTCACCACCATCAAATTGTTAAGACTCTCTAGATGTGAAATAAGGTATGGTGCTGCCGCTTTAGTTACTCGTCGACAATATGTGTCACTACCTAAAGCCAAATTACAGCAGCAATTTGCAGCTGAAATTTGATGAGATGCATTAGTCCCTGTAAACATACAAACATTATAATTATGTTAAATCACTCAAAAACATTTTATAAAACATTCTAAAAACAATTGACATAAGGAGCATAATTAATACGAGATAAGACTTAAATAATAAATTGTAATGTTTATTAGTTAGGACGTGTTAAGGTTACAAAAATTGTGAATCAACATTAAGAAAAGAATATTAGAAATAGGAAATGACTAACCATGTTAAAATGATATAAAACAAATCAAAAAACTTTTAATACAATGGCAATGTGAAAGGGTTTTTAGAACAGTAATAAAATAAATAAGTAAAAGAAAAATGAATGATTTAAACTTAAAAATAAATACATAATTTAATTTAAAAAACTATTTGATTAAATCATTTAGGTTAAGGTATATGAAATAATAAATTCTGTGGATAGTAAACAATATGTTTAACTTATTCATACTGCTTTGGTGGCCGGATGGTCTTAATTCTAAGGTGTCACTCTCGCAAAAGACAAAACTACCAATGACGGGAAGATTGGGATTCAAATTCTGGTTGAGTGTATGGAGGATGGTTTTTCTTAAGTGGTTTTCAACTCTCCCTCCATACAGGTACACTTCCTCTAAATTCAACCTACCTCATCCTTAACACATTAGAGTAACTAGTGCATAGGCATACAACCTGAAAGGGTATTAAACCGCGGTGATAAAAAAGTATTCATTTTTCTTTTACTTAGGCTATTTAATTTTATTACTGTTATAAAATTAATTTAAAAGGTTTTTTTAAATTCTTTTCATGTAATTTTAGATTTGTCATATTTTTCTTTAATCTGTTTATTCATTTCCTGTTTACAATAATTTATTTCTTAATATTGATTCACAATTTTTGTAAACTTAATAACTAAAAAATATTACCTTTTCTTGTCCAAATCTTATCTCATATTAAATCATAAAAAAATTTATTGGTAATCTTTCTCAAAATAATCATTCGAACAAATGTTTTTAAATGTATGAGTGGGTGAACTTTGATCAAATTTAGGCCTGTTTGAAACTTAGCCTGCTGTCTGTATTTTGCAAAGACATACAACATTTGTGAATGCTCAAGATAGCTTGTTTACAACCAGTTGTACCACTTGTAGGGCACAACCATAGGTCGTCATGCACAACAAGCCACTGATATCAATCGTCAAACCGAATGTTGGAAGTAATGCCATTGTCTTATTAGAAATATATGATTTGACTCATCAGCCATCACAATCAAATACGAAGTATCACTAAAACAAAGTATTGGCCTGGATAAAAGTTTGTAGAAACAAGTTAGTGAGTAGCTATACAATACAAATATTGCATTTTTATTTTAATATAATGAGATGATGATTTATAAGACTGGAAGAATGTTGTCATTGTTCCTTTGTACAAAGGCACTGGCAGTAAGAGTGAATGTAAGAATTATCGGGCAATTAGTTTGTAGAGTATTTAGGCAAAGTTTTAATTGATAAGGTGTGTGAAAAAAATGTGGACAAGATTTGGGGTGTGCAATGTGGTTTCATCCAGTGAGAGGTTGGGTGGGCCAGATGTTTACATTGCAACAAATGAGTTAGAAATGTAGGGCAGTAAGGAAGAACATTTATTGTGCATTCGTTGATCTGAAGTACGATCAGATGAAGAGAAGTATGTTATGGAATGTTCTGAGAGTATGTGTGGATGAATGGCTGGTAAATGCAATTATGGAAGTAAAGCTTGCATTAGAGTGGATGGAGTTTTGAGCAAATGGTTTGGAAATTGAGCTGGGTGTTTGACAAGGTTGTGTTAGTTCTACAGGGTTGTTTAATGTATCCATGGATAAGTGTATAAGGATGCTTGTGTGGAAGCAGTTGGTGTACAAATGGACAATGTGAATGTGAGAGTGCAGCTATATACAGATGACACCATATTTATGGCTGAGAATGAAAGTAACTTGCAGAATGCATTAAATCGTTTAAATGTGGTGACAGGCAGAAAGGATCTTCGTATAAATGTTTCCAAAACTAAGGTGATAGTTTTTGATACAGACTGATTTGGAAATGAGTGTGAACTTAATATAAATGGAAAACTGTTTGAACAAGTAAATGATTTTGTGTATCTGGGCAGAATGTTCTGTAACAATGGAATAAGAGATGATGAAATCAACAGAGAGGTGAATGCATATAGGAGAGTAGTTGTATGTGGACTATTGCAGATAATGAAGTAGTATCGAAAGAGGCAAATATGGCAGTCTAAAAAAGTGTGTTAATGACAACATTATTTTATGGATGTGAAGTGCGAGTTTGTCAAGAGAAATACAAGAACAAGGTGAATGCAGTTGGAATGAGATATGAAATGTATGTGGAAAAACTCATATGGACAAAGTCAGTAACAAATGGGGCGCTGAAGGAGTGCGGTTTGAAAGGGAATCAAATAGGTCAATGTGAAAGAAGTGTCTTACATCAATTGTTGGTTTGGGCATGTTAAGAGGATGAGTGTGGATCAAGTGACAAAGTGAATATATGAAGGTAGAGTGTGTGGATTAAAAGAAAGGGGAGGTCATATAAGATGTGGCTAATGTTGTGATGAATGTGTGAAAAAGAGAAACATTAAGAGTTTTAAGAATAAAAGAGCATGTATAACTCCAGACATGTCAATATTACAATATACTGGTACCAATACCAATTTAATAATTAATTAACCATTAATTATTAATGGTTTCTTGGACTAGACAGCGACTACTCAACTTGCGTGTGCAAATAGGATCTACTTTCTTCACTTTTACATCCTATGGGTTTCTACTAATTATGCTAATGTGTTAGAGGAAGTAGGCCAATATCTGTCTTTGTGTGGAGGGAGAATGGTAAAGCATTTAGGAAAAGCCACCCAACCTGGATTTTAGGCTTGATCTCCTTATTAGCGCACTCTAGTCTGGAATGGTGCTCAGAACCAGTTGATATAAGACACCTTTTTATGAATATAATAGGTGAACAAATCATTAAAATTCTAACACTATTGTTATACTCACATGGAAATGGCAATCAAATGATACAATAATTATACTTATTTGGTTTATTTTTACAACATTTAACCCACAGATTCTTAAGCTGTGGGTGTATCCCATGAAGGACTCTCAAAAAAGATTTTATGGGTCACAAAAACATCTTAGCAGCCCACTTGAGATGATGAAAAGAAATTAAGCTTTCATCAGAGGATCTTTAAGTACGAATACATAATTTTGTAGGACTGGATTTTCATCAATTTCAATTTCCAATCCAAAGTTACAATCTGCACAAGACCACAGCATTATAAAAAAAATCATATACCCATTTTTAGGAACTTTTAGGGACTAGGAACTTAAAAAAATAACTTTTAGGCACTTTAGGGACAAAAATAAGACTTGCAGTGATGAATTAATGGCCAGAGGTTGGATGCTGTGTCTTTTCTTGATTTAAGTTAGTTTACAAGCCGTGTGCTGATATAATCAGTCAGTTCAGAGAATGCACATTAAATAACTAAAATAAATAAAAAATGTAATCATTAATGCCTGTGGTCGCTAATAGCTTTGTCTTACGAAAAGTAGAATTCCTGTTTAAAGGCACATTTTTTTGAGAATTTAATATAAATACTTGGCCATATATATTAATATATTATGACCTTTTTAGAGTGTTGTCCAATATTAATACTGTATTAAATAATAATTTGTTTATAGGTTTGAGGAACAAAATATAAGAAATACTTTTAAATAGGATTTTTTTGGAAAAATTATACAAAAACGCTTGGCTTTTCACTAGATATTAATAAATAAAATTTTTTCTAATAATTTCAAAAATTGATGTTTAGCTTTTATTTATTTATTTTTATTCATAAAAAAAGATCTTCATCATTTATTTGTGTGTTTGTGAACTTATTAAACTTAATCTAACCAACATAAACATATAAGCCAAACCTAAATAAACTTGAATGACTTCATCAATAGATTAAAATAGTAGTCCTAATTCGATAATCTGATCAGGGGGCCATTTAATTGGATCCTTTCCCCTGTCTTGAGTTAGCACCAAAAAAGTGCCCATCAAGTGGCAAACAATTACCTTCACTGTTCGAGACTACTTCAGAGATTCAATCAATGTTGAGGAACTAAAGAATTATATTTTAGAATGATATTTTTGGGAGGTGCACTGCATGGCGATTTGAGCCTGAAAGATTTACTTTCTCTAGAAACATTTCAAACATCTGACAGTATTGAATATTAAGCATAAAAGATTGCCTTAAATAAAACTCACAAATGATTTCTAGCTGCATTAAATTTTCAAATAATTGAGATGACACTCCAAATAGTTTCTATAACATGTAACTGTAAGAAAAAAAGCAGTCAAGGAGCACTCTAATAGCTTCTAGGTTGATCTAAATTAAAAAATTTAATCTTGGCAGGGGCCACTCCAGATAAAGTTTTGATTGTTGTAATTTTGAAGAATTTTCTGCATTAAGCCTACTAATAGTTTTTTAAAGCTTTAATTTTTAAAAATTGGCCCTAGAAATCACTTCAACATCTGTAGAGGCATCTATTTAAAAAAATTTCGAGAGGGCATTTAAAATACTTTAAGCAGATCTAATTTTACAAATTTGCCGAGCGAAGACCACTTCAAATTATTTTAAAGGATATCATTTTCGAGAAAAATTTAGGCGAGAGACAATCTTAATAACATCTAGAAACATATAAATTTTAAAAAATTTCGGGAAGACCCCTTCAAATAGCTTTTAGGAAATGTAAAATTAAAAAACTTTGGTTGAGGACTTTTAAATTGGCTTTAGACTCTAGAGGCATCAAATTTTAAAAATTTCCAGAAGGAGAAATACTTCAAAATCTCAGGAGATCAGATTTTTTAAAAAATGGAGAGAGGCTTTCTAAATACCCTTTTAAAGAGTATAATTTCGAAGGACACTACAATTAGTATAGCGAATGTGGTGAGTGAGTGTAGAGAGTTATTGTCTCTTCGGAATTAAATAGATGTATTCACATTCTGATATTCTGAAATTGAAGTGAAAAACTTGCATCAAACTACAAATAGCTTCTAAGGGTTTTCAATTTGTTTTAAATGTGCAGTAGAGACACTCTAAATAGTTTCTAGAGGTATCGAATTTGAAAAATTTTGGGATGATGCAAAAATAAAATAGATGCAAATAATTTTTTTAAACCAGGCATTAACAAATACAAATAGCTTCTAAAGGTATCCGATTTTAAAAAAATGTCAAGGTGAGTATAGTTCCAAATAGCATCTAAATATATAGAATATTTTTAAAAACTTGCTGGGAAAACCACTTTAAAGTCTTCTAGATGTACTTAGTTATCAAAAAAAACATAAGGTCAAGATCACTCTGAATTGTTTCAAGAGCATCCAAATTGCAAATATTTCCAGGGGAGAACAATTTTTAATAGATTTAAAGGAATCCGCTCGTTTTTTTAAATTCAATATGAAAACTACTCAAAATAGCTTCTAAAGGCATCTAATTTTCAAAAATTTGCTGAAGGAGGACCACTCCAAATAACCTATAGAATATTCAAATTTCAAAAAAATTTCTGGAGAAGACTACTAATAAAAACCATTCCATATTCAAAAATTGTGATTAGGATCACTCCAAATAGCTTTTAGGGGCATCCAAGTTTCAAACATTTATCGGGGAAGGGTGGGAATTCAAGAACCCCCCAATTTTTTTTTTTTTTGCTGGCCCCCACTCCCTACACAAATAAGGTTTCTTCACCACTGCTCAAGATCATTAAAGAATTTTAACATTCTCAATTGAATCTGTAGACTGCTATGAACATTTATAGCGCAGAGTGTTTGATGATACTTTCTTCGCTTAGACTTACAGCAAAGCTTTAAAGACATTTGACGAAATTAATTAAAAATCCTTTAAGTTAAACAAAGATCAGTATTTCGATGCTAATACGACAGCTAGGAAAATAAATACTTTTCAGAAATAAAGAAAAATGAAATTCATGTAAATGTGTAAATTCCTTATCAAGGTACTGTCAAACGATTAAAAAAAAGTTACAACCAAGATATATGTTTAAATTTGATATTAACATAGCTTATTTCAGTTTTATCAAGTTTTTTCTTTGTTTTAAGGAATTAGAAGGATAAATAAGGCTTAAAAAAACATGGCGTATTTTAGTAGACTTTCTAACAACCTTGCACTTTCAGGACTGGTTTCAGACCATTTGTGTGGAAGATGGAGTTTCACAATTTATCAAGGTTACCAAAGACTAGCGTGACTCCTGTCACAAGTACCTCTTGTGAATGAACTTTTTGTAAACTGATTCAGGCCAAGAATAAACTACAATTATTCAGGACCACCTGGATAAGTCGATGCTTCGATATATTTAACGATTTGGATGTTGATTTAATGATTAAAAAACTTAAATCTATATGTAAAAAGGTTAAATAAGTGCAAAATGGTAAAAAGTTAATCTAATTATAAAGGGTAAATAAAAAGGGTTAAAGTATAAAAAGGAATAAAAGAATTAAAAGGGATATAAAGGAAAAAAAAAACTTCAAAATACTAAAAATTCTTAAAAGGTAGATATGACAAAAAGGGTAAAAGTGGTAAAAGGGATATAAACGGTAAAAGTACCAAAAGGGCAAAAAAGGTAAAAATTAAATAATATCAAATAGGATATAAAAGCTAAAGAAGTAAAAAGAGGCGATAAGAGGAAAAGGGCAAATGCTCAAAAATGATATAAAGGACAAAAATTGCAAAAAAAAAAGGGTAGATAGGAAAAGAGGGGTAAAATCAATAAAATGGCAAAAGTACCAAAAAGTGAAAAGGATCAAAAGGGCAAAAAGAGAAAAAAGGCAAAAAAGAGAAAAAAAAAAATGTCTGAAAGGGCAAAAGAGAAAAAAGAAAAATGTCCCGAAAGGGCAAAAAGTTAAATAAGGAAAAAGAACAAAAGGGTAAAATCCAATAAGCTAAAAATGTGAAATGCCAAAAGGTTCCAAAAGTGTAAAAATGTTAGAATTGACAAAAGGGCAAAAATCACATTTAGTGCAAAAAAAGTAACGGAAAAAAGGGTAAATGGGATAAATTCTTAAATTTTTGATTAGATCTACTCTTTACCCTTTTTACTCTTTCTGTCCTTTTGTACATTTTACAAATTTTAATATTTCTACCCTAAAATAAAATCCTCTTTTCCTCTTTGTCCTTTTTTGGTTTATTGTCCTGTCTGCACTTTTACCCTTTTAAACTGTTTTACACCTTTACCTGTTTTATTTACCTTCTTTAACCTTATTTTAAAAACAAATTGATAAGCTATACCTTTTTACATTTTTTATATTTTTTGTTTTTACCCCATGTGAGAAACGTTTATATAAGGGAAATCTAAAAATATTTATCCGGAAAATTGGGGTGTGGGGCCTATAAATATACAAATCACTTTAGGTGAGGTAGAACAATAAAATTTGGCAGACATGTAGAAGTATTGCTCTAGATATTTAAATAAGTTCTAAAAACTTAATTTCAAAGTTGGATTCAGTAAAATGGGGGAGGGTGTATCCCACAATTTCAAAACTAATTGAAACACCTACTTACCAGTACAACATTCGGCAGAAAGATAACTGTACTGTACCATAAAAGCTGATAGTTTTAAATTTTAAAATGGAACTCTGGGAAATAAGAAGAGGGGGGGGGGGATAAGAAAGGGGGGTGTGAACTGAAAACAAAGCTTTTAGTTGAGATGATAAAGAATTGTCAGAAATGTAGTGCTAAATACCCAAATAGTTAGTAAATATTTAAATTTTCTAATTCAGGGTTTTTGAAATATGTGGAGGGGATTTCCAAAATCTATATTAAGAACTACTTCTCACTGTGATTAAAGATTTAAATTTGTCAGCCTGTTATAAGATACACCTCAATCATTATGAAAACAAACTAAATTTCAAAATGAAAGATCGGAAAATGGGAAGATGGGCGTCATCTCTGAAAATTTCAAATCTAATATAATATAACATTTCCCTAATGGTATAAAAGTGAAATATTTACTTAGAGGTATAGGGACAACACCAAATAACCAGAAGCGTCTGAGCTTTTTAAATTTCAAAATAAGGGCCAGATAATTGGGTTGGAAGTGGGAGTGGGGGGGATTTAAATTTCTGTGTAGAAAAAAACACTTTTTGGTCCAGTAAGAAAATGTTAGACCTGTAAGTAGTTACAAAGACCACTCCAGATGATCAGAAAATACTGACAAATTGGTTCCATAATTTAAGGCGTATAAGATTTCACAAACAATTAGACAAAAAACTGCTTGGTGTGTTAGAATATCGAAATATGGCCGTTGATTACAGGGACCAATATGTATTTATAATAAATGGTACGGCGCACCGCACAGACTTTCTCTCTCTTTCTATAAACTCGTAAGATTTCTGAACAGAATAATGTACATTGTATCATCACCACTCCACATAAGAACACGCATAAAATAATATACAATGATATAGAATCAATGAGAAAAGAGGCGCATCTTTGTCCACCTTAGAACATTTCAAACAGTTTAATGTCTTCCACAAGGGTCAACACTTCGTATTAAAATTCCGATTCTGGTTAAAGTTTTAACATTTTATAAGGTGTTGCAGATCTTCAAGTCATCGCATTGATATTTAATTATTCATTTATACATTTTGACCAATAAAAAATGTAAATATTGACTATTGAGTCTAAAATGGAGATAGATCATTGCTATGCAAACATTTCTCCTAAGAGATTTAAGGAAAAATAACATACTTTTTTAGATACTTATATTTAATTACTCTATGGCATTGGAGAATTATTGCGTTAAGACTTAAGTAGTATATGTTTACAACTAAAGCTCACAAAATTGTATTAATATATTTGCAAATATCTCAGAAACTGTTGCTTTTATAAAAAATATATGTCAAATAAAAGTTTTTTATTTCTAATAGTCCTACAATTTTGCAATGATAAGTTGTTTAGTTTCTCCAATAGTTGTGGAGATACGGAAATTAACGCTTCTGTAATGTACCCTAAAATTCATTTTCATAGAAAAATGAAAATAGCCTGTTTATTTATAATCTTAATCAACGCCTAGATACGAATTTTAATCAAAATCGTTTGAGCAGATTTTGAGAAAACAAAATTTTTCTCTTTTCGCCCTTCAGTAAACTACCCTTAATTTTAAGTTTTTATAGGCACACAGACAGACGGCATTGCAAAGACTATTTTTTAGGGTTCGGGGGGTCATGAGACGTCGACATCCATCAACATTTCAGGTTAGTTTTTTTTACGGTCGCAATACTTAAACTTTAATGTCCAAAAAGTTAAAAAAATTCATATAATTGCGTATAGATTGAAAGTTATTGATTTTATAAAAATAGGTTTCGGATAAAATATCTGTATTATAAATATATATACATATTTGTAATGCTAAGTAATTTCATATCTCAAATAGTTTCGGAGCTATTTTAAAAAATGTTAATTGACGCATCAGACCGGAGCCCTTAAAGCCATTTTGCCGAAATATTGAGGGTAGCCATTTTGTTTGGAATATTTATTAATGTTTATAAATGAAATTTAATCAAAATCGTTTGAGCCGATTTTGAGAAAATCGACTTTCTCTTTTTGCCCCTCGGTAAACTACCCTTAATTTTAAGTTTTAATAGACACACAGACAGACGGCATTGCAAAGACTATTTTTTAGGGTTCGGGGGGTCATGAGACGTCGAAATCCATCAACATTTCAGGTTAGTTTTTTTTTACGATCGCAATACTTAATCTTTAATGTCCAAAAAGCTAAAAATATATATATAATTGCGTATAGAATGGAAATTATTGATTTTATAAAAATATGTTTCGAATAAAATATTTGTATTATAAATATATATACATATTTGTAATGCTAAGTAATTTCATATCTCAAATAGTTTCGGAGCTATTATAAAAAATGTTAATTTACGCATCAGACCGGAGCCCTTAAAGCGATTTTCCCGAAATATTGAGAGTAGCCATTTTGTTTGGAATATTTATTAATGTTCATAAATGAAATTTAATCAAAATCGTTAGAGCCGATTTTGAGAAAATCGACTTTTTCTCTTTTTTCCCTTCAGTAAACTACCCTTAATTTTAGGGGTAGATATCCAATTCCAAAAACCCCTCGGGGCAACCCTATGAAAACCCTAGATATCAAGTTTCAGCTCAATCGGTAAAATAGTTTAGGCTCTAGTTGGAGGTACAGACAGACAGACAGACAGACAGACAGACGGAAATTCAAAAACCACTTTTTCGGATTCGGGAAGTTATGAAACGTCAAAATTCATCAAAATCTCGAGTTCGATTTTTTTGACGATCACCATACTTTCTCTACCTGTAAGATAGAGAGAAAGTAAAAAGGCCATTATTTCATTTAGGATTTTTTTAAACTTTGATGTTCTTTTTACAAATTTTGTTTAGTAATAATATACATTGCACCGTTATACTTCTATTACAATCTTTTTTATGCAAAGATTTTTGGATTACAGTAAATCCCTATTTGGACATAATGTTTTAGTCTGTCTGCCTATTTTTTCACGTTTAGTCACATCATTTAACCCAATAAAGGATTAATATTTAAAATTATATAACCTTTTGGATACTTTTACCTTTGGTTAATTTTATATGATAATTAAAATTAAAGCTTCTTAAAGATTTCCTGTGAGAAGAACGGGCACACAAGCTAGTTAGTTCTAATAACAGATACACGGCACTCAGATTCTTACAAAAATAAAATTTATAACATGGCTAAATAATGTGTCCAGACTACTAAACTGGTAAGGTTTGTACACGCAAACTATGACCAATTATTTGAATTAATCACTCCCTTTATGTACCTGGGCTCAAGCAGCATTAGGGATTTACTAGGTCTAATATTTTTAAGTATAGTTAGTTAAATCCCTAATTTATTTTATTTTTTTATCACAACGTCTTACTATCTGTTCTGGTTATACGCATAGATGATAATTACTCTAATGAGGTAGGGATGAGAAAGGAATAATATTATAGGTAGTCTACCCGCATTCGTGTGGAGGTAGAGTGGAGAAACATTTAGGAAAATCCACCCTCAATAGACACGACTGGGATTCGAACCCCTATTTATCCGTTAGCAGCAGGCCAAACTAACACAAGAGTGACGCCTTAAACCATTTAACCACTGAAGTGGATATTGATCCTTAATTTTTTTTTCTATACTTAGCACCCATACTTTATATAAGCAAATGTTATTAAGGTTTCACGTCAACTTTGGTTTGTAAAATACATTATAAATCATAATTAATATCTGGCTTATTGAAAAGTACATAATTCATTAATGAATTAAACACCCTTTGGTTTGGACTTGTTTTGTTTAGTGATGACTGGTGTGGGACTTTCTTGGTTGTCAGCCGGAGTGAGGTAACATATGGGAGTGGCCTAACCAACTCTTGGCTTCACCCCTCTAAAGTTCAGTATTCCATCCAGAGATAGCCCTAGTAACAAGGGGTGAGATTTTAGCTTTACAGCCTCTAAGTATATTTAACAAATTACTCGATAATTAACAGGGTGGCTACAAAACATATTTTACCAAATTCTCAGACTTTTCCAGGTTTTCCAGGCAACATTTTTCAATTTTTCCCCGACTACTTTTTTCCATTTTTAATGGTGGATGATGACTTGTTTTATTTATTTTTGATCATATATTAAAAAAGTTTGTATCTACTAAACATAAACAGTTTTATCAGTTATTTTAAAAATCAAAATGTTATTTTATTTAGGTATTATTAACTTTTGTTTTAGTGTTTAGTTTCGAAATTAATGGGATTTTTAGACATATTTTTAATTCCCTGACTTTTCCTTATTTTTAGTTAAATTCCCTGACATTTCCCTGTTTTCCCTGTCATTCAAAAATTCCCTGACTTTTCCAGGTTTTCCCTGTCTCTAGCCACCTTGATTAAGCTTTGGATTATAAATATTTTTATAGTAAATTGGTCTTAAAGAATTTAAAAGTCAGAACTCCTTTTATAAAAAGTCAAAACGCTGCGTTATTACAATTTTTAGGCTGTGTCAAAAATAGTCAATTTTAGCACATTTTCACAGTTGATAAAAAATAAAGTAAAAAACAAAACAATTTAGAATAAAGTCTAACTTTTACATCCTTCCCTTACAAAATAAATCAAGTCCCTTGTTCCTGCGATGTATTTACGAGGTTGTATAGGCTACGTAATTTGGTCATGCAAACCAGCATATACATCGCTCTGAAACGGGCTCTCAAGGGAAGAATGCTAGTTTCTGATCCTGTATCCAATTTAAACTTAACTTTTTGTTCATCCAACAAAATGGTTTCAAACCAAGAAACAGTGTTTCCTACGCTGTCAATTTTAACCTCAGCATTTAGTTCTAAGTTGTCAATATTAGTTAGGCCTGTTTGAATTTTTATCAATAAATAAATTATTAGAAAATTCACTTACTAGCCTAGGGCCTGCTTCATTTTTCCAGTCTCCATTAAATATATGATAATTTTCTATTACATTATTTAGGTCAACTTCTAGCACTTCATGTACCTGCCTTTTTCTAGGTCTAAAATTGCATAGCTCAGCAAAATGATTCAATTGCTTACATTTAGAACATACCTGCATAAATGCTTGATAAGCTCTGGGCTTGTGTGTGTAACCACATTTTTTACATTCATAACTTTGAACACTTCCACTTCCACTAGGCCTATTATTATCACTGGGCCTTTTTACAGCTTTGACACTTTAATAATGCAACTTCACTGATTCTATACTCTTTTCCTGAAGGGCTTTAACTGTAGTCTGCCGACTTCAGCGGCTCTGCAGAACTCTGCAGCCTTCTTTAGGGTTAGGTCCGGCTCTCGAAGCATGCATTCTTGAAGAATATTATCTTGGATTCCCAAGACTATCCTGCCCCTTATTAGAGAATCTTATTCTTGAATTTGTATGTAGATGCAGAGGTTTGTAGTTCCGTTAGAAAGCTATCAAACGTTTGTCCTTCTTTCTGGTAGATATTGAAGAATTTATATCTTACGAAGATTACATTTTATAGTGGTTGACAGCCTGGGCTTCAAATTTTTTCAGGATAGTTTCAAGTTTATCCTTATCTTCTCCTGTTGCATGTGTTGTAGACTTCTAGTTTATCTTCAGCAATCAAATTCAGTAGAATGGCTGTTTTAATAGTTTCTTCAGCTTTAGTTTTTCCTACTGCTTCCATTAACAATGTGTATCTTTGTTTGAACTTACGCCAATTTTCCGATACTTGACCGGTTAGTTCTAATGGTTGAGGTGGGCAAAAAACGATTTTCATTATGATAATTTTATTCTTCAAGACTTCAGTTTTCTTATTTTTTATACAAACTTCAACGACGCAATACGAACAACTCCGTTTCACTACTAATTTAACAAATGCACCATTCACTTCTGACACCATGTTATGTTTGTATTTAGTTATTTCTTTATTTGACTATAAAGTATACAATACATAATTGAATATAAAAAGCCTTTCTCCTTCTCTGCACTCATTTATATATTTAACATTTTACAATAGGGCCTATACAACAATATATGCTCATTTTTTCAAATGTTGTTATTTTGTGTTTGAAGTTTTCTTGTTTTTTATGTATGTATTTTATATATCATTAGGCTTATATAAAATGTGTGAAATTATATGTAGGCCCTAGTATATTTTGAATTTAGTGATTCGTGTATGAGCTGCCTAGACAGGTACTCATGAAAATGGTCAATTCGAATTTAGGATATTAAAAAAAATATGTTCCATGTACTAAGAATTAAAAAGGTTATATTGTATATAGTAAAGATATTAGTAGCCTAGGGCTATAATGTTACCTGACAATTCTCGAACAAGCCCATTTAAAGCACCATCAACACCAAAGAATGCTTCTATGTTGTCTTCGTGTTGAATCAAAGCTTGTTTAAGATCAGCAAGATCTTGGTGTTTTAGTTTACCTTTGTGTTTTAACTTTTCTGCCAAACCCTTAACTTCAGGAGGTGATGTTTCTTTGAACGATAGTACACCAAGGGTGCCCCTGTTATGGTTTAACACATTTTCTCGTTGTTCTCGTCGATATTGTTTACCACTTTTCCTGCCGTGGTCGCGAATTAATTCAACGGATGAGTCCATTTCTCAGTTTTAGGATAATTCAAATAAATAAAATATGTAGGTTACCAAAGATGAAAAGGCATTTCACTGCATTATGAGTATTCTTAGAGCATCATGTAAACACTTGAATCTTTTCACTATAATATGTTATGCGAGATAAATTAACAACGATAGAAAAGCTAACAACTAAGCAAAGATCAAATAAGTCGACAATAATTGCTGAGAAACAACAAACTTTAGTACATCGCGAACAGTCTATTCCACATTCGTATATCTCTTATGGCTACATTTTAACCCTTATTATAGTTCTTATTATAACCACGGCAAGCGTTACTGTCGAGTTTAATCGATTCGATTTTGTCTCTAGTATTGAGTGTAATGGCGCTCACTTGTTATTTTTTGGTTGTGTTATTTTCTTTGAGATTATTTAGTTAATAATCTATTATATATATATATATTATACATTATATATACCTTATGAAATAAATACTGGACAATCCTATTGTAATAACACAGGCGCAAGTGCCAAGAAACTGGAGTGCTGCTACCTAGCGGCGCGGAGCTGCATATTAACCGCGAAACTCAAATCCCACAAATGAAAAGTTAATTATAACAGAATATATTTGCAAAGGGCTAGTTTGACACATAAATGTCAGCCATTATATTAAATAGTTTAATTTATTAATGTTTTACCGTCAATAGCAGTTTAAAAAGTTATTAAAACAAGTGCAAATAAAGTTTCTTGGTCTGTCCTATATATAATTTTGTTTGTTTTAACAAAGGAGCAGTTTTGGAGGATTTATTCCCACCAAGCAGTTCAAAATTTTATGAAATTTTGTAAGCTATTTTATCGACATTTTTATTTTGTTTGGAGACCCGGGGCTTATACTGAGTCCCAGGCCCCTGGAAAAATTATTAGTAATGCCCGTTGAAGATTTTTTTTTCTAAACATTATGTTTTCTACTTACACTACTATACATACCAACGAATCGTTATGATTGGTGGTAGGGAGGAATGAGTCCCTACACTTAGATGAAGGGGTGATTTTGATATTTTTTTCTACCTTCACGAGTATTTTGAATTTGAAAAACTGGAAAGATGAATTTTCCACTCAAATTGTTTGGATTTGACACAACTTAATTTTCATTATAAAACTGTCTGGTATAGAATTGTGGACATGAGTTAAAGGGTGGTGATAGGGGATTTACCTCCTCGGTAGTTAATTTCTATTATCACTAAATTAATTTTAGATAGAGCCATAGTTGTAGGGAGAATTTAATTTTGGGTAGGGTTTAAATTTCGCAAGTTTAGGACATTATTACCTTACAATTTACTAAATTGTATTATTTCACCATATCTCACTACCTGTTATATGCTATTTTTTATGAGCTATGTATGCTAACATGTCAGGAATGAGAAAGGTTTTTTATTTAGCACCGCGTCTTACTACCCGTTAGTATGGTATTATACGCTTAAGTACTAATTACGCTAATGGGTTAGGAATTAAAAGGGTTGAATTTAGAGGAAGTGAACCACCATTTTCGTGGAAGTAGAGTGGAAAACCCTTTAGGAAAAATCATCCCAATTCACCCGACCGAGATTCGAACCTCGATCTCCCTGTCGTCAGCAGTCTAGCTCAACGCGAAACAAGTGTGTTAGCCAACTACGCCACCGAGGCGGGTAGTAATAAATGTTGAATTTAGAGGAAGTATATCAGCATTTTCATGGAGGGATATTGAAGAACTGATTAGGGAAAATAACACACTGCTTAGACTGGGATTATATTATTATTATATTTTATAATCCCAGTCTCCCCATTAATGGCAGACCAGTCTACTGCGAATGAGATACGGCCGTAATCAGTGGGGTTTTGGGGGTTCAAACCCCACCGAAATATAATGAACATAATATTTATGGCTTTATTTATGGCTCAAACCATATCAAAATTAAGGCACAAGTCCAAATTAGGAGGCTGAGTTACCGTAAAAAGCACTTCATATAGTTTCTAGGTGTTTAATATTTATAATTTTTCCTAGCCTTAGGTAGTTAGGGGGCTATGTTGCCATAAAAACACTTCAGATAGCTTCTATAGATGTTTAATATTTAGAATTTTTTCTAGCCTCCGGCAATTGGGGGATGTGCCCACCAACCCCCCTCCCCCCCTCCGAAATTATTGGTGGTACGGATTGGAGTGAGACGCCTTATACGGTTATACCAGGCATGTACAACCTGTGGCCCAACTGAGTGGTGAGAAATTAATTATTTAATAATATCTTTGTACAAAATAAAGGCTTTGTGACCAAACTTTCAACAGTTTGGTAAATTTATATAAATCAGAATCCTTTAAAGATGAGTAAATTACTATTTAAATTTAATTGTTTTTAAAGAGCTAAGCTTATATTGCTGCTTCAAAAAGCCTCATCACATTGTCGTCAAGGATTCCCAAGTTTTGTACGATTTAGAGCAGTTTGAAATGCTGTGATTGTAGCAATTACGTAGCGCACAGATACCACCATCTATATTATTTGGGATAGTAATTATAATTCTATCAGAAAAATATAATTTTCAAATCATTTACATAGTTTAACCATTGCAGTCTATGTTAACTCAGACGATTCGCAACACTGGGCCGTGAGAGCGCAGCACCTTTGCATTTTCGCATGAAAAGTATTAGTTTCATAAGATATTTGGTTGAAGTTGAACCAGATAAATTAAATGTAAATATTGTGAAGAGTTTTTTTCTCGCAAAAGGCCACAGACCATAAAATTAGAGTGGATTACTGTAACCTGCATTGTTTTCCAAACTGTGAAAGGGCTCCGCCAAAATATTTCCCTATTGGCGGATTCTTAACGAACAGTTTGTGAACTTTTGTGAGGCACATTTATAAAACTATATTATATATATAATCTTAATGAGGTTTCTGTCCATTATATCTTCAGAAAACTACGCTTACTTTTTCTACACCCCTACAAATAATGTGTTTCACTTTTCACAACAGAAACAGGCTCAATGCTGAAAGTGACTTGAAACTTTATTTATTGTCTGTGGTCCTTGACTTTAAAGCTTTGTGCCATCCAAAGCAAGCGCATTCTTCTCATTATGTCCCACAAAGATGTGAGTAGCTGTTAAAACTCGTAAACAGTTTTTGAAACTTAAATCGGCATGGAATTCTGTGACTACAGGAAGGGATTTCAGTTATGTCAAAAATCAATTTCCAGTACCACTTAAAAAAACACATGTGAAATGTGATAATATTGTGACAATAAAGATGAGAAAATGTTACTCTTTTGCTTATTTAAATTCAGTTTTAATGTTTTAAATAAATGAATAATTATTTGAATTTGTACTTACGTAGTTTAAATATTCTGGCATTATTTTTGGGGGTGTATCCCACAGTTCCATAGTAAGTTAATTTAAGGTATTAAACATTTGATTGCAATTAATAAATAAATTTGATAAAAACTAGGTATAAAAGTAAGTGTGGGACTATAGATATTTATCAGGGGGTTCGCGCAACTTAGATGTTTGTGAAACGGGTTCACAAGTCTAGAAAGTTTGAGAACCACTGCGTGTAACATACCGTACTGATAATGATAGTGACCTTTCATGCCATGTTTGTTATGTTGGCATTGCGGTCTGGTGAAGGAATCAGTGATCTCGATATTATACTGGATGGACATAAAAATACGCATTGCCAAGGAACAAAGCGTGACGTTCAAGCTTATAGTGTGCTTCATTGTGGGGGGGACAGATTTAACGGGTTTTTCAATGTTCTTGCGCGAAAACATGTATATGGTGAATAAAAGTTTTATTGTTTGAAAATAGTGGGGTATTATACCACACTTTCCTGAAGAAACATTTACATTAAATAATATACAATTCTGTTTTACAGGTAATACTGTACAAATACGGATAATATATTTAAATACATGTAGTTATCATTCATGGTGTTTACAGTCTACCAAGACTACCTACACTTATATTTAAAGTTGGCTATTAGCTTGTATATTGATTTCAGAAACCATATTATATTGAAAGTTCGATAAATATAATGGGTAAAGTATCTTAAAACTTGATTACATTTGTTTGAATGATAAACTTTATGTAGTTGCCATACGTTCAAACGATCGCTTAGTTTATAGACTTGTATAAAATATTATTATATTACCGTTTATTTTTTTAAAAAAGTTGGCTCATATATTGTATATTACTTTCAGAAACCATATTATGTTGAAAGTTCGATAACTATAGTGAAACAAGTTAGCTAAAAACTGTATTACATTTGTTTGAATGATATACTTTGTGTAGAAGTCTTACGTTCAAATGATAATTTAGTTTATAGTCTTGTAGAAAGTACGGTATCTACTAAACTCTGATTTTAATAATAATCCCAATCTGTAAGGCTTTATTTCGTACTAGAATACTATCATATATATAATATTTTGGTAGGTTAAATGGACATTTAGAATGAAAGTAGAAATTTCCTACGGGAAGGTCTTGTATCCTAACTAAACACAACTATAAGATAGGATTCTGGTACGAGATAAAGCCTTATCAGCGAGTTTCCTTCAAAAATCATCGTATATGTTAGGCTACATAAACTTATTTAAAGAAAAAACCAATCGGTTTCGAACTTTGTTATGCTTTTCAAAGCTTTTATTAACATATTTATTTAATTTAACTAATCACACATTGATGTATCTCAGATATTCAATCAAATTAATGAACAATGTCAAAATGCCAAATTACCTTGTATAGATGTAAGAGAGAAATAGATACCAGAAAGTTTTTTCTCTCTTACACAACGGTATGCAGACGAGAGCTCGAAAATTTGAGACACAGATGTCCATCCAGTTACACAAGGTGGCCCACGGAAAAGTAGCCCTCCTCCTATATCCAGAAGGCGCCTCACTCTGAATTGGAGGAGGTCAATCCCCTTACACCCATATTGTGACATGAAAAATGAGCAAGTGAACTGCTTGTCTAAAGCTTTATTGACTTACCCACTTACATGTTACAACAGATGCTGAAAGTTATTACCGTCTATGTCTATGCACCTATGGGAACGTTGCAGCATGTTAGCCGTTACTGCCTGCAGCTCTTCGACAGCGAGGCTGCGGATAGCATTCGTGATATTCTCCTTGAGTTCATCCGGGGTATGCGGATTATTAGCATACACTTTCTGCTTTAAATTTTCCCACAAATAAAAATCGCACCAGGACAAGTCCGGGAATCGGTTTCTTTTTTACACGACAAGCACAGAAGGACTGAAACCAACTGACTAAAAAGGGAAATTAACGTTTTGACTTTGCATACGGGGTGACACGATGTCGCCAGACGGATGATCGGCAGACGAGGTGAAAGGGGATTGACCTCTTCCAATACAGAGTGAGGCGCCTGTTGGATATAGGAGGTGGGTTACTTTTCCGTGGGTCTTCCTGTATTATAGAAATCAATAGTTAGAGCAAAGCTAATTTCTAATGTTTAAAGTGATTTGCTCGTAAACTTCAGGAGAACCATGTTCTACACATTTGTACGGTGTAATATTTCAACTAATTAAATTAAATTGAAAAGTGATTCTAAAATTATAGAATATATATTTTTAAAGTTTTATAATTATTTATATTTATTATTATCTATTTACATATTTTATATTATCATTAGGATTTACCAGAGTCTAAGATTTACTTATAATTTTAGTCTTTTTGATTGTCATATTGCGTTTTTCGCTCTCTATGTTTTGTCTTAGAACTAACTTTACTCTTAGCTACTTTTTAATTTCTTATGTTGTGATAAAACTGTTTATTGTTTGTTGGGTTTATGGAAACCTTTTATCTGATCTGCTTTTTACTATATTTTATCTAATGTTAAATTATTCTATGTTACTTAAAACTTTTACTTATAAATTTTACACTGGGTTTTTGTGGAATGGTTTGATCTCCGATAGTGGATGTGGATTTTTTTTTTAGTTCTGAAGGTAAGTGTTTAAATTAATTTGACACAAAATGAGTGCATTTTTTTTTTAAATGAGCATGTCAAAGCTATCTTAATAAAAGAGAACATTTATTGTGACCCGTTTAATTTTTTTGCTTCATTTTTAAAATGAGCATGTCAAAACTATCTTATAAAAGAGAAAATTTATTGTGACCCGTTTATTTTTTTATTTGGTCCAAATATATTAATTGATATGATTGGACATTAATTTGACGTATTCCCCGGCATTAGGGTGAACATAAAAACCCTTCTACTAGTTTCAAGGTGATAGCACAAAGTGTTTAAATGTTCATTTTTAATACCGCTTCTTTTTCCCGTTTGGGTTATACACTTCTGTACTAATTACTCTAATGGTTTTTATGAATTAAGAAGGTACTTTTATAGGAAGTGTACTTGCATTTGCGTGGAAGCCGTGTGGAAAACCACTTTAGAAAAACCACCCTCAGCACACCCAGAAAGATTTGAACTTCAAAATTCCCGTCATCTGCAGTCTAGTCTGTTGCAAAAGTAGCTCCTAAGGCCTAGCTAAATGTTTATTTATTTGTGTAAATATATTCTCTGATGTACCAATAAATACTTGTATCAATTTTTAATGTAGCTAACAGCACTAGACTAGTACACTAAAATGTTTGTTTAGATGCATACGCGTTGTGAATAAAATATGCCTCTAAGCTCTTAATATTAGGCAACTGAAATTCTATTCTAGCTGCATAAATTATTCTTTCTTAATGAAACCTTCTAACATTTAAAATATATGATTAGGCCTACAGCACTGATAACAATGTGTACAGTAATTTTGCATTTGCTACTGTGGATAAAGAACGTCTACAATTTAATTTGATAAACTACATTTTTTAAAAAGATTAGCCCTACCTGTTATTAATTACATTCAATACAAAATTGTTTCCTACTAGATGAAAATATCAAGCCTATTAGATTCATGACATCTTTGCTACAATTTTTCGTCAGAATATCCATCCATGACAACTTTGTGTAGAAATAACAGGTCTCTAAATGTATTAATCCATCCCAAATGTTATTTTAATTGAATTTTAATTGAACTTTAATAGATTTGGAAGGTTAGGTTAAGCTAGGTGTGGTTAGTGTTATATTATAAACACATAAGGGAAGTTTTTGTAAAATTATAATGATAATATAAAATAAATATGTTAGTGTTTTATTGTTTTTTTAGTTGGCCATTCTATTGTTTTAATATGTTTTAGTTGTGTTTGCTAATTGAGTTATTTCACAAGGGTTAAATTAAGTTATATGTGATAGTTTGATTCATGTTATATCACTTAAAGATATAGGCCTACAATTTGTATTTGATAAAGGAAATAAAGAAATATCCCATCATAGTGTTAGATTTTTGTGGACTGAAATGTATGCTTCCTCTGAGGTTTAAGTGTTTCAGGAAATTATCAAGAATATGGTGGAATGGTACCTTATGAAATATGTGATTTGAGGAATTAATATTTTCTAATTTATGAATTGAATAGCCTAGTCTCAGAATATAGAAGGCTGCCTTTTTTATGTGTCTAATATCAATTATAACAAAGTTTAGTAAGAAAAATTCAACTGAGGGAAAAATGACAACATGGACACAGTTATTTAATTTAATTTAATTTTAGCACCGCGTCTTAGTACCCGTTCGGGTTATACGCTTAAGTACTAATTACACTAATGGATTAGGAAATGGGAAGGTTTAACTTAGAGGAAGTGAACCCGCATTTGCGTGGAGGGAGAGTGGAAAACCATTTAGGAAAAACCACCCCCAGTTCACCCGACCGAGATTCGAACCTCGATCTCCCCGTCCTCAGTGGTCTGACTCAACACGACTGGCGCGTTAGCCAACTACGCCACCGAGGCGGGTGACACAGTTATTGCGCCAATAGTCCCGAATTTGATTCTTGTGTCCGGGTATCACTATTTTTTTTAATTTATAGAATATGATATTTAAATGTGGCTATAATCGTAATCAACAAATTAATGCACTAGTTAAGCTATTTATTCCAAATAACTAATACGTTATGGTCTAGTTTGCTGGTGAAAGCATAGCTAAAGTTCAAATCCTAATTGAGTGTACTGAGAGTGGTTATCCATAAATAGCTTTCCACTTTCCACACAAATGTGGGTACATTTACTCTAATCTCTCTACACTCTACTCAACTAGTTTAACTAGCCTGAACATATATTACACAAATGTCTAGTAAGATTTAAAGCAAAAAATTAAAAGGATAGTGTCCAACAGGATTATGGTCAATAAGTTGTGAGTATGTAGGCCTAATGTTTTATGGCATAAATTGACTGAACTTGGTTGTGAGTCAACAAGCTTATTAGTTTATCTTCAAGACATATAGCCTTTACATCAACACTGCAAGAATCATTAAACTTATTGATTGTTTTAGAATATAATATAAATATTCTACTAAATTTAATTTTTTTTTGTAACTTACCGCTATAAAAATGTTATCATATTATGTGATTATGAAATAATTTCAAATTTTGAGTTTATTTTGTAGGTTTTTTCACTTTTACTACAAAATAATGACTACCATATAAGAATAAGGTAATTTTTATATTGAGAATATAAAATAATTGTCTTTGTTTTACCAAAATATACAAAGAGGGTCGACAGATTTTTCTTGAGCGATAAAAATCTGTAGCACAACTTCTTTCAAGGGTAGGTAAATAAAGCCGCTGGTCACATGCCGATTGTGGCATGTTAAAGAACCCTGGAATACATGTGAAAATACCTTTCCTGACAAAATTAGTATGCCCTTTTGCCCTCACGAAAAGAAATTCTTATATGCCGATATAATTAGTTGGTTCATTAGTTCACGTTAAATACCGCTAATAAAAAATAAAAAATAAAATATTACCATAATATAACCCTATGTTTATTTTCTTATAACTACTACGCATTTAAGAAGATGGCATTTTTAATGAAACTAAAATTTATAAAGTTTGTTAATTTTGAATAATTATATACTTACTTAATTAAAACAAAACTCACTAAAATAGCAAGAAAAAGTAGAAACATAAAAATTGACTAACTAGCGTGTTGAGCCATAATTTTTTGCACTAGAATGTTGACCCATGATTCTTTGTGTTTTTTTTTTACTGTGCACTTTTTCTATTAACATTAAATTACCTGCCTTGGTGGTCTCATGGTTACATCCATGACTGTTTCCAGCCTTTAGTCTAGATCATTTAATCTCTTAACCTAGGAATTTCTTAGTTTCATCATTAATTTCAATAAGTTATTTAACTTCTTTAGCATCTCTTAATATTAACTTTCTAATGTTGTCCTCTTTTTATTTCTGTTTATATAGTATTTCCTGATGGTGATATTTATTAAACTCTAACATGTTTAAAGTTTACTAAGTGGTTCTTAAACAACCACCTTATCTGCAAAGAAACAAGGGATCTTCATTCTCAGACCTGACTTAGAAAACTATAGTATAATTATTTATATATCACATCGCAACCTTAACCTCTTTTGGATTTCAAACATTTGTCATGTTCAAATTAAAAATTTGTCACTGCATTTTTTATGACTTAATTATTGTTCCACATGTTTAATTACTCATTGTGAATCAATAAAAGTACATTTATTTTCAAATGTAATTATTACTATATATTGACTGATATCGAGCCATTTCATATATTATCTCTGCCAAGCAATTCTTTTTCTTAAACTTAATTTTCTAACTCCTGTATGTACTCTAATTTTCTATTATAGGTTTTTTTAGTTTGTTTCATATTATTTAAACTCATTCCAATATTTCAATTTCAATTACTGTTATATAATTGAATATTAAAGCTTTTAAACTATTATACCTGCTAAACTTTTTTTTTTACAACTTAAATTTCTAATACAATATATTAAGTTTATTATGACATTTTTTATGTTTTTATAATCTGTTTCGTGTTTTTTTTAAATGTGTATAATTTTCTAATTCCTAAATTGCTTAACATCTTTTTAAAACATTCTCGATTTATATTATCTTATGATTAAAACAATATTTATCACATTTTCTCTTTTCAAGTCTTATCTTAACTTATATATTTACTTACAATTTTTTTTGAACATTTTCTAAAATGTTTTACATTTTACAGTATATTTGCAGTACATTTTTTATGTTTTAAAATGTAAAATAACGCTATATTAATTTTAAGTTGGGGGAATAAGTAACTTGTAACCTGTAAAGATTAAAGGTTTTCATCCAGAGTCATGAAAGTGATGTTTTTAACATTTAAATTTTTTTGCTGCATCATCGTTCTAATTTGTAATAAGTGAGTAGAAGCGGATCTGTAGAGACCTGCCACTAAGCTGTGCATGGGCACATCTATAAGTTAAGCACAGCACAGGGCAAAAGAAACATGTAGAGCCAAAAACTAATCTTTATTGTTTTGAACATGGTTTAGTGTTTGCTTTCAAAAATCTTGGTAAAGCTTTTAATTTACATAACTACATAAAGTTTTCCTTATAACCTATTTCAAGCAGATATATAATTTAAATTAAATTGATTATTCTTATGGCCCATTCATGATAATTTTGTTCTTTTTTATCATTTGAAAAATAATTAATAAAATCTGTGATATTAAGTTGACAAATGTTGCAAAATTACTTCACTTGTTAAAGGGACATAACATATATGTGAGGAATAATTAATGAAAAACATATTTAATGGCAAATAATTTTTATCATTTTTTAAAATAATAATAGGTTCACAAATTTAGAAAACCTTATCTTATAATAATACTAAACACACATTTTAACCTCAGAAGTTATTATAAAGCTGCTGGTGGTGGTTTTAACTTAGACCTCTAGGTAGAAATGCAAAGAGGCCAGCAATGCTAACAATACATTGCAAACTAATTTTCCCTCCTTGACCACATTCAAAATTATTGCAGGCTGTGCTTTCATCAATTAGTTTAACAATCTGCTTCTTTACTTCCAGACATGAATATAACAGGATAAGTAGTCTTGGGATCGGTCTGCCCTATTGGGGTATAACTGTTGACGAGTCTCTCCCGCAATTCCCAGCGTCTACGCTCTCTCCACGTTTTCTGATAACGAATGGATCGCCCCAAAGAGCAAGCGAATACAACTCCCAATAACTGTAAATACAAGAAACATGAGTTTTGTGAGTATTGATAATCAAAATAAAATATTGAATTTGTATATGAATACATGTTTTATAAAAAAATATTTTTGCATTGCTATTAGTCATAATTTAATCATTAGGAACACTTAATTTTTAATAATAATAAAAATATACAATTTTAAAGTAGCTATGGTTTTAATACAGTGGTTTTAAATTAAGTCACAACAAGAAAGGTCAAATAAATTTGACTACCCAAAAGGCTGGAACTCAATCCTACACAAAACTCTTTTGTTTGCAATAGTTATTTTCTATCTTCTCTTCAAACGAAATACTGTTGTGATTCCTCCTTTCCCTTTTTTTCCAGCCATTTAGAAAATAACCTTTTTTCAGGGTGTATTGCTAACAACGTAAGGTTATGTTCTCGTATCCAAAAATATTGATTCTTACTTGAAGTAGAGCGAGGGTGAATGCAGCGCTTGCAAGCATGACAGTGCTTTCACTCAAAATGAACTCGACTCTAGCCAAACAGCCATTCCCATACAGTAGCTTGCATGAACCTGTCTGATTTCCTGTACCATACTGAGCGCAGCATGAGCTAGGAAGTTGAGTGTAGTCAGGCTCTTCATCCTCTACTGTGACACCTTCCCAGTCTGTTAATGACTCTAAACCACAGCATTGGAGCTAAAATAGAAATAAATATAGTTTGAATCAGGGTTGTGGAGTCGGTACGCCAATCCTTTGACTCCACCTCTCTTTTCTACTTTTGACACCGATTTCGTCAAAAGTTGTTAATGAATATTAATTAGTAATAACAAATTTACTGCAATAAAATGCACCAATTCAGATTATTTCATGGGAAGCTTCTTTAGCATTGTGAATTTATATTTGAATAAATTTGTCAATCCAAATTCTAATCAAGTGTTTTAAAATATTATAAGTATTTTGAAAATTGAAATTGTGGTGTCGGTACATTTTTACCAATTCCAACGCCACCCAAAATTGCTTCTGACTCCAACTCCATGACAATAGTCCTGATTTGAATAAAAAATATGTGTGGTGATAAAAAATTATTTTTTACATGCAAACATTCCTTCTTCAGTCAGAACCACACTTGCCTACTGATCTAAGGAAATTCCTGCCAATGGCAGTACATTAAAATATTCAGAATTTGTTTATGTGAGTGAATATATGAACTACTTTAATGGCTTAGGGTCAAGGAAGAAAGCATTTTAGAGTAATCTACCCACATTTACTTTGAAGAAGAGTGGAAAACCATTTAGAAAAAAACAACCCTTAGAAGATCTGACCAGGATTTGAATCCCATTCTCCCCATCATCAGCAGGCCAGCCTAACACGAGAGTGACGCCTTAAACCGTTCAATCACCAAAGCGTGTTCATAGCTCATTAAAGGCTGATATTTTACACGGATACTGAAAATATTTTTTATTACTCTTTGTTGGATAAAGTCGAATGTCTCTGCTACTTGGCTGTCTGTGGAGTATTGGCTCATCATGGTCCTCATTCGCCCTTCTAGCACATCTCTCAAACCATCTTGCATGACGTACGCAGCAATACCAGCTGATATCTCCAGAATGAATATAATTCCAAGGAACACGGAAAACTAAAAACACAGAACATCCTTAGTGTGTAAAAACAGTTGTGTTATCAGGCTGTTATTCTTATAGAGAAATAAACAGATTTTTTTTGGTGCACACTGTCTTACTACCCCTTAGGCTACCAGCTACTAGTGGGGTAGGGATGAGGAAGGTATAATTTAAAGTAAATTTACCCACATTTGTGTGAAGTGAGAGTGAGGAACTGGTTAGGGAAAAAAATTATCATAACACTTGGCCGAGATTCGAACACTGATCTCTCCATTATCGGCAATTCACTCTGTCGCGAGAGTGATGCGTTGGCAACCATTTTGATATCGCAGGGCTTTATGGTCTTAAAACAATCTGTTATGGTGACCAAAAAATTTCAGCTTTGTATTTCCCATATAATAATTAGTTATTAGTCAATTTTTATGAACACAATTCTTTGTTTGCTAAATATTTAGCAGGCCGTAGGTGCCTTAGGCTGTGCGGACACTGTAGCGGATATACCAAATAATTAGCTACTTTATTGTGAAATGTCTCACAAGCGCAACAAATACTATTTTGTGGAATTACGACAGGAAAGTAAAATTATAAAATACAATCAACAAAAGAATGTAACTATATTGTTGTTGTTATTTTATCAGGATTGATACTGTCAAAAGTGATAGTTGCAGAGAATATGATTTGATGTGTGAATACATTAGAGTAGATCTAGCAACTTTTTGATACCACCCTTCCTACATTTTTTTTTAGCACCACATCTTACTCTTTTGGGTTATACACTTATAGTGTACCCATATTTGCATGGAGGCAGAGTGGAAAACCGTTTTTGGAAAAACCATCCTCACTACACCCGACTGAGATTCGAACCTCAATCTCCCCATCATCGGCAGTCTAGTCCACTGTGAGAGTAGCGCCTTAGACTATGTAGCTACTAAAGCTGGTACCTCCTACCATGTCTCCAAAATAACTACTATATTGGTTACTTTTACATAAAATTTAGCCTTAAGTTTGTGTTTTTATTGACGGATTAGACCCATATGCTTTACTCTTCATTTTTATTAAAATTTGTGACTTTTGATAAACTATTACTTACCACCATAATCATGCAGGTGCTTTCCTTAGCAGCTCCGCAGCACCCAAAGAATGCGACCAAACCGATAATCACCCCCACTACGATCAGTAGTGTGGCAGGTGAGTAGAACTTATCTTCAAGGAACTGGTCATATTTCTGGTAGATTGCCAATATGGTGGTACCAATAGCAATAATTAATATACCAGTCAGCTAAAATAATAAAGATAATGTTACTAACACAGTGCACATTTTTTGTACCATATGTATTGTTGATTGAGGAGTGTGAGACGTAATCACACCTTGTGTGTGGTGTGTTGTGTGTGTGTGTGTTGTGTGTGTGTGTGTGTGCTTTTTCATATTACATAATCCTTATGTATCTTAGCTCTAGTTTTTATACTTTTTTCTGTGTGTTTTTATATACTATGTCATTTTGTTAAATTTCATTTTAATTGTATTGGTTAAGTGTAAGAAAAGGCGGTAGCCTTAACTTCGCCATTAAAGTCGATTATTATTATTATTATTATTATTATTATTATTATATTATTATTATTATTATTATTGTTTTTTCATGTGCTTAGCACATAGAGCTGGAAGCGCCTGGGACCCTACTTTTAGTGAACCACATGAAGGCTCTGTTTTGATTCCACGAGGATTCAAACTATAATCTCATCAGTCAAATTATAAACTCCAACAACTTTAATCATTTGCGTATACATTTGGTTCTCAGACTTTTTGTGGTCACCTTCAAATGCTATTATTTTTGATGGCACACTTGAAGGGATAAAAAAACAAACATCAGTTTAAAAAAACTTAATTTATTAGTGCATATAAATAATAATGGTGACTCATTTCATGTTCAAGGTCGCTAAGTTTGCCTTGTTTTTAGAATTTTACGCTTGTAGGAGTTGAGAACTATAATTTGCAGAGAGATGTTATCAAAACATAGATCGAAATTTGATGGCATGTCTGTGAATGATTTGTGATACCCCAATATGTCATGGCACACTGGCCGAGAAACATTGGTGTAGGTTTACAGTGTTGTAACAGTGCTGCAACCGATCAACTGAGAAAGGAAATGTTTGTAAATAGAATTTTTAAATAGATAAACTATCTTATTTTACATTATTTTAACAATTCCAGTATTCCTCATTAGCTTTCTCCATTTTTTTTTATTAGTTTCACACTGCTTTGTTTTTGTTTAGTTCAACTTTAACTTGGTCGCTTAGTATATTTTGGTTAATGATTTAACCAAGTTTTAAAGACAATAGTTACAGCCTTAAGAGATGCCAATCTCGTTATCTGCTATTGATGGTTATTTCAATTATATTATTATTACAGTAAGATAAAAATTGTAGAAATAAAAGAAATATTAAAGACTTTATTATTATTTTATCAAAGATGACATGAAGGTTAATAATCATCACCATTTCAAAAATTAATAAAGGTAGGTAAAGTAAAGAAAGGAAAGGATGGAACTATTTTACATATATTTATTGTTTATATGTTTTCACACTAGGTTATTTTACAACTTAATCTGTGGAGTAGGCATGAGAAGGGTAGTTTAAAGGAAGTGCACTCACATCAGTATGGAGGAGGAATGGTAAAACAACATTGATAAATCGTATTTGTAAAACTACATTGACCTAGATTCAATCCTCCACTTCTTTCGTCACTGGCAATTCAGTATTTTACAAACCTGATCCCTCAGAGTGTGTGACCACCAGTGTGCATATAAATAGGGCTTGAAACAGATAAAATGACAAATTCAATTTAAATACCTCAGAAATTAAAATAAACTTTTCTTGAAGCATTAAACATCATTGTAATAATTGTTCTATACCATATTTAATTTTTCTTCAGTGGGCTTACTCTAGAATGGTTATAAAACTAAGTTGTTATTTTAATTTACATTACTTTTATTAATTTAACATGATCTAACGTGTAATTGTGAACTCATCTATTCGTGACTTTCAGATAACTTTGTATCCCAACCAAAGATTGAACCTGGCACTTTTTGTTTTTGAAACCATTGTGTTGGCATATTATTGTGTCAGTTTGATAAGTACCATGTTATCTCTCAAGAACATTAGTATCAAAGGTGATAAGATAAAAAGAAAGTCAACCATATCACAAACATACTGCGTGTTAAATATCCATAAGTAAAATGGTGACATTTTAATTTTATTAACTACCTTTGTAGATCCTTTTAATTCAGAAAATGATTTATTAATTTATTATCTGAAAACAGCATTTAATGTTTTTTCATGACATTGACATCTTCTCTACAACTATAAATAATTGTTATATTCTGTTTATTATTTGAATAGAGTATTATAGTGTATAAAAGTGGATGGTGAAATTTCAAATAAACACTGGGAAAAATTAACATACATGTTTCAACATACTAAAGGTATAGTTAATAAATGAATTGATAAAAAAAAGGTTTATGCAGCTTTTATTACATCTGTTAAAATTATCTCTCTTACTACATAAATCATAATTTTTATTCTCCCTGATATAAATTCAAAACACTTTTGAGAATGTTACAAAATCATTCCCCCCCCCCCCCCAAATCGATTCAATATGTGTACTCACCATAAACATAAAGTTGAACGAGAATAGAAGGTATTTGATGCATCTCATCCCTTTGTTGAGGTCCACAGGTTGCGGAGCCATGGTTTTTGAATCCATGATTTTTATGCCTATCCACCTGTTGTTATTAGTTACTCGAATTAGACTAAACCTTCTATCTAGAATTCCTTTATGAATCTTATCTTTCCACTCCTATATAGTTCTAGGAACACCTTTGTCACTGTGCTCACGTCAGCAATGACTGTTATCAGCTCTACTCTTTAATGACTTTATATCAGTCGCAGGTAACCAAACTAAGGCATGAAGGCCAGATAGGGCCGATTTAAAAGGCAGTAAAGGATCAGCTATAAAATAGTTGAGTGTCTATTTACTGAGCTAAGGGTCCTGGGTTCGATTCCTGTCATGGCCGAAACATTTATCATTGGTAAAATGAGGGTTTTCCTTTCCCAGTGATGAATAACACAGGGTTGCTACAATTAATGGAAAACCTGGAATTTTAAAATATTTCTTCCAGGCCTGGAAATGTTATGGAATTTCTCATTTTTCCAATCTTTTTCTGGAATTTTTTAGGTTGTCATAGAAATTCCTATCTCCCCCTCCCCCTTTTTTTCAAATGGGTCAGCAAATCTGGAGGAAACAGGAGTAAAACAGAAGTCAATAAATGAAATTTCCAAGATATCTGAGGAAATTCAAAAGATGTACCTGAATCTCTAAATCCCTTAAATTTTTTTATCAAGCTACTGAATCATTCATTAATATAAAACTAGGTTGTATTAGTGTCATTTTTATAAACCTTATTTTTGTTTTGTGATTTACATAACATAAACTATCATGCACAATATGAACAGTGAAATTGGGGTATTTTAACGTGCACTTTCTGAACTGACTGATTTATCAGTCACGCGACTATAAACTAACTTAAATCTAGAACAAACACAACATCCAGCCCTCGGCTGTTAATTCATCACTGGAAAGGGAAACCCACATTTAACCAATGATTAATTTGCAAGTGAGTCTATGTTATGTTTTAATTATTTGAATACTTCCTTGTGTCATAGAATACATATAAATATAGTAAAAGGTGTGGAAAGGTGCAAGTATAGGGGAGTATGGAGCCAGAATTAAAAAATGAAAATATGTGATGTATATTAATTTATGTGATACTTTATACACTTTTCCTGGAGGAATTGTAGAAAATTCCTCAAAAAATCCTTGAATTGTCCTGGAAAAAATGTCATGATTTTGTGTAGGAACCCAAATATATATTATGATAAATCCAGTTGATTCAGAACTTGCATGTAATTATATAAAATAAATAATAATATCTAAAATAATAATAAAATAATAATAATAATAATAATAATAATAATAATAATATAATTATGTTAATAATAATAATAATAATAATAATTAATAACATAGTGTAATATAATAATAATAATAATAATAATAATAATAATAATAATAATAATAATAATAATAAAATAATATAATAATAATACAATATAAAATAGTTTAACAAATCCTTATTTGTTGAGATTCAGTTTTGCACTTTATTTAACAGCTTAACTCCAACTAGTGATCAAATTATGCCTGGTTCACAATATATTAGTTTGCGGTGCAACAAGGTGGTAAAGGTTTGAATCCCGGCCAGGTTCACTTGGAATGGTTTTACCTAGTCCCTTTCTCAAAGCTAATATGGGTACATTTATTTTACTTAGCCCTTCTCACTTACCATATAGATTAAACTGTTTAATAATCCTTGTATTAAAATATATGTACTAAAAAATATATATATAGCTTAATTAATGGCTAGGAAAAAACCTGCATTTATGGTTGCATGGTATAATGCGTCACACTTGTGTTAGACTGTATTACAGGTAACAGGGAGATCAAGGTTTAAATCCCAGTCGAGTGTACTTAGGATAGTTGGTTTTCCTAAACAGTTTCTCACTATCTTTCAACATAAATGCAGGTATATTTCTTCTAAAATTCTACCATCCTCATCTAGATTTCGGTGGCTTGCTCATTGTTAAGTGTTATGCCTCAAAATGATACTAGTACTCAGTTTTAAAAAAAAATTGGAAAAGAACCTGTTAATTTCTTATGACATAAAGAGCTTTAGATTTAACATGATATTAAAGATTCTAGCTCACGGTCGATTAGCAGGAATATTAGGTTCACAATTACACTCAAACCGAAATATAATTATAATGCAATATTCACCTGACAACAGTGAAACCAAAACCAGAGAAAATAGTTTTTTTATTTTTATTGTATCTACAAAAAAATAAAATAATGGCCTCAATGCTACGGCTTTTGAATTAAGAGTACAGGAAACTACACCAAGATAGTAGACTTGATTCGAGCTGTACTGCATTCTTAAGTTGTATGTTATCCTTGGGGTGAGATCACATAGTAATATAATTTTAGCTCGGGAGGTACATATTGCTATGACCTCTTGCACCATGCTATAGGAAGGAGTAAAATATTATTAGAAAAGGGTTGACCAAGTGGTACAACTTAATCAGCTTTTAGTTAAAATTATGTTCAGTAACATATTTGTACAAGCGCCCACAGACTTATTTTTCTTTTAATTAAATGTTGGATTTAAAACAATGTGAACACCCTAGGTCCTTGTGTACACACCATCCAGAAACTTTATTAAGGTGATGATAAGGCTTGAAATATGATAGATAATGTTAATAGGTAGATAGTAATAAAGTTTGATTGGGAATTTACACATAGAAACATTCATTAATATTTTACCAGGTCTTTGGAGTCGGTACACTTAACCTTCAACTCCATCTTCTTCATAAATTACTAAAGTATATTAATTAGCAATAACAAACAAACTGCAATAAAATACTTTATGGGAAGCTTATTTGGCATTGTGGATTATATTTGAGTAAATTTGTTAGTACAAATTACAAATATTGCTTTAAAAGAATAAAAAAAGTATAAAATTAAAATGATATATTTATCGTATAAGTTATCGTTTATAAGTTTTTATTTTGAAGTCCGAGTGGTACATTTCTATCCACACTAAACCCAAAATTGCTTCCACCTCTGCCATCATTGTATACATAAATTACGGTGTATATCACAATTAATTCATTTTTAAGGGTTTATTAACATTATTTTACAGAGCAATTAATGTTCCACATAATATTGACAACATTCTTACAGAGTAACTGTATTGTGATGTGATTGTAATATTTATTTAATGAAAGGAGATATTTATAAATCTCTGTACATTTCTTGAATGAAAATCTAAAGTAAATGTTTTAAACATATAGTTGAATTCACATTCTTTACAAAATATATATTATTTATAGTATTTCAACACGTGACATAATTCTAACGTTTAATCTGACAGCCATTTAATAGCCAACCCTAGCACCAGAAAAAACATACATACACATTAAATTCACTTAGAGCCGTTTCACACGAGGCAACTATTGCCCGTCAACTAATGCTGAGCCATTTCACATAAGGCAACTATCGCTCTGCAACAATCATCGGTCAACTTTCACTCTATAACAGAAAAACCAGATGATGTCTTCCCAGGCCACCCTGTTTACCATCCTGTTTGAGTAATCATCTGCTGATAAATTCCAAATTGCCGGTCACTGTTCCACTTCAGATATAAAATCGATGTTCAATAATCCCAATAAACTCACCTCACAATCTCTGCACAAGATTTGACATTGCAGTCAAAAACAAACTGGCGAGAGATAACCAGATAACCTTCCGTACCACAATAAATTTTAATAGGTGCTTGGAGGTTGGCACCACTTGGGATACTGGCCAGCAATTGTTGCCCTGTGTGAATGACACCACATAAACACATGATTAACCAAGCAGTTGCCAGGTGAGCTATAGTTGTCCTGACAGGCAACTATGCCACAAATCACCAATAGTGGGCAACTTATGAGCGACTGTTGACGGGGCAGGCAACTCAATTGCTTCGTGGGAAATCCCCAATCTACCTCTATGTTAATCAACAGAGCGTAGTGAGCGATAGTTGCTCATTGAAAGCGAAAATTGCTCTCATCTGTCAGCTATTTGAAACTATAAACTATATTTAAGTAAACAAATTATTAGAAATATATTGACATTTTTCTAGCCTGAGCGAAGGGTTCCCTGTTCAATTCTCGGTATGGCCTTATAAGATTATCATTAATGAAATTGGTGTCTTCACAGTATAATAACGAAAAGGGGGGGGGGGGGGGGGGGGAGTGGTTGCTTATTTTATATTATCTTCTGCTATAGATTAGTTTATAAGTAGTGTGTTGATATAACAATGGGGTCAGAAAGTGTGCATTAAATAGGCTACTACCTCAAATACTTTTTATAATAGTTGGAAATATGTTAAAATGTTATTTTTAATATTACTAACTTATCCCTTAGGCACTGTAATTATATGGAAGGACATAGGCTATATAAACAACCTGAAGATGCTTGAAATAATAATGACTATTTATGTATAGGTTTGTTTTTGTGCTCAACTAATACATTTGTTAGGGTTGAATGTTTAGTGTTTGTGTGACCTTCTAGGTTAGTTGTAATTCATGTACTGACACAAACTTATATTTAGAATAGTAATATTATTATTATTATTATTATTATTATTATTATTATTATTATTATTATTATTATTATTATTATTATTATTATTATTATAAATATTATTATTATGGTTATTATTATTTATTATTGCAAATTTTGCTCTTGAGTAATACATAATTATTTTTAAACTAGAAACTTTATTCTGTTTTATCATACAACTCAACTCTATTCATTTCAGGGTATTTTGGAAGCTTTGCGGGTGTTGCAGAATTAATTCTCAACCTGCAATTGCTCTGATATGAGGCATACTGCTCACATTATCATAATCCATCATGAGAATTATCTGCAATCGATAGTACAACTGTGCTGTACAGTAGTACAGTGGTATAGTAGTGAAAAATAAATATAATTGATGTAACTTAACTATCAATGTAGTAAATCAAAAGTTTTCCAAGATGACAAACTAAATCTCTAGCATTTGCAGTTGCATTTATTGACATTTAAATGTATAAATAATATTTAAAAAATCATTTCATTAAAAACTTAAAATATATCTGTTATATTAAATATAATAACACTATTATTTATTATTTGTAACTTCAAATAAAAAGTGTGAAGTGTACCCAACTCAAAATGACGCAAATTATACCGGTCAAAGAGAGTGAAGATTCTAAAAAGATGGACACAACAGAGTTTGACAAAATCAAAGATAAGAAAGAACGTGCAAGACCTCCAACCAAGGTAGTCATTCGTAGATTACCACCTACTTTAACCCAGGAGACATTCCTTAAGGAGCTGCATCCATTGCCTGAGCATGATTATCTTTATTTTGTGCGGGCAGATAGAAGTTTGGGGCAGTTTGCTTTCTCACGAGCTTACATAAATTTCCTTGACCAAGAAGATGTATTTCGCTTCAAGGAACGATTTGATAACTATGCTTTTCTCGATAAGAAAGGCAATGAATACTTAGCAGTAGTAGAATTTGCTCCTTTTCAACGTCTTCCAAAAAAACGACTAGGAAGAAAAAAAGATCCCAAAGCCGGCACCATAGAACAGGATCCAGCATATACCAGTTTCTTAGAAAGCTACTTAAACAAAAATTCTGAAAGTACAAATCCAATCTCAACCTTAGAGTATTTTCCTCCTGTGGAGAGTAAAAAGGTAACAACAACTCCATTACTGGAATTCCTGAAACAGCGATATGCTGAGAAACAGCGCATCAGAGATGAGCGTAAAGAGGAGCGCCGAAGAAAAGACCAGGAGAGGCGTCGTTTAAAGGACGATGAACGCCGTCGACGTAAAGGAGACTTACCTATTAAGGAAGGAGATGTAATTCCTAAACCATTGCAAAGTGCTGAAATTGAAAAGGATAAGTTTCGCAAAAGGGAAGAAGAAAGACAAAAATTAAGGGACAAAGACAAGAAACCCATAGATAACATTTTCAGGCCACGTGATACTAAAACTCGAGAGGGCATAGGCAGAGGATATCACGATAGCCGACAGAAAACATTGGATTCTCGATTGCAGTCCCGCAGCACTAGACTCTCAGAAGACCAGCGCCGTAAAGTTTCTTTTGATGAACGAGTGCAAAATCAAAATAAAATGTCAGACACTCGAAAGAGTCAAGAATTTATACATTTCAAAGATCAAGATCAAAAGAAAAATATTTCTGGTCTTAAGGAACTTGATTTAAAAAGACATGAAAGACATTATGGATTTGTTAAAGATTCACCAAGACCTAGTAGGATCACTGAATACAAGAAAAGCTATAATAAAGAAATGGATGGTAGACATTTTGAAAAAGGTTATATAAGAAGTGAGAGGAAAGGAAATTACAATTCTGAACTAAAGCAATCCAGTGGCTATGACCAAGAGTCACGAAGTTTTTCAGGTGCTTACAAAGGGTCCAGTTTTAAGAAACCAGATTCTGATGAAAAATTAACAAATACAGATAAAAATTTCAGGACCGAATATAATGAAAAAGATAGGAAAAAAGATTATGATGAAAAGAGATGGGAACGTCTAGGAGCTAAACCTAAAAATAAAGACTCATCAATTCTAAATGAAAAAACTGATAAACCAACTGTAGATATTATATCCACTGAAAGTAAATTTTTTGGAAAAGAAAAATATACTGGTAATTTAAAAGAAAATGAAAGCCCACATTCGGGTGAAGATGGTCCAATTAATGATTTTTCAGAGAAAAAGATTTCTGAAACACATACACTAAGAGAGAAAAATAATATTATCAATACAGAACACGTTTTATATCAAGGCGAAGGAAATAAACTTGAATCAAAGGATTCAGTTGAAACCATGCAAACTGACAAAACCTACCAGTTCCAAAGTATGATTGAGAAGGAGAAGTCCTCATGCGAGTTTGAACAGGGTAGAAAGTTGACTCCAAGGCGAAGAGCATCCCTGGATTCTGGTGATCATGAGCAGAGTGTGGATGGCGGGAAAAGTCTTGAAAAAACTCACACTAGTAGTGATTGGAGTTTGGGAGCAGCTCTGCGCCGAAACCACTCTCTTGACCTAGAAGTAGGGGCAGGAGATGCTTGCAAAGGAGAGGAAACAGAACACAGGGGAGAAGGAGTGGAGGATAAAGACAAGAAAGACCCCAGAGTAGAGAGAAGGATTAGAAATAAAGACCGGCCAGCCATGCAAATCTACCGTCCAGGTATGGGCCGTTTTAGTATGCTTCGTAAAGAACGAGAGAAGGGAGGACAAGAACCGGATTCCCCTTCTCCTAGTCCTTCACCTACACCTGGAGCTGCCATGAAGTCCATGACATTCAAGCGCAGTGTTAGTCGAGAAAAATAGAAACACTTAATTGTGGTGTCAATGCTTTTCCAACTCTTTGTGATCAAAATAGTTTACACTTTTACTATTTAATAAATTGTTCAATTTTTTCTTAATTTTCTTTTCATAAAAAAATATGTTTAGTTGAAATATAAATAAGGAAAGTCTAATTTTGGTACATGTTGTATTATATTAATAATTTTAAATTTATAATAAAATCAAACCTTCACCATAACATAAATCACAATATAACAGTAATCCCATGTCATAAAGTATTGTATAGTTTTTTGCTCCACTTTAAATTCAGATGTGTGTTGTATAATTCATCTACTGTCTTTAGGCTAAAAGATAAAACCATGTAATTTTTTCATTTGAATATAAAACTATATCTAACTTGATGCTTTAAATTTGTATATCTTCAAACATTTATTTATTTTTTTGCTATATCTATACAAATACCTAATAAATATTAATGAAATTTCAAAACATTTAAAATACTCTCATTCTAATGTCATATTTTGTGCATTTGGATTAAATTGTGACAAACCCAAATAAAATGCAAATAAAGATTACAACTGTAGCTATAAAGTGACTGTTATAATTATTGAAAAATGTGTCTGTGGACAGGCTTGAAACCCTGTGATTGTGAAGCAACTTTATGATAGTATAACCATTTATTTTTATTTAGCACCGCGTCTTACTACCCGTTCTGGTAATACGCTAATAGTTTAGAAATTGAAAGTTTGAATTTAGAAGAAAGTGAACCCATTTAGGAAAAACCACCCTCAGTTCACCCAACCGAGATTCAAACCTCAATCTCCCGTCCTCGGCAGTCTAGCTCAACATAAAACCAACGCGTTAGCTAACTACGCCACCGAGGCAGGTCTTGGTTGTTATTATTCTCTCGTAAGACCTAGTTATGTTGTGTAACGTAAACAATCAAGATACTTGAACTCGTTTGTCAGTAGGCCGAGTAATGGATATGTTTCAATGATGACCAAGCTTCTTTAGCAATGAAGTGTTGTAGGTTATCCCTACTTGAAAGCTCTGCTCCTCAATGATTGGTTGAAAGGAGTTGTCAACACCCTTCAATTTGATCATTAATAAAGTAAAGTAAGTCTCTCTATCAGCCATAGAATATGACGGGCGTGTTTAGTCTCGATACCTGGGCATAAGCCAAGGATATTATAGCATTTTGGGCCCCTGATAGTAACAGTAGTGATCAGATAGCGAGTAAACAGAGAAAATCTGTCACAACAGTTTTTACGTTTTCATATCTTTTCTGTCACAATGGTTTTTATGTTTTCATATTTTTTTTAGCATAGGCAACAACTCCATCACATTTACTATAGCCATCTTTACACTATTAATGCTATTCAATAAACACATCAAAACAAATTCTATTTGTCTCAAACTCTACTAAGAATCATATCAAAACAAAATTCTATTTGTCACAAAATAAACTAAGAATCATTCTGACCAAATGACAATGATATAAGGGGTGCGGCAGTGTCATTACTGTACATTAGTACATTATAAACCCAGGTACCTGGATTCGTATCATAACAGTTTTCATTAAATTCTGACTTTTTTTGGCAACTTTTCCTAACTTTTCAAGGTTTTATATAATGGTATTTCATTGCTTTAAGAAGTTTCAAAGATTTATTTTTATGTTGTGTTATTTGATTAATATACATGTACATATGTAATTTGATTTATAGTGTGTTGTAAGTACATACTAGTACACACATGATTATTTAGTACTATAGTTTCAATAAAGTCTTCTAGTAGTGTCATATCCTCTTCTCTATAAGATAATTATTTGGATTTTTGATCATATGGATTAACGTAGATTATAAATAGTCCGGATACCACTGTCATAATATATTTTAAGTGCTAGACATAAGACTACTATGACGATTACATTAACTATAGGAACCTGGTGCATTAAAAATGTTGGTCTTAAGAATTATGTAGTTGTAAAATAAAGTTATGACCTGTGTGCAAAAGAGTAAACATGTTTAATACAATTATAAATATTACATACACATTCCTTCACTCAAATTGTCATGTACACTCAAGTTTATCCTAAAAGCTAGCTTTTGTAACTCAACATATCACACTATGACTATATTAAAAGCTTTATCATAGTGTAATAATTCAAGGTAGGCTTGCGATCTCGGCTGAACAAAGGGTGCTCTCAGTTTACACAGAAAGATAACACACTTACCTTGGCTGTATACACTATGTTCCCAGCTTATAAACTTCACCAATTTCTATATTATGAAAGTCCATTATATCTACTATTAATATTTACAGGTATTCGAAACTCTTTGCAAACTTAAATGGTAGATAGGGAGGACTTAAACAAACCTTTTTCATCAATGAATGTATGTCAGCAGATGTCACCCTATGGTGGAAGAGGGCACTTTGGATACATACATGAAAGGCAGAAAGTGTGAACAACATTTTATATTCACAACAGTTTAGAGGTATCATTCATGTTTACATGGAGTATTCCAGTTTCACACAGTAAAAAATTGCCGGTGCAAACACACATATGTCCGGTGGTTTTGCACACAGATATTGTTCAGGGTACAATCTTAAAAGCAGCTATTCCACTTACATTGTGAGCCTATATGCTAGATGGATGTCAGCCATCTCAGAATCCATGAAACGCTCCATGTATGTACAAAATCTGCTTAATAAATGACCGGCAAAAAATAGCCATGTGACACACCACCCAACAGCACCAAACATTCATTAACGAAAATGGTTTATTTTAATGTTTCCTATCTCTCATTAAAGTTCATACAGAGAGTTTAAAATCACCCTGAATATGCATGTTTGAACTACATCATTCGTAGCCCAGTTTGTGGAAAGATTAGCCAGTACTAATATACTGTATGATTGCCCAGGGGATGCCCGAATGTACTAATCTTACATCCTTTCTGTGGAGGCTCTTTCCAAGTCCCGACGAGATAGAGCCGGGGGAACTCTTTAAGCCGAACTTAAGCCTAAATGAGTAAACCCTGATGACCGATTTCTCTTTCAGGAAAATTACCAATGGTGCCAACCGGGACCCCTAGATTCATAGTCGGGTGCTTTACCACTATGCCATGTGGTGGTTATTTTATTTGCTTAAATGTGTTAATACAACAGCCAGGAAAATTCATATAAAAAAAGATAGAAATTTTGCTTTTAAAAAAGATCACATAGCCTGGCTAGCAAATTTGAGATAAGAGTGCCTAAAGTAACATACTAGTTGATGATGACTTATTTTATTAATTGTTTTTGGCCTGTGGAGTACAATGCCTCCATCTTCCTCTATCCTTCCACCATTCTTCTCCTCTAACTTGCACGCTTTCTTTTATCTGCCAATACAATAAGTACACAGTGATAAACATGGGCTTGGAAAGGTGGGGGTCATGAGTTTCCCCCCTCCCCTAGATTTGATGAATCTCCCTAAAGGTGGGGTCCACTTATAGGTGAAAAAACTTGAATAAATTATACTTTGTTTTTTTAAATTTTAATATACCTCTCCAAAATATAATATATCTCAAATAAATAAGCCTTTGCTTTAATTGATCATTCTGTATAAGAGGAGAATAGACTTTAGACATGGTCTTAATGATTTATTTATATGCAGGAACAATAATATATTTTATTACCTGGTCTTTCTCTTAATCTACTCTTAGCTCCATCTCAAAGTTTGTGGAATGGGTTGATCCTATCACTTTGTCCTATATGTGAGATCATAGGCAGAATTTCAGCATTTTTATTGGGGGGGAGGGGGGGCTCGTACCAGATGATCTAGGGGGTATTCCATACCCTGCCACCCCCCAGTAGAAAGGGGGTCTCCCACGAATTTTTTTGTTAAAAAGTACCCTCAAAAGTGCCCTTTTAAGCTTATCCTGAACTTATGAAAAGATTAACATTTGGTACTGTTTCAATATCAAAGTCAATTTAAATATGAAGATTTTTATAACTACAAATGTAAATTTTACAAAATAAGTCCAGGCTGGAAAAAATCTATAGGATATCAACCAAGAAAATCAAAATTTGATGGAACATCCTTACACAGAGAAAATAGTTTTGGAGCCATATAAGAAAACATTTTAAATGTCCCAAAAATGCAGAGAGGTTATCTCTGATTGTGATAAGAGGGGCCAGGGGGATGTTGAGGGATAAGTTTAATTAGAAGGGAGGCCATTAGAAAGTGAAAAGAAAGTTCAACTTAAAACAAACCTAATATTGTCACTTTAGTTACTATTTGCAGCCTGCAAAAATATTTAAATTTAGGAAAATGAAAACTCAAAACTCAAAGTTTTTACAGAGTTTAATAAATGATAAGAATCATGTGATTTGAATAACATAATGAAATTCTAAACATATGGGAGATTATGAAAATAAATAATTAAAATACATAATTTACAATAACTGAGGAGATAAATAAAAAATAATAATTTAAATCACAATTTCAGTCCAGTTACTCTTTTTCTCTTAAAAAGAAACCTATTTTTTATTGTATTAAAATACTTTATCACTCTTAAAATTTCATTGTTTATATCTCGTTCAATGGCTAAAAGTACCAAGGATGATAACCTTTCCTGCCTTGTAGTGTTCCTACAATATGTTTTTAACTGCCATAAACATGAAAAGGATTGTTCATGCTGAATTCTTAGGAATGGTAAAATAGTCAAAAAAGTGCGAAAATCATTGGAAAAACATATTTCAGGTTTTTTCCACATAGACTGCTGCCCTTTCTTCAACGCTCTGCTTCCTTACTGTTTCCATTCTGTAAAAAACACTGTCGCTCTACCGTGAGACGTTCCTTGTCTAAATTGTAAGAGTTGCAAACATGATCTACACTGGATGGGTCAACTTTATTTTCACTCAGTACGTTACTCAAGTGATTCATAACATCCAAACTGTTTTCAGCTAGCATGTCTCTTATTTATTGGACAAGAATGTCAATGAGAGAAAAAGTATCTTAGCTTTGTAAAACTACTCCACGGTCTCAAATAGAGCTTTATTTCCGCCATCGATTTTTGCCGGGATTCTGCCTTTTCTCTGTAACTCTGCTGGCTTAAATACATATTTTTTGACTACTTCGGTGCAATGTTTGAATAGTTAAGTGAAAAAAAATCATTTGTTCTAAAAGATTGCAAGATTTCACTCATGCTATTAACCACATTTTTCATGACTTCATAGTTCACACTGGGAAATAACTCTTCTTAGCAACAAGAGATCAAAAACAAAATTGAAATCCTTCATGCATTTTAGTAGGGCCCTGGCCTCGCCATGACACTTAGGGTCGGTTTCTGAGATTTCACTCAAAGCTGTCAACGTAGTTTCAAAATTATCAAGTACGGAACGTACAGTTTCTACACGGCAAGACCATCTAGTGTCTCTGAGGGACTTAAATATTGTTCTACTGCAAAAGGTTTTGGTACTTTTGTGGGTTTTTTTCTTCAAAAATAGTGACTTTGGTTGATTTTTCAATGAAGTTGTACAAATTTGAAGTATGACAAATGTATTCCTTATTGAAGTAACCCCTGTGCAACAACTAATGATACATAGATTTAAAACGTGTGCCTTGCAATGAATGTACATAGTAGGATTTTCATACTGAATTCTCGCTGAAACTCCCTTGTATGGCCCTCGCATGTTTGACGCTCCATAGTAGCACTGAGCTCGCATGTTTTGTACATCTAGGTCTAATGAAATTAAGACATTCTTCAATAAATTTGCCATGTTTCACCATCGATCTTTTCTGCACGGTAAAATCCTAAGAATGATTCTTGAACTTCTAGATTGTCTGTCACGTATCTTATCACAACAGCTACTTGCTCTTATCTGGATGTATCCTGTGTTTCATCAGCAATCAAGGCAAAGGTATTTCCCTCTCTAGCTTTGTCAGCAATTTGGGTTTTTATTTGCTCTCCAATAATGGATAGTAGCTTATTCTGAAATTTTTCAGCTGTGTACTTAAAGTTTTCTCTCAGTCAATGAAGTATTTACTAACGCATTATCTTTGGAGCAAAGCTCCATCAACTCCTAAAAATTCCCTTTATTTTTTGAAGCTTGTCTCATTGTGACCTCTTAAGGCAATAGATTGCCTCTCACAAAATAGTAACTATTTGCACATCACATGCCGATACAATCTATTTGGTTCAATGTCTTCTGGAACTTGTACTTGATTGAAATAACATTATTTCGTACACAATTTATAATAGATGAACTTGAGTGTTCCATGATAAATCTGTTAGAATCAAAAGTGAATAATATACTTGTTGACTTATATTTAGTTTGTTCTAAAATTATGGGGGGGGGGGGGGGGGAGCAACTGCCCCCTTGCCCCGCTTCCCCCAAATTCCACCTATATGTGATGTTTTAAGCAGTTGTTCCAAGTCATTTCAGCCACATTGTCCATATGTGTGTATCTAGCACTTGGTCCAAAGTAGTGTCGGCCACTTGACCTACCTAGCCCTACAAATATTTTATGGCAGCCAGTTTAATGTCTAGCAGTTTCATTGGTGCTAAGAATTTCATGGCATTTGGCCTCTAAATAGACTTGCCTTATGATTGTTCAACAATTGCCTTGCAAAGCCTAGATATTACAACTATCATACATACATACATACATAGCTATTCACACAGTTCCCCCACAAGGTAGTGTAAGAATTTTAATTCTGTCAAGGTATACTTTTATTCAGCTTTAATTTATTCTTAAGTGATTATTTATTTTAAAACTTATTATTTTCAATGGACATTGCATTGCGTCGAAGGAAACCCCTAATAACAATGTAAGTACAGTTATCTGATCAAGAAATTATTTTTTTTACTGGAGTTTAGTCCAAATTATTCTGTCCCCGCTTTAAAAAAAAACCCACCCTGATCAGGTGTAAAATATTTTGTCGTCTTCTAAGAGACTCGTAATGGCCGCACTATACAAGGAGGAAAGAAATTGACTCTAGAAGTGGGGAAAGGGAGAGAGGAAGGAAGAAGCGAGGCTGGGCATTGTTGAAGAGAAAAATAACAAAGAAAGGAGGGACGCGGACTGAAAGCAAAATAAATAGTTGGTTTCTTTTTTGTTTGAAGAAAGTATCATGATAATGGCAGAGCTTTATTAATGCCGATTACCCCACAATCAGGCCAGTACAAGATAGTACAACGTTTTGGGACCACGTTAATTACTACCAGAACAAGACTGTGAGTAATAAGTGAGAACTATCATCTAACATCTTCAAAGCTGGAGACTACATACCAGACGCCGTTAACCTGAGGTGATATGAACACAAACGTTAATGGTGATACATCCTTTGTTAATACTACCTTTTCGACCAGATTTTATTAAACTTTTAACTTTTATTGCTCCAAGTTCAAAGGTCAACATTAATTTTAGTTTAATTCACTGGCACTAGAATTTTTTTCTTGTAGACGTAATTTTACTGTTTTATCATTGGCTCTAGAAAGAAACTAAATTTTTATTAACCAAAGTAACGGCTTCGACTAATGCAATGACCTTATCTAGTGTTAAGTGTTTTAGTATAAATGTATTCTGTATATATATTTAAGAAATTCAAATTGTTTATTAAATAGTGGCTCGTTCAATAAGCCCACTTAAACAGTAAGGTTATATTTTTTCCAACATGACCCAGAGGTCCTGAGAGGGTCCCGTGCTATATTTTTTTGTAGTATTATAGGTTTTTTTCCCCTGAGATAGTTGTAGTAAAAAGTAAATGTTATTTGTGAACCCAAATATTGTAATCACATTTTTTTTATTTGTCTGAGCTAGTCCACAATTCATTTATCACCCATCTTATGTATTTTTCATTGAGGTCAGTGGACTTTAAGTTAACTAATAGATAAATTCTTAATGTAAATAAATATATATATATTTCCTCTACTTTCCTATTAAAACACACATCCACAATATTATTAAAAATATATTAAAGTTTATATTTTAACTAAAAATTATTCCACAGTAGGCGAAAAAATTGTGCAGCTCAAAACTACAACTAAGCACTTAATCCATCCTCACTAACTTTTTCCACACATCCCTATTCTTGCATACTACCTTTGCTTCAACAACATCCGTACACCAAGACATACATGTTATTTTTTTAAACTCTTTTATGTTAATATTTTTTTCATATGTATATATTTGCTTCCTTTGACCATTTCTTGTGGTTTGTTATTTGTTCCTGTCTGTGTCCTATCATTATTTACCAATTTCCTATTTGTTTTTTCTCGTTTCCTCTTTTAGGAAGTTGCGTTGCATATTTCACAATCCTCCCTGATGAGTTTTTATATAATGAAACCTAGATCAGGGGATTGGGAGGTAACTATCTATTTTTTTTCAAGAGGCAGCCATTACCTTTTTGTCAATTGTCAGAAATATAACGTGTGAACTGTGTTCTTTTCATTGTAAAAGCCATATTTTGCTTGTTCCCTTTTATCTATCTACCTTTCCTGTCTTTCTTCCAAATATATATTTCACTCATTCGTCTAACATTTAACCACATCTTACATGGCCTACCCCTCCCTTTTGATCTACACACCATATATTTGCTTCATCATTCGATCCATATTTATCCTCTAACATACCCAAATCAATGTAAGATTCCTCTTTTACATTGATCTATCATCAGGGAAGTTTCTAAATCTATTTCTCTGCTTTTCAAACTAACCTTCAAACTGTGGTAGCTAACTATTAAACACGATAACTATCAGAACAGTAAAAATAAATGGTACGGCACACCGCACAGACTTTCTCTCTCTTTCTATAAACTCGTAAGATTTCTGAACGGAATAATGTACATTGTATCATCACCACTCCACATAAGAACATGCATAAAATAATATACAATGATATAGAATCAATGAGAAAAGAGGCGCATCTTTGTCCACCTAAGAACTTTTCAAACAGTTTAATGTCTTCCACAAGGGTCAACACTTCGTATTAAAATTTCGATTTCTGGTTAAAATTTTAACATTTTAAAAGGTGTTGCAGATCTTCAAGTCATCGCATTGATATTTAATTATTCATTTATACATTTTGACCATTAAAAAATGTAAATATTGACTATTGAGTCTAAAATGGAGATAGATCATTGCTATGCAAACATTTCTCCTAAGAGATTTAAGGAAAAATAACATACTTTTTTTAGATACTTATATTTAATTACTCTATGGCATTGGAGTATTATTGCGTTAAGACTTAAGTAGTATATGTTTACAACTAAAGCTCACTAAATTGTATTAATATATTTGCAAATATCTCAGAAACTGCTGTTTTTATAAAAATATATGTCAAATAAAAGTTTTTTATTTCTAATAGTCCTACAATTTTGCAATGATAAGTTGTTTAGTTTCTCCAATAGTTGTGGAGATACGGAAATTAACGCTTCTGTAATGTACCCTAAAAATCATTTTCATAGGAAAATGAAAATAGCCAGTTTATTTATAATCTTAATCAACGCCTAGATACGAATTTTAATCAAAATCGTTTAAGCAGATTTTGAGAAAACCAAGTTTTTCTCTTTTCGCCCTTCAGTAAACTACCCTTAATTTTAAGTTTTTATAGACACACAGACAGACGGCATTGCAAAGACTAATTTTTTAGGGTTCGGGGGGTCATGAGACGTCGACATCCATCAACATTTCAGGTTAGTTATTTTTTTTACGGTCGCAATACTTAAACTTTAATGTCCAAAAAGTTAAAAAAATTCATATAATTGCGTATATATTGAAAGTTATTGATTTTATAAAAATATGTTTCGGATAAAATATCTGTATTATAAATATATATACATATTTGTAATGCTAAGTAATTTCATATCTCAAATAGTTTCGGAGCTATTTAAAAAAATGTTAATTTACGCATCAGACCGGAGCCCTTAAAGCCATTTTGCCGAAATATTGAGGGTAGCCATTTTGTTTGGAATATTTATTAATGTTTATAAATGAAATTTAATCAAAATCGTTGGAGCCGATTTTGAGAAAATAGACTTTTTCTCTTTTTGCCATTCAGTAAACTACCCTTAATTTTAAGTTTTAATAGACACACAGACAGACGGCATTGCAAAGACTATTTTTAAGGGTTCGGGGGGTCATGAGACGTCGACATCCATCAACATTTCAGGTTAGTTTTTCTTACGGTCGCAATACTTAAGCTTTAATGCCCAAAAAGTTAAAAATATTTATATAATTGCGTATATATTGAAAGTTATTGATTTTATAAAAATATGTTTCGAATAAAATATTTGTATTATAAATATATATACATATTTGTAATGCTAAGTAATTTCATATCTCAAATAGTTTCGGAGCTATTATAAAAAATGTTAATTTACGCATCAGACCGGAGCCCTTAAAACGATTTTGCCGAAATATTGAGAGTAGCCATTTTGTTTGGAATATTTATTTATGTTCATAAATGAAATTTAATCAAAATCGTTAGAGCCGATTTTGAGAAAATCGACTTTTTCTCTTTTTGCCCTTCAGTAAACTACCCTTAATTTTAAGTTTTAATAGACACACAGACAGACGGCATTGCAAAGACTATTTTTAAGGGTTCGGGGGGTCATGAGACGTCGACATCCATCAACATTTCAGGTTAGTTTTTCTTACGGTCGCAATACTTAAGCTTTAATGCCCAAAAAGTTAAAATTATATATATAATTGCGTATATATTGAAAGTTATTGATATTATAAAAATATGTTTCGAATAAAATATTTGTATTATAAATATATATATACATATTTGTAATGCTAAGTAATTTCATATCTCAAATAGTTTCGGAGCTATTATAAAAAATGTTAATTTACGCATCAGACCGGAGCCCTTAAAACGATTTTGCCGAAATATTGAGAGTAGCCATTTTGTTTGGAATATTTATTTATGTTCATAAATGAAATTTAATCAAAATCGTTAGAGCCGATTTTGAGAAAATCGACTTTTTCTCTTTTTGCCCTTCAGTAAACTACCCTTAATTTTAGGGGTAGATATCCAATTCCAAAAACCCCTCGGGGCAACCCTATGAAAACCCTAGATATCAAGTTTCAGCTCAATCGGTAAAACAGTTTAGGCTCTAGTTGGAGGTACAGACAGACAGACAGACAGACGGAAATTCAAAAACCACTTTTTCGGATTCAGGAAGTCATGAAACGTCAAAATTCATCAAAATCTCGAGTTCGATTTTTTTGACGATCACAATACTTTCTCTACCTGTAAGATAGAGAGAAAGTAAAAATTTTGAATTAATATAAAACATGGTATAACACGGTTTAAATTGGAGCTATCCCACTTTCCATTAGTGGCTGGAGCACGAGATTAAACAGATACAAAAACTTCACAGCTCCTACTATAACCCATGATTTGGCCTAGTGCTCTATTTCAAATATTTTAGAATGAATAATTTTAATGCAACAATTATTTAAAGAAGTTAATTGATAAATAAATATACTTTACATCCATTACTGTTTCCAGCCTGTGGCAGTTTTTTTTTTATTCAAGTCATATTCTCCACTACTTGTTTGCTAGGCCTGTCATAATTTCATTGGTGGCATAATTAGTCAACAGGATAGTTTCTTGTTGATCAAGACTGCAGAGGACAGGGAGATCAAAGTTTGAATCTTGCTTGGGTCAACTTTTTTTTTCCTAAACAGTTTTTTACTTTCATTTTACTTTTTTTCATTTCATCTATAATCAACCTTCCTAATTTCTAACCCATAAGTGTAATTAGTACCTAAGCATATAACCCGAACGGGTAGTAAGACGCAGTTCTCAGTATTATCATAGCTTCATATGTCTTATAATTTAACTTTAGACTAGGCTAGGCGCAACATCCAGTCCTCAGCCATTTATTAATCACTGTGAAAGGGTAAACCCCCATATTTCATCAATGATACATTTTTCGACCATGCCAGGAATCAAACTCGCGACCCTTAGCTTGGTAAGCAGACACACTACCAACTGAGCTAAGATGTCAGACTGATATACTGTATCAAATTTTAGCTGACAAAGCTATTCTTTAAAGTGTATGTATGGTAGGATTTCAGATTATTTAAAAGTTACAAAATTTACTAAAATAAATTTAATATTTTCATACATCAAGTCATGTGGATCTTCAGCTGATATATAGGGAGATTCTAAACTCTACCAATTTTGATGGTAGCTAGGGAACACTAAAACACCCTAAAATAAATCTTTGTTAAAAACACATTTTAATTTACAGCAGTTACTCAAAGAAGCGACAGCCAACAGTAATGCAGACCTGAAAGTGTTTATTCATTGATTGCTGTACATTTTCAAAAATTCCCCAGCCCCATACATGTCAGTCATCTCAGAATTTGTGAAATGTTACATGGACAAAGTCCCCTTTACAAATGATATTGAAAAATAGCCATTTGACTCACCCTTTGATGCTAGAGGTAGTTGTTGTGTCATGACTTTTGCAGACATAGATTCACTAAAGAAAAAGGCTTGTTTTCTCCCATTAAAGTGAGTTTCAATTCATCCTGTATATTATATTAAAATGATACCAATGTTGATCACCATAAAATATGTATTTTTATTCTTTAAACTGTTTGTATAAATATATATATATATATATTTTCGTTAGCTATAACATAGATATCAAAACATTTTAGTTTTAGAATAATTAGTCTCATAATGGGTTTCAAGATTTTATTCACATCAATTTATACATTTCCAAACTTTTATAACATACTAGTCTTACTATACTATTTTCAATCTTAAAAAAACACTTTTGATATGCAAATATTTCATGGCATGTAATTGGAGCTAAATGGATGTTCTTTACAACCATATCACAATTTTTGATCCTGTTTATTACTTCATAGGAAGTTATGGAGTTTGCAACTTTGTACACATTACTCCTCAGTCAATCCTATCCTCAGTTTTTTTTTTGACCTTATAATTTCTACACTAATGTAAATATTTAATCACATACACTGTTCTTAATAGAGATTGTCAAATAATTATGATGTGCCCTTTTGGTTAACAATGAATGTGAGTATCTCGGGATGTACCCTTTGTTTACCCTGAAAGGCAAAGGCCTATCTTGCTTAATAGCATCATATTGTTCAAGGTAAGCTTATCTTTCAGTGTAAACATACATATAAGTAAATTAATCCAGGCGATCCAGTTTATTTCAGAGCTGCTAAGGCTGACCTATCAAAGAATAAAAAGTGGTAGAAAAAAAAGAGTGCATTTTTAAGAAATGTTGGGTCACCACATCTTTTATTTAACTATAATCTCATAGGATTAACCTTTTTTTAATTTCTAGACAGATACAAAATAAAATGGCTTTCTTATCATCTTAAGACTCAAAACAAGGACTACTTTAATTAATAAAAAGATAATTGTTTTAATTAACACCAGTCTTAGAAGAATGAATCTTAAATTTTAATAATTTTTCAAACATTACAAATTTTATTTTCATATTTATGTAATTGAAATCAATAATTTTTTCACAAATAATCTTGCCTTTAAAAAGATCTGTGTAATGAATATTTTATGTTTCTAATACAAAAAAAACTATTCATGTTAACTATCTGGAACAGAAAAAATTAATAAAAGTAATAATATTGTTAACCAATAGAATGAGTTATTTGGAAAAAAAAAGCTTTTAAGAACACTAATTTATCTCATAAGTTCTCAAGCTTTTAAATATTTAAACATATTTGTAAAGTAGGCAATGTCAAATTAAAAATCATGTTTACATAATTTTAGGACACCCATTAAATGATTGTATTATCCAGGGATATTGAAGGAGAGTTATTCTAACCAAGTTGGGTTTATCTCCAATTTATTTTGCTAATATAAAACATCACTTTTAACACACTTATCTAAATTAATAGATTGTTCATTGGTTCATAGGTGTTTATGTTGATTTTGATTTAATTTTGATACCTAATAGTTTTCCTCAGCAGAGTCAATGGACCAAATGTAAAGAATAGGGGGTTAACTAATGAAACATTGAGCTATTTAAAGGAACTCACCCAGCTTACAATATAATACAACTAAGTTTCACTAAACTGACTCATACTGCTTCCTTATGGCTTGTGCGAGACAGCAGGAGAATACAATGCCAAGCATCTGAAACAAAGTTTCAATTGGTTATGCACAAACATTTTATTTATTAAACAATTTAAATCATGGTCCACTTTAACGGCACTTTGGTCAAAATCTTTCAACTTAGAGCCGTAGGGATGGTCTAACCAATTGTATTCAATACAGTATGAACATATTTTGGCCCAAACAAATTTTTTAATATTTATTATAGTTCTTAATTTAGGTGGTTTCATATATCTACTATCTTAATCGGGTAAACTTTGCAATAACGTGTAAAATTAGATTTAAAATGTTTCATTGCATTCAGTTCAACTAAATATTTTAGACAAAACAACCGCTCCAAACTCTTTACCACCATGTAGTGAAAGGTCACAACTACTTTCACAGCAATAAATTTTACGTTTTACCAAAACTCATACCAAGAGATTCTTAGATCAGTAAGCAACTAAATACTCCTTTAAGATATTTAAAGGGTTACTTACTAAACACAAAAAACAAATTTACAATTTTCTCTCTAAATAAAATACAAGGTGAGTAGCAGGCACTTACTTGAAGAAAGGCAATCCCAATCCCGACTCCTCCAAGTGTCACCGCATGTTCCTTCGCAAACAAGCCCAGTTTATTCAGACATCCGACTGTGTAAAGATTAGGGCTGTCTTCTGTGCAGTTGACACTTCCCCACATCCCATTCACAGGTGAGCAGCAAGACATTGGCAAATTTAATGTGGGAGTTTCAGATGCATTTGTCGATAGTGTGGTCGGTGCTTTGGGGCTCCAGTCTGAGGCAGAGTGGATCCCACAACAGGTCATCTAAGAAAAATAAATTATAAAACATTTTACCACCAATATTTTAACACAATTTAAGGTTTTATAAAAATCCTACCCTTCCTTTTGATCCACACACTATCGTTATATATTTGCTTCGTCACTTGATACACACTCATCCTCTCAACATGCCCAAACCAATGTAAAACACTTCTTTAACAATGACCTACTGGAATACCTTTCAAATTGCACTCCTTCAGCACCCATTCATTACTGACTGTCCATCCAATTTTTTACAGTCAGTATATTATATAGTATAAAGCATACATTTTATACTAATATTTTGTATCCATACAGATAAGACATCCACCAGCTATTAGAAAATTATTCCAACTCAATTCTAGGACATGCACAAAAGTAAGACACTTAGCAAACCGGCGAGAAGCATTAGGTACTGTAACACTTTGTTAAGATGTCAGACTGCAAAGCTGAAAGTACAAGAATGAACCCGTCTAGAAAACTGAAATTAACGGACCAGAGGGTTCATTGTGCTGACCACATGACCCTCTATCCGCAAATGTTGGCACTTAGATTGCAGTCTTTATGCCATGGAGTTTTATTTTATAACATTTACCAGGAAAGAGTAAGGTCATAGTTTAAATACAATGTACTCGGGGGTTTCTTTTGCATTATATATATTCAGTGTTTTACTGGATTTGATGGTCAAATCTTTCATCTCATAAGCAAAGCATAATATTTTGAATAAGAGATAAGCATGAAAAAAATGATTATTTAAAAAAAAATTGTTAGGTGTAGAAAATCTAACATGCTTAATACCCCACCCTCCTACCTCAATGAGAAACTTGGACTCTACAGTTACAGCTCATGCTCACTTCTGAAACACTTTCACCTCACCAACAATCTTGTAAATATTTTAATGAACACATTAAAACTATTCAAAAACTGAACATCAAAACTGGAATTACAAATAAACTTTAAATAAATAAAACAAATTAAAGTTTTTTTCTTAACAGAAATTAGAACACATTACACACAATTAAAGTCAGCCACCATGAAGTATATGTTTACTCGCCAGAGTGATCATTAAATAAACATACTGTTAATTCTTACTACCCAACTGGTTTTAATTATCTACAACTATACAAAGAACCCCAATTTATTTCATACATCCTTAAGCTAGAGATTTTGTTGTGTTTCATGAAAAATAAATACTGTCAACAGTTAGACATCGATAAGACTGTTTATTTATGATTACAGGCCTTCATATTGTATATCGATTGTTTGTTTGGAATCGATTCAGGTAATTTGATCACTTAGTAAGCGTTATACGAGTTTTAAGAATCAAATAATGACTTGCTAATTCATAATTTGTTTTTAAATTGATTTTAACTAAGAATTTAATATTTAAAAAAAATATGTTATAGAAATATTTGTAAAAATATTCAAATGTAGTCCTGCCTGATAAACTAGGAATTAACATATTGCAAGAGTCGAAAATATGTTCGTGTGTAAAATAATGTTCCAATGATTATGTTATAATTGCTAAGCATGTTGTTTTAGTCTTTTATTAAAAAAAATCTATTTTTTTATTTTCATTTTTCTTAGTAAAATAAATTATAATCCTTCAATGATGAACAAAATTGATCAAAAGGTAACAAAGCCTAATCTGTTTGTTTCACATGTTTTTTTTAGAAACTAAACTCATTCTTTAAACACGTAACTAAATACACTCAAGTTTTAATTGATTTGATTTTTAAACAATAATATAGTCTATATTGTTTAATTTACTGGATTTTAACCATTTTTTGCAAGAGGTGGTTGGGGTTGATTAAAATTGATAGCATTGATTGAAATAAATCTTAATTTACAGTTTAGGTCTGTATTGTGTAAATCCTTAAAATGTATAACAATTTGCTAGGTTTTGATTAGAGATTCGAAAATAAAATGTAATTCGGATTCGCAAAATAGTGGTTTCAACCCATCTCTGATATATATATATATATATATTATATTATATATATATATATTTATGTATATTTAGAGTGGTTTTCTCATTCCCTCTTCATGCTAATGCTGTTCATTTTCTAATTCATCTTAGTCCCCATCTCTTAGATCAAGTCACTAATAACTTTGGTGTTAGAATGCACTAACTAAACTAATAATACCAATGAAATGAAAGTGACCATTATTAAAACATTTTTCATACCTCTGTTTGCAGCTCATCCCAAGCTTTTGTGATCTCCGTGCTATTATTGTACTTGTTCATTGTCTCTTCCAGTTTGTCCACTATAAACTGTTCAGCATTGTTTTTCAGCACATAACCAGCTATTCCGGCAGAAAGTTCCAGAATGAAGATGAATATTAAGAATACTGAAAACTGTAACAAAGGAATACATACCATTTTATACTGAGCGGCAATTTCAATTTGATTTGGCAGTTAACAGCAACTTATTTAAAGGTTTAAAAATTTATTTTAAAGGTGCATTGATTTTATATTATTTACATATCATAGAATGGCATATGGCATGGAAAAGAGTTTTTATATTTTTTAGCTTCGCACCTGCTCAAACTTTAGTGTGTATGTTATTATGTTCCTTATGCCATCGTTTTTAATTCAAGGTAAAAAATTATTGCAGTAACCTAACACCAACAACTATTGAAAAATGGCCCTGGATAAAAGACAAACCAGGGTGGCTCTGTGGTAGAGCATTGGTGCGCAAAGCCAAAAGTCTTGGGTTCGATTTCGTTGTCTGAGGTTATCATTTTTCACTTAATTGGATTAGAGTGAATTAGATTAATCCTGTGGATAACCATTATCAGTTTGTAATACGTACCATACATGAATTAACATTATTTTAAAGCTTTTGTAATCTCTTACTATGCTAGAAAAATTCTTTATCCCCTTAAAATGATTGTTTTAGCCCTAGTTAAAAAAAAAAAGAAGTTTGGCGTTGCTTTCAGCAAAAGGCAATATATTTTTACCATCAGTTTTGATTGAAAACTTACTTGAACATTTTTCTTTAGCTCTCTTAAGAGTTACTCTAGACATTAAAAAAAAGGAGAATATACATACTGTGATCACCATGCAATGGTTTTCCTTCACTGATCCACAGCATCCAAAGAAAGACACAATTATAACAATGGCTCCTATGGCGATTAAAAGGGAGGGGACGGAGAAGAAGCTGTCGTCCAAGAAATCTTCATAGTTGTAGTAGGCTGTCTTGATGACTGCTCCCACAGAGAGTACCACAATACCAGTAATCTAGAATATAATTAAAAATTACAAATATGTTCCTTACTTACATGGTGTCTACTAAACTTAACCAATGAAATTCCCTAAATTTTCCCTGATCATTTCCTAAAATTCCCCCGACTCAAAATATGTCACACCCTTCTCAAACCCTCCTTCTCCCAAACATTATTTTACTAATCTTTTATATGACTAATAATAGTTTTAAAATTTTAATAAACTTTTTTAAAAATTTGTATTAAAATAGTCTACTAGGAATTATAAAATTATAAAATATATTACACAGCTACAAAAAAAAGTTTGAATCACTTTGTATTTAATAATTATTATATTTCATATTTTAGTAAAACAATATTTTGCCAGATTTGTTTTTGTAATTTACCAAATTCCCGACATTCCTGATCACTTCAAATTCCTAGATAATTCCAGTTTTACCGGATGGTAGACACCATGTTACAGTACCCATAATATGAATCACTCTATACAAAAATATATTAATTAAATTAATTCAAGTAATAATTAAGTGAAGTGCCCAGTTTAACAATGAAGTGACTGATTAAATAACTTCCAATAGTTAAACTTATATAATTACATTAACTATTTTAAGCTTATTTGTTTCAAAGGTTACAAAATTTACTTGGAAAATAATATATTTTATTTACAATCAAAATTTTAATGTTTGGAGGGACAAACTTTTCAAACTAGAGAAAAGAATTACATTTTATGGATCCAATGTTTTCATTAATGTGGGGGTCATGATAGTAAATTTACTTGCTTTAGGCTCTGTGAATTTGCATTTTCTCCCGCTTTAGCGATAAAGAAATGGTTTCATGAAAAATGCTGACTTTGTAGAGAGAAAGGGATATAATTAGCGAAAACAATACATTATCATCTTTAGAGGTTAAATATAAAAATATTAAGAACAAGGTGCTTTAATAATATTCACACCCGCCTCTGTGGCGTAGTTGGCTAACGCGCTAGTCGTGTTGAGCTCGACCGCCGAGGACGGGGAGATCGAGGTTCGAATCTCGGTCGGGTGAACTGGGGGTGGATTTTCCTAAATGGTTTTCCACTCTCCCTCCACGCAAATTCGGGTTCACTTCCGCTATTCAACCTTCCCAAGTCCTAATCCATTAGCGTAATTAGTACTTAAGCATATAACACGAACAGGTAGTAAGACGCGGTGCTAAAATAATAAAATAATATTCACAACTGTATTTCATGACCTTTGAATGAGTCTCAACCTATATTAATGTAAGTAATCACTAATACGACATACATATCAAACACTCAGCATAGTTTTAAGAGTATTATATATAGTTAAGACACCTTAGCTCAGTTGAAAGAGTTTATGCCTACTAAGTCAAGAATTCTGGGAGACATCCCAGTAGGACAGATTGATTTGGGCTTCTTCACAAGCTAGTACTATTGTATGTGAGCTAAGGTTTACTATCTTTAGTAGTCTAGTAGTCACCTTAAGAAGCAGGGGCGGATTTACTTTGCACGATGCCCTGGGATGAGGCAGCCTGCTGCCCACTTAAGGGACACGAAAATTTCAATTTGTATTAGAAATGTTAAGTATTTTGAGTGTGATTTCTTAGACTGTTCAAAAAATTATGCAGGTTATTTAAGTCAACAGTACATTATTCAAGAATGCAATGATTTTCCAAAATGTGAACATGGGGTATTTCTGAATTTAACTATATTCTTCAGCAGCAGTGTGCCAACTATTATCTACAACCTAACAAAAATGATAATTTATTTTCCAATTAATGAAAGAAACACACCTAATTTTACAGCACCTAAGGGTTAAGACCAAGACCGAGAGTGGGAGCTTATATTTCATATTTTACCACCACTGGTAAATAGCCCCTTGTATGAAACACATTTCAAGATGTTATATATATATTTATTTTATAAAGGTGTTACTTACACCATGTTTTATGTTTTCAATGAACGTCAAAACATATATTGCAAATTTGGCATTAAGAAGTTGGGTCACTCCTGGCACAATAATTATTGTGAATCAAATAAGTTAAAATAAAATAATTAATTAAAATTTCTCAACCACTATTTCAAAAGGTCATTTGGAGTCAAGATAGACTCCCCCAGTCGCATCAGCTTTTTTATCATAGAAAAAATATGAATGAGGTCAGCGACCGACGGTAACGTATAGACAATAGATTATCGTTATCTGTGTTGCCAGTTCTATATATACCGGTAGGTTGTTTTTGTTACAGTAAATGTATTATTTAGTTTTTCATTAAAAAAAATATTTAGGGGTCTGCCTGATGTGTTTATTTAAAACTAAATTAATTCCAAATATTAATATATTTCTATATTACTGTCTCAAAATCTTAACAATGCATTGTATACTTTATAGGAGTAAGAAATGCCCAGCTAATAGGCCTACCTATTTTCTTGTAAACAATATCAAACGCCATGTAGTTTTGGTTTGGTAGTTGTCAAAACAGAAGAATAGCGGTGTGTTTGCACCCATTAGTCACACGCGGTTATATTAAACTTTTAGGGCGAATTAGGTATAATCTACCAAATAATTAACTTCATAAAGTGTTAAGACGCATAATCACTCCTGTGTGTAAATGATGAAAGCAATGTTTCTTTCATAATGCAAATAAAACAGAAAACGGCACGTTTGTCATTGTTGGTAATAAATAATTTGCCCGATTAACATTATTTCAAGTTTGTAATTTTAGGTATTTTTACAACGTTCAAAACAAAGCAATTCGCGTTTATTAAGTTGCATTTCGTTTATCACAATCCTATACAGGTATGTTTACGCTTCCATTGTATATTGTTTAATTAAAACTATGACAAATCACTTTAAACTTTGTTGATAAAATCGCTTTACTCCTAAATCACTGAAGATTTGTGATAAGCATGAAGTCCCAATCAAAAACTAATACTTCAAATATGGTATAGAGTCTAGAAAATAGCCCATACAATGAAATTGGTTTAAATAATAAAAAAACGTATATATTAAAGAAAAATGACATTGAGAAGTGGCTTACATTAGTGAGTATTAAAACTGCAGTGCTCATAGTAAACATAAATCTTTTAATGACTCATGAAACGAAACAAACACGACGAAGCTTATAAAGCAGTATGAAAGTTTCTTCAGTCTTCTACGTGCGAATATACTCTCTTGATGCTCCAGCCCTCAATGATAATATGGGGCAAGTTCTTTGCCTCACAATCATGTGCAAAGGTTATTCATGATTGTAGCGGTGGATTTGTGACGTCACGTGGGGTAAGTCAACATTGGAAGACTTGTCACTGTATTTACTTGAAGGATGTCAAACATAACAGCTGCAGAATACACCCCTAACTAAAGGTTTTAAATATAAAGGTGTCAGAGCATTATGTCCCTCGGAACGAAGTTTAAAAAAACAAACACCAACGATTGTGTTTTGTCCTGTCAAAACATGTGTCGATTTAGACGCGTTTCCTACCTACCATATGCCAGCCAGAGGGAACAAATGAGCCAATTTCCCAAACATTTCCTTTTACAGAACAAATTCTTGCTTCAGTTCAATGTTTATTAAAAAGGCCTTCTAGAAAATCCAAAACAAACAAACTTTTTGCGATCAATATTGAAAACATTTTACTTTACTGGTATTAACTTTTAAGTGTAAAGGTTTTTTATAATATCTATTAAAAGTGAAAGTTTAAGATCACATTGGACGTGAAAGATACTTCACTTTTCTAGCGGCCAGATAGGTTATTTCTATGAATATCGTATTTGAAAGGATTTTTTTCATGTGCATAGAGTTGTTAGTAAAGAACATACAAGTCACCCGCTTCGTTGGCCGCATGGTCTAACGCGCTACCCTGCAGTAGACCAGACTGCGATGACGGGGAAATCGAGGTTCGAATCTTGGTCAGATGTACGAGGGTGGTTTTTCCTAAATGTATTTCCACTCTTCCGTTTACGCAAATGCAGGTACACGTCTTTTAAATATAACCTTCTTAATCCCTAAAAACATTACCGTAATAAGGACATAAACGTATAAACCGGACAGGTAGTAAGACGCAGTGCAAAAAACAAAACAAAAAAAATACAAGTCCAATGCCACAGGTCTCCTGAATCCTTCGAGAGTCCTGGATATAGAATAGTCACTTGTAATAAACACTTTCATGAATTTTCTTGTTAAACTCACTCTAACTAAAGTTGGAAGAACCTTATCAGTAAGTGCAAACAGTTTATGAACCTGATTTCATGTATTCACAGGGACAAGCTATACCATGATGTTGGTAGGAAGCTAGTTCTGGGAGGTCTTTCGTACCAGAGTTATTCTATATAGTAATTATAGAATCCCTATATACATCGCCCAAAAAGAAATGAGGCTACTGGGGAGTGGAGGAGGTTACATAATAAGGAGTTACATGGCCTGTACTAATCACAAGATTTGTTAAGGTAATTGGTCTCTTAAGCCGCGTACACACCTAACGAAAGAACACAAACGAACATAAACGCGCACGAACGCATGGAATAAATCAGACCGAAAAGTTTAGTGTTCGTTGACGCTCCGTCCGTATAGTGCAGATTTATTTAATGTTCAAAGTATGGATGCTGTGGCGTATAACGATCGCTGATAAACATGTATTGGTAGGCGAACTACTATTAGTTTTGCTTTGTTATGTCTGAGGTTAACCATACCTGAATGAGAAACTACTTTCGTTCTCTCTCTTCGATATGATGCCTAAAAAACATTAAATTTAAAAAAATCCCTACCATATTCTTATCGAGACTACATTTTAATCTGCCACACTTAACGAAAGTATTATATTTACTTGTAAAGACTGCCTGTCTTTTTTTTTTACTTCTTCAGGCGTAGTGTTGTACCTACTTGGTGACAGAGGTTAACAACCAAGAGTCATTCTTCATGCGTACTATTTTGTAGCAGGGATCAAAAAGATTCCACAGCACAGTAAGTCGCTCATAAACGATAATATTGTTTCATTAGACCACTCCATGTCGAAGCAAGCCTGCACTCAGAAATGATAAGAGGATGAAATACACCGTACACACCTGGCGCGCACAGACGAACAAAAACGAAAACTTAAAGCTGATGGATTGCGTTAAGCGATGTTCGATGTTTGTTCGTGGTCGTTTGTGATTGTTTTCCCGTGTCCCAAGTTTTTGTTTGCGTTTGTTTGTTAGTTCGTTCATGTATGTTCATGCTCTTTCGCTAGGTGTGTAACCGGCTTTAGATTACGGTGGGGAGGACATGGGAAAATCTAGAACCGTGTTCAAGGTACTGACTGGTAAACACAATGGGAAGAGATCATTGGGAAGATTTAGATGCAGATGGGAGGATAACATTAGAATGGATCTAAAAGAGATAAGGTATGAGGTGAAATGGATAGAACTAGCTCAATAGAGAGATAGGGTGTGATTAAGTGGACTAGATAGAACTCTCTCAAGAGAGGGAGAGGGTGTAATTAGGTGGACTGGGTAAAACTAGCTCAAGATGGGGAGAAGGTGTGATGCGGTGGATTGGGTAGAACTAATCAGATAGCGATAGGGTAGATAGGTTAATGAGGTGGATGGAAACTACTCAATAGAGTAGGGTGTGTAAGTGGACTTGATAGAGCTCTCTCAAGAGAGGGAGAGGGCTATAGGTGACTGGGTAAAATAGCTCAAGATGGGAGAGGTGTATGAGTGAGGTGGACTGATGGGACTGCTTAGAAGGGAATGCGTACTTTGTAAGTGCGGCGAGGAACCTTCGAGTTCCTAGTGACATTGATTACCCAAGACCAGACACCCCTGTTCGATGCCAGCCAACCCGAACACCTACCCACGACCAGACATTCCTGTTCGATACCAGCCAACCCGACACCTACCCACGACCATACATTCTGGTTCGATAACAGCCAGACATTTCGGTTCGATAACAGCCAACCCGACACCTACCACGACCAGACATTCCTGTTCGATACTAGCCATTCCGGTTCGATACCAGCCAACCCTACACCTACCCACGACCAGACATTCTGGTTCGATACCAGCCAGCCCGACACCTACCCACGACCAGACATTTCGGTTTGAATACCAGCCAACCCAAAACCTACTCACGACCAGACATTCCTGTTCGATACTAGCCATTCCAGATTCATACCAGCCAACCCTTTACAACCCCACAGACCAGACATTCTGGTTCGATACCAGCCAGCCCGACACCTACCCACGACCAGACATTTCGTTCGATACAGCCAACGACATCCTACCAGACCAGACATCCTGTTACGATACTAGCCATTCCGGTTCGATACCAGCCAACCCGACACCTACCCACGACCAGACATTCTGGTTCGATACCAGCCAGCCCGACACCTACCCACGACCAGACATTTCGGTTGATACCAGCCAACCCGAAACCTACTCACGACCAGACATTCCTGTTCGATACCAGCCAACCGACACCTACCCACGACCAGACATTCTGGTTCATACCAGCCCTAACCCGACACTTCTTGTCCAGTGCCAGCCAACACACACCTACTCCAAGTCCACGACACCTTGTCAGTGCCAGCCAACACGACACCTACTCCACAAGTCCAGACACCCTTGTCTAGTGCCAGCCAACACGACGACTTATCTTGTTTGCTTTCTATTTGTGGATATTGAACTTTGCTATCAAGATTTTCAAGTCTTGATTGCACGAGGCACGTGATTTAATTTATTAATATAAGCTGTTTCTTATAGTTATGATAGTAATATGAGCCCGATTATAGCTCAATTTTATCAGGAATAACCTTATCTGAGTGCAAGAAAAGTTATTAACTCTTCTTTAAAGTATACATGAGTCAGTTCATGTGATCTGCAGCTGTCACTTTAGATGGATATCAATATTATCAATCCCTCTAAATAACTATTTTTATAACACCGCATCTTATTTACCGTTCGTGTTATACGCAGACCGTATTAATTACTCTAATGTATTAGGAATGAGGAAGGTTGAATTTAGAGGAAATGGACCCACCTTTGCGTGGTGTTATAATCGAAAACTACCCAGAGTATACCAAACCAAAATTTGAACCTCGATCTACCCATCAATGGCAGTCCAGTCTATTGTGAGTGTGATAGCTTAAGCCAATTGCCCACCGAAGTCGGTTTATTTATATTAATACAAGTCTAATGGGGTCTGCTGCATGTATGTATGTACAGAGAATTTTTAGTATTCAATGAACTTGAAAGATGAAAGTTGGTAAAATTGCGTAGAAACCAGTTAAGAGCTGCACAAAACTTTTGAATTGATAAAAAACAAAAATCATTAAAATAAAAATGTGATTTATTAAATCATTATTTAATTCATCGAAATGTTCTTACAAAAGCAAGGAGAAACTAGAATAGAAATTCCAACGTAAAATCCAAAGAGAGAGTGCAAATTAAAATACAGTGACCTATTTTCATTTTTTGTTTGTTTCATATCCATATTAGTAGGCCTAAATAGAAAGGGTTTTTTTTTGGAAAATAAAATAAAAATAAGACATACGTTCAACATACTTATTTTTAATCAAGCTCACATTTACGTAGCCTATGTATTCAGACAAATCAATTGCTACTCTAACTAAAAGGCATCTTGAAAATGAAAGTGTGGGAGGTTAAAATGACAGAAAGAAGCTGTTTTAGTGAAAATGCCACATCTTCTCAAGCCGATCTTTGCCTTAATTGTGTATTTGGTTCATTGGCCATGCCTAAGAAACCGAGAGAAACTTTATGTTGATATCTTCACACAGAGGACTTTGTCGAGAAGCGCGATAGTCATACGCTGATTTTTTACTGTGAAAATCTGGCTCTCCGAGATGTATAAAAGATACGGTACTTATCCTTAAAGACAGAAAGTGGGAAGACTAACTACACCCAATATCACCGGTGAGAGAAATGCAGGGCTTAAGGAAAAAATCTCTCTCGGTTGTGCCAAATATCCTCGCTTTCAGTTATGTCAGAAGGTGGTGTTTTGGGGTAAGAAGAAACTACTGGTAACATCAACGAACCAACGTTGCGAAACTTGCCATATTCAAGGGAAGATTGAACAAGGAAAATAGGACACGCAGTTCTATCAAGAGATTATATCCAGTGTAGAGGAATCATCATCTGGAGATATGTCTGACATGAACAAGGAAGTAAAAGTTTCCACCAGTATGTAATTTAACGTTAAACGCTGACAAAAACTTGCTATAGGATGACCATGAATGTTGCAACCGTTATCAGAGGCCAGACTGCTAATATCGGATGAGTCAATCATGTGGCTCCAGGCCAAACAATAAATCATTTGTTGCAGAATAGGCTATGATGACTAAATAATTTCCCATTTGGGAGAAAAGTTTGGGGGATGACTTCAGGTAAGGTTTACCAAATTTTCCACATGCTCATTAGGATAATAATCGTCCAGACAAATATTACATACTCTCAGTTGTGGGAGGAGTTTCAAATTATCCAGTTAAATAATAATGTACGGGAAATTGACACTAACTTCCGTTAATGGCTTATGCAAGAGTGATGGCAAACTGAAAAAATACAGTTTCGAAAATTATAGAAGGGCCAGAGGAAATATTGACACATGGTCACAGGCAGACTCAACCTTACAGGGGTTTTGATGTCTCCTTTTGGCAGCTCGAGTCCTTCAACACTGGGTTTCGCTAGTGTCATTGCTGGGTGATGATAGGACTAACCGCAGCGACCCTAGTGTTGAAGGACTCAAGCTGCCAAAAGGAGCGCAACAATTTTAACCTGGAGGGTGAGTGTCTGGGTTATTATTTGTCTGTGCTACACGGCTCAGTAGTTCACGAAATATTTGGAAATAGGCCGAGCCCGACTGTTATTTTGTGTTAGATAAATAAATGGGGTATTTAATATTTTATAGGTAGAGGTCCATTGTTACATTAGTGTGGACTCAAACCACCGTAAGGATGAGTGGGGAAAAGGGAACAGCCAGAAGAATTTTAAACAGTTTGAGGTCCTAAAAAATACCGCCAACATAGCTAAACTTAAATATAGGTATTATAGTAGGCTAACCATTTATTTTTATTTGAGGTATTTAACGTGCACTTCCTGAACCGATGGATTATATCAGCACAAGATTTATAAACTAAATTAGATCTAGAAGAGACAACATCCAGTTCCCGTCCATTAATTAATCATTGGAAAAGGGGGAAAATACATTTCACCACTGATACATGTCTCGACCATGCCGGGAATCGAACCCGGGACCCTTAACTCCCGTAATGGAATTGCCTTACAGCGACAAAATGATACTACTCTAAAGCCATATGGCTGACTCACTCACTGAAATTAATGTTTACCCACTTCCAGATGAGCTAGAAACTTGACATTTGGCAAACTTATAGCTTCTAGCCTTTAACCAACGGGAAAATTCCAAAAAGTTAATAAATTTTATTTTTAAACCCCGAAAAAAATTCAAAATGGCGGAGCAACTTTAAAGTTGGTGCGGACCTTTTTTGAGGTCTCTTGTGGCTAAACGGTAAGACCTATAAAAAAAACTGATTGTACCAGCAGCTATGGATTTGGCGAGATAGAGCTAGAGTTGTTTATTTTGGTTAATTTCGCACAGTTTCCACAGTTTTTTTTAATTTTCTGACACGCTTATGGGACAGCTAGAATCATAAAATTTGGCTGTCATATTGGCACATCCAATTTCCATAAGCGTGCCAAATTTGATGACTGGGGGTTTGGGAGGCGGAGCCCCCAAACGAGCAAAGCGAGTTGGATATATAAACCTGAAATCCATGCAGCAATTAACAGGTTTATCTGAAGGGATTGCATGTTTCTTAACGGCAATCGATTTGGCACAGCTGTAGACCCTGGCACCCCTTTAATTTTGAGACTTTAACAGTTCCCATTCAAACTGGTGTTTTCAATTATTTTAATTAAGAATCAAATAGCCAAAGCTATTAGATTTGATTTAGTGAGGATTTACTCGCAACTAGATACTATATTCTGAAAATTGAAAAATGACACGGGAATCGAAACCCGGGACCTTTGGCTTAGTATGCCACTGTTCTAAACACTGAGCTATCCAGGAATCGTCCCGTGCCCAGGGTCATTTTTCACTCATATTTTAAGGCAGAGTCTATGATGGACGTGCGGAAATCGTCGGCTATAAATGTGTGATTTTATTAAGATCCCGAGCTATCAGATAACGCAGCTACCTTCGACTCTGTAGTTGTATTATTGCTACCACTTATACAATTATTATATTTGTAAGGGATCGCATATTTAAGAACAAAATAGCCAAAGCACCGGGACGATTCCTGGATAGCTCAGTGGTTAGAGCAGTGGCGTACTAAGTAAGCTAAAGGACCCGGGTTCAATTCCCGTGTCCAGGTGTCATTTTTAAATTTTCAGAATATATTTTAAATTAGTTACAAAATCAAACCTTGAACATGGCCATGGCCAACTCACTGTAGCCTACGTGGACTTTTCGTATAACATTTTATTACAGGGTGTCTACTAATAGTCCAGTTCATTATGTCAATTTAAGAATTTTCGTTCAAAATTTATGGAGATTAGGAAAGTGGCACATTTTTGGAAAGCTTGTAACACCAGAAATGTAAAAATCAATGTTACCATTTGGCAAATTCAAAATGGCCGCCTTATAATAAGAAATTCCTGATATTTCAACTTAAAAATGACATAGAAAGTTCATTTTAATTGATAAGCGCATGTTAAACATTATATCCGGGTAGTGATAAAGAACACAAAAAAGGCAAGAAAAACTAGAAATTCCAAATGTATTTCTTACAAAAAAGTAAACTAAAATTAATATCAAAAATGTAAACAATGTTCATTCATGGACATTTAGATTGATAGTTTTTGTAGCCTAGAGCAGCGATTCTTAACCAGGGTGCTACGGCCAAGATTGATTCAACCCTGTGCATGTAATTCATCATTGACTTATACATAACGTTTGATGACTTGTGTTCTACGCACTTTTCCAGTTCTTTAATGACATCTGCATTAGACAGGATTTCTAGCAGACTATTATTTGCTATCCAAGTTGGATGATCTTGACCAACTACCAAGTTTTTTTTAAAAATTTAGATGCTTGTAACACTACTGTCAGTATTGTGGACCACTCATGTGCTACCTTTGGCTGTAAGGGCAAAGCACTTCACTGAGTTAGGGACTTACAAGATGACCAAGTGATTTGAAGCCTGCCCAACCTGGGATCTTGCTTGAGATGTTTCTTCTCATCTCGAGATAGTAGATACAATCTTCCAACCAAGAGTGCTTACTTTATATGATTCAGAAACACCGGTTGAAGATACTTGGAATTTTATTTATATCTTATACAGCCCGGGTTTTGGTTTATTACATGGTTTGATGGGTAGATAAGTATTACATGTAGGGTATTTATACTAACTACCTAAATAATTGGGAGATCATTTAAAATTGCCTTTCTATGTCATTTTAAAGCTGAGATATCAGGAAATTCTTATTTTAAGGAAGCCATTTTAAAATTCCAAAATGGCAGCCCTAGGGGCTTCTGCGCAAATGTAAACATCCATTTATAGATTCCTGATGTTACAAGCTTTCCAAAAATGTGCCACTTTGCTAATCTCCATACATTTTGAACGAAAATGCATAATGAACCTGACGAGTTGGGGAAACAAAAATGAGTGACTTTTTGGTGACCTTTTTTGAGCACAAAATTTCTTCGGTAAACGGTTGAACATTATATAATGCATCTATAGGCATAATACACATTAAATTTTAACTAGATGGTAAACGTTAACCTTATCCTTAGTATCATGGTAAAAACAATCAGGCGACTAGCGCATGGCATCATGGGTAGTGGGTAGTGCGACTTTCGACGTTCACGTTGTTGCGATGCGCGGGAAATTCAAATGAAAATATTTTCACGACTTTATGACCAAAATGCTGATAATTCGTGACTTTTCAGATTAATTACTTCACTTTCAATTTATCCACTTTTTTTTTACAAAGAAAGCCTAACATTATATGCGCTTATAAATTTAAAGGCTAGGTTTTGTTAGATTGGTTAATATAAGCAAAATGTGTACCAAAAACCAATAATATAGTAAAATAATATCTTTTTGACCGCAAAATAATAATTATATATTTTTTGAAGTTTATTTCTATCAAAATCCTATTATAGGGCCAAGTTCTGCAGGCAATAATTTTTGTACGAATCTGTATCTAGTATAAAACAATAGAAAATAAAATGAATGACAGTAACATTGAAATTTTGTTGATAAAGAGTAATTCAAATCGATGAGTCAAATTTTTAAATAAATCTTTTTTACTTATTATATTAGTAGGCCCTACCATTGCTTAATATAAGTCTTTATAAATGGCATAGTTTTCAATATGCGGTGTATAGTGTTAGAACTAGTTATCAGCGACAGCCGACACACTATTTGACTCGAACAGGCTGATACCTTCACGATTCGTGCACAATGGTTTGCACTTCTGGCCGATTCAAGATGTCGGTCGAGCGCACTTGGATCTCACACTAGCAGTGTTTCTCAAACTGTCGTAAGTATACCCCCAAGAGTACGCAAAAGATTCCAGGAGATAAAACTATTTTTATTTTATTTTACTACAGGCTGATAAACAAATTAACTCTGATTTTAAGGGCATGTCTAGGACTTTTATAACGCTTGTTTCTCTCTGTTTAGACTTTGATTAGATTACCACTAAAGCACACGTGTCGACACAAAACGTTTCGAATCATGATGAAACGAAACATCTTGAAACCACGACACACAAAATGTTTCAACTATTTTTCTAAAGGAAACATAATGAAACATAAACAAATGAAACAAAAAATTTAAGTCTGCACTTAGATGGCGGCGTGTAATGTTCGCGATGTTGATACTGATCAAGTGTTAGCTATAATTTCCTGGGATTTTCAGCAGAAGGCATCAAGTAGGAGATACTGGGTTCACCCTACCAATGAAAATAGAATTGAGAAATGTTCTTTGGAAAATTACACATCCATGTATCTATACTCACCACCGGTAGCCTTTTTCGGTAAATTCAAGCACAAACAAAACAAGAATGATCAACACAGCTCAAGTTTTGAAGGAGACTATATACCCAGACTGCCCGTCTTGCGCTTGCGCAGTGGCGAATTTTTCCCGAAACACGTGAAACAAACTGGATGAAACATGGGATGGGCCTCGGAAAGGGTTTGTTGGTTTAGGCCATGACCTTACAAGGCGGTATGCGACTCGCGAAAGTTTGAGAAACCATGCATTAAGGTTTTGTATCCTTTCTATCCACCTTCTTCCCGGAAACTTAAGATCAGTTGAAAGCTTTGAATAGCTCTAGCTCAGGGTTCGCAAATTTACGGCCCGCTTGTCTGGTGCAACACTTTTAAATTACTATCTTACTTGCAGTCATATTAAAAAAAAATCAACAGTTTAATTTTATTGTTTTAAATAAAACACTTTAAAAAATAGGACAGTTTGAAATAGTTTATCAGCTAAAACACTTGATTGAGTGAATTTTTATTTGCATAATTTGATTACTCCGAGTATTTTTATAGCCCACATAGCATCCGAAAAAATATAAGATTTTAAATATTTTAAATATATAATGATTTTTAATATAAAGCAACAAATAGCTAGTATAGAGAAACATCGATGGGCATGCAGATTAAACTTCTTCTGGTCTAGTCTGACAGTGTTTGGGAGATCAGGGTTCAAGTCCAGCTAGATTTAGACTTTCTGTCAAAATCTTACTATAGTCCAATTTTTATAGCTTATCTTGACAGCTAGAAAAGTTATTAGATCTACTTTCAGGTATTCATACGTCAAGTCAAGTGATCTGGAGCTGTCAATTTTTATTATATTATTAATCCTATAAAAACACTAATATAGTAAATTTATCAATGTTAACAACAAAAAAAAAGTATTTTCTTAAAGGCCTTTCCTATGAAAATTGGCCTTTATACTTTGTGTGTACGTGTACTCTGCCTTTTCAAAATCACGTGAGAAATATAAGGCACGTGAGGTTTCGAAAACAATTTAAACGTCAAGTATTATCTTGTATTATCTTGTTTGTCTGAAAGAGCCAACACAAAGGTAGTCTTACAGTTGCGACATAGCCTCGACTGTGGGCAATAACGTTAGGGCCTTCAACGCTACCCCAACTCAAGTAACATTCTGGCAGAAGGAACAATTTGGAAAATACAAACTTTAGTTATGATAACATTTTATTACGTAAGCTTATTTTATTAGTATTTTATGGCAGCTGAATATCACATGACTTGACCATGAAAATATCAAAAGTAGTTTTATTGACTTTAGTAGTTGCCAGATATAGCTCCTGCCGGGTTCTTATATAACAAGTGGTCAACCACATAATATTGAGCATTTTTTTGTTAAAACCTTGAGTATGGTGTCTACTCAACTTTACCAATAGAATTCCCCCTTTTTCCCCGATTTCCCCTGATCATTTCCTAAAATTCCCGAATCAAAAGTATGTCACACCCTTCTATCCCCCCCCCCCAGGGGTTTGGTTTATATTTTTTATGAATAATAATAAGTTTTAAATTTAAATAAACTGTTTTTATTTGTAGACCTATTAACATAGGCTACTAAGAATTAGAAAAATTATAAAATATATTACACAGCTACAAACAAAAAGATGGTTTGAATCACATTGTAATTTATTGATTAAATGATTATTATATTATTTTGAGTAAAACAACATTTTCCCGAATATTTTTTAAAATCTATCAAATTCCCGACTTATTCCCGTTTTTTCACGATCACTTAGAATTTCCAGCTAATTCCAATTTTCAGATTTTCCCGGATGGACAGTAAAGTTGAGATCAGATAAGTTGGTCAGTGACAGTGGCGGATTCAGAAAAAAAAGACAGTAAGGGCAAAATGATACAAATAATTACATTGTTAGGTACCTTAAATCCTTTTAAAAAAAATTCATATTTCTGAAATTAGTTTTTTACTTAATATATAGACTTTTTGCACCGCGTCTTACCACCTATTCAGGTTATATGTATTGTACTAATTACGCTTGTGAGTTACGTATGAGGAAGGTCGAATTAAGAGGAAGTGTAACTGTATTCGCGTAGAGGAAGAGCGGAAAAACATTTTCGGGAAAACCACCCTCAGTACATTTGAACGGGATTCGAGCCCCGAGCGGCAGTCCAGTCTAAACGAGAGTGACGGCTTTGAACATGCGGCCACCGAAGCAAGTTTAACATCTAGTTCTTTAAGACGAGAGAGAGCCAGTTTACATAAATTCTAATTTAAAGTTTCCGCTGATGTTTTCTGGCAAATATATTCATGGATTTTCTCAATATTTTAATTTATACTGAGCATAGCCAATCCATTTAGTCTTTCCCGCCCCATCGTTGATCTCAAGTTGGTTTTAACTATATTCAACGAGCTAAAATATCGATATCACACAAACCGTTTTCAATAGGCACTCAATGTTTGGAAACACGACGCAAATCTGTAAACTTCTATTGGTGTATCGACCTTTACGCATTTTTGTATCAAGAATTCCCTCCATAATTTCAATTCTCTATAAGTGGATTGTAAAACAGGATTTACGTGTTTTAATTGCATTCAATATCTCATCTGTTACTTATTTTTGTTTAATTAGATGGAATTCAAACGATTGCTGTATATTTCCGAAATCAACAGGAACTCGTGTTCCGGTGTCCCTACCCTGAATCCGCCACTGGCCAGTGCTATTGTTTTTAAAAAAAATTGTTTCTTTTTAAAACGTAGTTTTCATGACAATGACAACACCAAGCTCAAAATTGCTCGGATAATATGGCAGTAATTAAAGGCCTTTTTGAAGTCGTGACAAAGGGTTCCCCTATCCCACTAATTGTATCTTTGCCTGAGTATAATTATTGTATTAAGTATTATTGTAGAGGGGCATATTTTAAGAAATCCAGAAAGTCTTTCCCTGGTTTCATCAGAGAGAGAAGCCTAATTTTGTATGTTATTACTTTCAAATGCCTAGTGTATTTTAATTTTAGCTTTTATTTAAACAAAGAGAAAAATCCCATGGGTTTTTTTTATATATATTTACTGTCAAATCCATCAATTCAATTTATATACAAAGTTAACTACTTACATTTTAAATACAAACTGAAGAAACAAAACTATCGTGTAACTACAACTAGGCCTATGGACTATATTATTTTGTTAAAAGATAGAATAGACCATGAACAATAGTTTTGGGTTCGGAGTACCGTTTTAATCCTTATCTCACTTCAGACTTCAAGAAGAGAATATATTTGGATGTTGATGGTGGGGGAGATAAGAGGATGCAAGTCTTATTGACGTAGGCCTTCCTCATCCCGTTAGTTGAAAACTGGAAGCCCGTGCTGCCACAATGGCGTTTATAAAAATTTGCAATAATAATTGTATTTATATTCTTAGTCCGTTTAGTTATTAATGTAAAGATAATAAATAACACAGTTAATCCATAGGGAAGTATTATTGGAAGCTTATGATAACTTTTTAATTAATTAATCAAAACATTTATACAATATTAAATTTTAGTGACTTTCAGTTTAGGTTGGTGGTTGAAAGTGGGTTTCCAATAAAAATCAGTTTCGTATAAATCTCAAAGAATACTAGTTGTCTTAACAATTTAATATTATTAGAAGTAGAATAATATGCGTGTACCTTAACATCAATTAGTCATGCTAAAAGGAAAAAGAGGGGGGAGAGGGTAAAGGAAGGTAAGCTGGTTTTGACGATAGGGACAAGATAAAGAATAGGGGGACTTTGCGCGCCTATTATTACACTACACAGAGCTGTGCAATTACTTTGGCGGAAAGAATTGGAAGTGGGGGGTCAAATTGTTGTGAAATCCCCCAAAAAAAAGACAATTATTTAAACATTATATTCCTCTTTAATTAAAAGTTATGATGCATTTTTACGAAAACAAAAATAATCTAAAAATTAATGTTAAAAAAAGTGAATAAGCTCAAAACAAGTGGGGGGAAAAGCGGGAGGGGGGCTTGAACACTCCGCTTAAAACTCCCTTAGTACGCCCATGACATGTAGACTGTAGATCGCGAAACAGGGGAATTTGCAATCGTATCATTAAAGCTATACAATCCCATACAATATTAATGAATTCATAATTAATTATATACAAATTCAAAAACATAATCTTTCAACTCAATGCAGTACGGGCGAGCAAGAAGAATTGTGAGAGATGATTATTAATGAGCACTAATAGGTTGCTAAGTGTCAACATTCCGACCGCCATACTGGCTGTCTGATAAAGCGCTGGTGGTGGTGGAGACAAGTTTTTTTTTTCTTAACATGCAGAAAATGTAAATCAGGCGAAAGTATTTAAGAAACTGGTTTCGTATTTTTCAGTTATTTTATCTTTAAATAAACTAAATAAAAATATGTAAATTCCCTTTCATTCCAAGAATCTATGTTAAAGCTAAGTCGACGCATACCTCATTTGGCTGCATATTTTGACTTTAAAGGTTTACGTGAGAGCATTGTTTGTAATACCCTTATTTCAACAAATTACAAATTTTAAAAATATTTGCTTTGGCTTTATTGTCTATTTCAATTAAAATATGTAAGAAAATTGTCTATTTATGAAAGGTGACATTTTTTAAATTGTAGAAGTGATAAAATTACATATGAATTAGCGAGGCCTTGGTTTTAGCAGGTGAAAGTATTGTTGAATGTAAACGCTATCGCTCGCTACCTGTTCGACGCGACCAGTTTGACTCGCCAATGTGAAACATTACGTAATTTAATTTGTAATTATTAGATTATATAAACTAAAATTTGTGTAGAGCACATACAATTTCGACAATATCACACCCCATTTTAACTGTTCTGGGCTTTTTACTTGTGAAACAGTGGTCACATTACGTGATTGAAAAAAATCACAAAGCCTAAGGCGTATGCACATAAATAAGTATTCACATTACCGGACGAAATGGTCTTATTACAATCACACCAGCGGAGTTAAATTACATGAAACTCAATGAAAGGCTATACTGCTGTATGTTATACAAGTTTATCTAGAGTAACAATTATATTACGATTAATTTAAATAACATTGTAAAAGGTTTTGTATGCGTTAAATCACTTACCAAAAATATTAGGTTAAAGATAAACATAAGGTATTTGACCACCGCTGGAGTTCCTGTCAAACCCATCTTGACGTTTTCCAAAGACCAGGTGCAAGAAGAATTCCAGAGCTTTTGACTCGACGATTTAAAATACTGGTTTCTAAAAGAATCACTCTCACTTCGTATATCAGGCGGTTGCGAACTGACCATTACAGATAGTCAAGAAACTTTCAAGCTGGCTTGTGATCCAGTTGGCCGGCTGCTAACACCCAACGACGTGGCCGATACGATACACGTGATCTGTGACGTAGCCAATTACTACGTAAGGCAAGCGACTGCTGAAACCTAGCGCCAAAATTGAAACCAATCACTTTTTGTTTGTTTGAACAACTCACATAAAAATATTGTGAAATAATAAAAGAGACAATTATTATATTTCCAATGAATTATTCATACCTTTAAGATAAACTATGATAATAGATTGAGTGCGTGTCAAATGTTGGATGTCTGGAGTACTTGTGATGTGGACATCATGTGATCATTGTTCACTGATAAGAAAGAAGAGATTAGAGCAGGAGTCGGCTACTTACTCGGTCGATCTCACGTCAATTTTTAGTCGATCGCGTAGGAAATCTACATCGACTTTTAAACTCGCAAAATCTACCAATTACTTTAAGATCATATTTATGTGTGACCATGTGATAATATTTGTGTATTGGTTGGGTCAAAAAAATGTTTAGCACCCCATCTTACTACCCGTTCAGGTTATACGCTTATGTTATAATTGCGCTAGTGATTTTAGAGACTAGGAAGGTAATATTCTAGGAAGTGTGCCCGCATTTGCGTGAAGGGAGAGTGTAAAACCAACTTGGAAAAAACCCCTTCAGTACACCCGAACGAGATTCGAATCTCATCATTTCCCCGTAATCGGCAGTCTAGTCTATTGCGAGAGTATCGCCTTAAGGGTGGAGTCAAAAATAAAAGAGGAAAACATAACATTATATTAGGCTGTATACAACTGTAAATTTCTAAAAATATGATTTTCAAAAAAAAATTGTGTAACACAAACTATCTTCTCAATTAGATAAAATAAAAAAATGTTATTTTTTATTATGGTTCCTAGTTCAAATATTGTTCACGTATCACTCACTATGTTTGAGAACTGTGCGGCCTTAGTGTACAACAAATAAATATATTCAACTTTTTTTTCGCTTCGTTTAATTTTTTTGATATTCTTAATGGTTCAAACCTACCCACATAAAAAAATTATTTTTTTCTATATTTTTTATTTTCATGTATTTTGAACTAAACAATAAAATTATATTAATACATAAATATAAGTTTTCTACTTTGTGTATTAGTTTAAAAAAACCTCTATAAACAACAACCATTATTTTAGGGAATTTTTAATTAGACACCACGTAGCAACACTGTCAAGCTTAACCTGTGCTACTCGGATGTCTTCAAGATTGTTGAATCAACTTTCCTCAACTACACCCCTCTCTCCCCCAACCTTTCCACCCTTTCTTTAACTTCGCGAACAACATAACAAAGCCCTTGCTGGTCCCACTCATTATGCTTTTTGCTTGACTGTTTTACAAGCTTTATCAGTACTAGTCATCTAACCTTTTACAGTGTTGTCAGTATTTGTAGAGAATGAATGGGAATAATTCCTAACAAAATCAAAATTATTCAGGCGATGACTTCAATAGAAGTGTCAAGTATCAGTTGTGTGTTCAGGACTCCACAAGCGCAAGTTATAGAGTTTTTTCTATAAATATTGAGATTAGGAAAATATCAAAATAATGATGATATAATCGTTAAATATAATATATATTGAATATTTAAATCAGTGAGTTTGGTTTTAACTAATTTCTATATAATAATAAAAAAATGCTAAAAAATGGGCAGAAATAAAGGTGTTAAGAAAGGTCACGGCCGTGAACACAAAATAAGTAGTAGAGCTTATAAACTAATAAAAAATCCCAAAACGAGAGAAAGTTAGACAAACTGACTTTGCTGGAAAAAAAAGGTTGAGATTTTAAATGAAGATATGAAATCGACAGTTTCATCAATTTTATTATTTAGCACCGCGTCTTACTAACCGTTCGGGTTATACGCTTTCATCAATTTAATCACCAGATTTGAAGTTACTTGGCATGAAGAAAATACCGACCGAATAAGGTAATATACTTTTATTATTATAGTTAGAATATAAATAATAATAATAATATTTAGCACCGCGTCTTACTACCCGTTCGGGTTATACGCTTAAGTACTAATTACGCTAATGGATTAGGAATTTGGAGAGTTGAATTAAGAGGAAGTGAACCCACATTTGCGTGGAGGGAGAGTGGAAAACCATTTAGGAAAAGCCATCCCCAGTTTTACCCGACCGAGATTCGAACCTCGATCTTCCAGTCCTCGGCGGTCGAGCTTAACACGACTAGCGCGTTAGCCAACTACGCCACGAGGCGGGTTAGAATATAAATAAATGGTAAGGTTTATGAGTGATATCTTCAGAAAGTTTCTTTATGCATTTAGAAAAATTACTCATGAAACACTGATTTAATTTCTATGTCAAGATTGTAATTTATAAAAAAAAAACTCTGGTCTAATATAAACTTATATTACAAAATTATTTGCTAAGAATCCCGCTAATAATCGTTAAAACTTGTATTAGGTTCTTAATTATATTTTAAATAAAATATTTTGTTGATAATAGTTAGTTAGATACTTTTTGTTTAGCGCTTTTAATAATATTTATTTAACCTTTGTTCACTAACCAAAGAGTAGTTTATAAATTTAATACATATTAGTAATTTTTTTATTTTAATGATATTTATAGCACTTCTATTATTTTTAAACCTTTGCTCTTAGTTTCATAAAAACAACTACAAAGTTACCAATAGCTTTTAAAGCAGTGGTTATAAACCTGTATGAGACCAGACATATTTTATTTCAATCCCTTTTTCCAAAGTAAAAAACCAAATAAGTGGGGCCCGAACTCAATATTCAAGAACCGATGAAAACAAAAGTCTCAACCATCACACTAACCTTCAGTGACATTTTTGTACCATTAAAAATGCTGTCAGTAATACATTGAATTTTGTGTAAAATAACGTAACTAGAAAACAAAACTTTTTAATATTTATTTATAACGATACAAAAAAGTAGAGGAGGGAATTTGATTACCTACGAAGGGGGGCGTCATCTAAATAAGGTTGAGGACCACTGTACTAGAGGTATTCAACATTCATAGCCCCCCGTACCTCTACCTCTAAACACAAAATTTGTTTGGTAAAGTCTTGACTAGAACACCTCCGGTACAACTTTCAAAGACTTCTCAGACTAAAACACCTGCGGCACAATTTTCAAAAGCTTTTTGGGCGTATTATTCGGTGGCCGGATGGTCTAAGCTCTAAGGCATCACTCTCTCAATAGACTAGAATGACGATGGTGGGGGGATTGGGGTTCAATCCCTGTCGGGTGTACTGAGGGCCATTTTCCCTAAATGACATTCCACTCTCCCTCTACGCAACTGTGGATACACTTCATCTAAATCCAACCTTCCCCATCCTTAATGCATTGATAACAGTTTTTTTAGTATCACAATTCATTTTCTTTAAACAGTTTACAACTTATTAGTAATTTAAAAAAAACTATATTTCTACGTCTAATAAAAACTTTATACATCACCAACTTTAAATTTGTGTATTTCAGATTCAGGGACAGCTACACATAGCTCAGGTGGACAAATGCTATCCAGTTGTCTTCATTGATGAGAAAACACTTCTTTTCATAGAATAAATAAAAAAAGATAACGATGGAGTCAATTAATTGCTCCAAAAATCAAAAAGTTTTTTAGGAATGCGTGTTGCCAAAAATTGTACCTAAAAGAGTTCCAATAAAACTTAAATGTTTGCATCCGAATCTATAATAGAAATGCAACGCAACATTACTTCGCGAAAGAAAAAACAATCAAAGCATCCATTGGTGTAAATACTAAGTACTATCAAAAGGTGTTGTAATTGTATAATTTTTGGGTGAGCTTACTTAATTTAAATATGTACATTTTTTTTTATAGAATATTACAATGTTTATAAAACAGAACTTTGTTTTGAATTCAACCAAGTTGGTAGAATATAGGTTTGCAAATTTCTATAGAAAGAGTTGACAGATTTTGTTTGGAAGGGCCTTATGAGAGGCTTTTTTACCTACTAGTATCCTACTATTCAGTAGTATTTTGGTTAAAAAAAAAAGGCCTTTTACTAAGCCCTTCCAACAAAAAACATTGTATAGTAGTAGTTCAGTTGTACACATATTTTTAGTCTTATGAGTATTATAAATAATATAATAAAATAAATTTGTAGGAATTCTTTAAATTAATTTTTAAGAGATCAATGAAACTTTCTTCAATAGAGCAAACACCCTCTGAAACTTTCACGTACCTAATAATCAGGCACATTTGTTCATGATGGGCTACATCTGGTGTACAATCAAATGAAATTGAGAAATATTTTACTTATCTTATATATTTTAATATCTCTTGGCGTACAGTGTCACCTATTAAATTGATGAACTTGTTTTGAATTGTTGGAGAAAAGTAATTAGGAATTCCTTTTTTTTCTTTGCCTAAGGTAATATCTTTTAGCTGTCTATCATAATGAGAAACAAATTCTAGCAAATTAAAAAAAAATCCACAATTATTGGCCTCATGTATATTTGTATGTGAACCTCGAAAAGCTAAGTTGTTGACTGTACAAAACAAAATGCAATCAACAATAATTCTGAGAATGTGCCACCATTTCTCTTTTTCTTTTATGATCATTTCCTTTAGTTCAGTATCAATTGTACTGCCCTCTTTAATCCTTTTTTAAAAGATTTTCCAAGTAACGGTGCTATACAGAATTTTCATGCTCTGAAATTCGAGGGTGTAATTTTTTCCAGTCAGAAAATACTACTTTTGGATTTGCCAAGCATGAATTAGAATGATTGCCAAATGGCTTGCAGGAAAAACAGTAAGTAGACTTTTTCTCTTCACTGTAAATTAGCCAATTTCGCTCCACACTTTCTACGTTCAAAAGTTTTTTTATGGAACCAACTTCCCGTAAAATGCCTTTTATCTGCATTAATTGATAAAAGAAAATTACCAGTTTAATTTTGTTCTGGACATTCAAATCAGACCATGTTGTGGGATCATTAAAATTTACTCCATTCACGGTAGGAATTACTCTCTGAAAGGTCTTTTTTCCTACCAAAATCCTACTATATAATAGCTTTCTGGTAGGGAAAAAAGCCGTTCAGAAAACAATTCTTACTCTGAACAGACTTTAGTTGAATTTTCGTTGGTTCATTTTCTAAATCCTGTTCCTGTACACCTTCATAAGGAGTAAATGTTGGAAAGGACTGGTTAAGATTTGGTGTAGAACCCTCTGAATGTATAATTACACTAGCAGTTACATTCTTAGATACTTTAATAAAGTTTTAATTTTTTAAAAGGGTTGATGGAGATGGCCTACTTTCAATACCTTGAAGTGGTAGCGTAGTGGTTGAGAGATCCACCTTCTTTACACAACTCAGTTTTTGCTAATGCTTGGTTTGGACAATGTTATCTGCCTCTTGTTGTTTTTTCCGTTTTCAACGTAATTCAAATCTAGTTGAGAACCGTGTGACAGTTTAGAAGTGAAATGTAAAATTTGCTCGTTGCAGTGACACTGTGATGATATTTATTTGATTAACATTTTTTGTAAATTTGTATAATTTTATTGGTTGATTTGCGTGTGAATTAGTGCACTGTGCCACGTGTGTTTGTCGAAATGGGGCCCATTTTTATTCCTAAAGGAGAATTGTATACGTCTTTTTAACTACGCATTTACCCGCCTCGGTGGCGTAGTTGGCTAACGCGCCAGTCGTGTTGAGTCAGACCGCCGAGGACGGGGAGATCGAGGTTCGAATCTCGGTCGGGTGAACTGAGGGTGGTTTTTCCTAAATGGTTTTCCACTCTCCCTCCACGCAAATGCGGGTTCACTTCCTTTAAATTCAATTCTCCCAATTCCTAATCCATTAGCGTAATTAGTACTTAAGCGTATAACCCGAACGGGTAGTAAGACGCGGTGCTAAATAAATAATAAATAATAACTACGCATTTAAATAAATTCCGCAATCTTATATTTTATATAAAAAATCTACATCTTGATGGCGCCCCTCCAATTTGGCGCCCGGGGCGGCTGCCCCTGCTGCCTCCCCCCCCCCCTTTCGCTACGGCCCTGCCTAAGATAATACTATGTCACCAACTAAGCGTAATTAGATTAGGATCAAAGGATTATTCCCCCCATCTAAAAAGTTTGCCAAATCTTGACACACTTGGTATGATTAAAATTGGCCAGGATAAAAATCAAAATAATGTATTTGTTTTAAAGGGAATGTGTATTTACAGAGTTGGGTCGAAATAATATCAAATCTGCTAAAATTAATATTTTACCAAATTTTGGACACCTAAGCTGATATTAAAAATTTCGTAATACATTAAAAAAAATGATGTATGTGAGTAGTATATGCTTTCCCAGTTTTATCGAAATGGTACAAATTGTTTTTTCATTTTCACCACAATTCTTTTATTATGTTCCAAAATACTTTAGACTAGTTTCTACACATTATTTTTTAATATTTGTTTGTCAGAATAAGGCTCATTAATTATATTTATTCAGTGCAGATAGTAAAATTGTGATACTTTTATAGTTTTAAACTTACACAAATTAATTCATTATTTTACCTTGATTCTTGCCTCTAAAAAGGCAGTTTTAAGAGAGATCAAAAACAAAACCGGCGGATGTATGTGTGATTCAATTTTGGTCGATATCTACAAACTAGTTGGGAAGTTATGAGTGAGACACAGAAATAAGCATTCTTCACGTCAGTTCTTTTTCCTATTAAAAAAATATATAAAAAATATATAAAATTAATTTGAAAAAAAAATTGCACATTTCTATTTATTATTGTATTTCACTAAAATATCACCATAGATTACTGATTTCACTTTGATGTAACAATGAATAGCTAATGTTTACTTTTACCAGTTACCATAACTTTACTATACTTAGCACATCAAATAATAAAAAAATTACCCTAAATATGAGACGAGCCAGGATGACCAGTAGAGCAGTGGCACGCGAAGCCAAAATCCCTGTGTTTGATTCCTGTGAATTGTAATTTTTCATATGTTTTTTGAAAGCACATCTTACTAACCTTTTGGTTTATAAGCATATGAACAAATCTCGCAAATGTGTTAGGAATGAGGAAAATTGAATTTAGAGGGAGTGTTGCTGCATTTCTGTAGAGGGAGTGGGGGTGTTAAACAATTTAGGAAAAAAACAACCTCAATACGTCCAACCAGGATTCGTCCCCCAATCATCTTGTCATCGGCAGTCTAGTCTATTGCGAGAGTGACACTTAGACCATTCGGTTACCTATACAGGTTTCGTTGAAGGGAACTTCCTTTTGATTTATTCATCGCATGTGATGTCAAAAAAAAGTTGAAAACTATATTGTGTATTTGTACAAAATGGTTTCATTTATTTATTGTATTTATTATATTCTACTTTTAAAAATAATATCTTATTGCCCATTTGGCTACTACCCATTATTCAACATTTAACTACCCGCTTCGGTGGCCGCGTCGTCTAACGCGCTAATCTCGGTTTTGTTTTTACAAAATGGTTTTCCACTCTCCTTCCACGCAAATGTGGGTGCATTTCCTCTCAATTAAGCCCCTAGCCCATTAGTGTAATTAGTACATAGGCGTATAACTTGAATAGGTAGTAAGACGGGGCGCTAAAAAAAAGCATTACTCAACTAATTAATTTTGTTATTTTATGTAACAAACATGTACAATTTGGTTAAGTGTGGTATGTCATTTCAAACGTCGAGAACCCAACTTCATTGGCCGATTGGTCTAGGCGTCACTCTCATGTTAGTCTGGCTTACTGATGACGGGGAGATCGGGGTTCGAATTCCGGTCAGGTCTACTGAGAGTGGGTTTTCCCTTAATGGTTTCCCAATTTACTTCCATGCAAATGCGAATAACCTCCCTCTAGAACGCTTCCTTATCTCTACCTCATTGGAATAACAAGATGCGGTGATATATATATATATATATATATATATATATATATATATATATATATATATATATATATATATATATATATATATATATAAAACGCCGAAAATAAAAATATACTACACTAAGTTCAACATTCTCTTTTTTCGTGTATGAACGGTCTGCAAAGTGGCAACAGCGCTTGAGATATTCTGCAATAGGGTTGTTGTTGCCTATTGTGAGAGGAAGACGTCCTTCCGAGAAATAGGTAGTGGATGGCACAGAGGGTAGAGGAGTGAATACATGTTTTCTGACTACTCACTAGGCTAAAATTGAAAGTACAGTAGAGCGTCGGAAATCCGGACGTCAAAAATCCGGAGCGTCGCAAATCCGGATCGGCGGTGAGAGCAGGTCAAGTCTTGTACAAAAAACAATTAAGAGTCCTTACCCAGTAAGTTTCCATTAATTACTGTAGATTCTTTTTTTTTTTTCTAAAAAGTATTGTAGAGTTACTAATCTAAATTACATAATGTACATGTTATTTATTCAATATACTAATCAAAATATTTTGTGTACTGTATTTTTCGAACCCTCCAGCCTCTATTTTGCAATACAGTAGACTCCCGAGCGTCATGTATCCTCTAGTCAATACATTACGTATGTATACAGTTATTGAAAGCACATTTGAAAATCCGGACAATTCAGTTTTTTATTATTATTATTATTAGCACCGCGTCTTACTACCCTTTCGGGTTATACGCACTTACGCTAATGTGCAATGGTAGGGTGATTGTGAGATGAAATGGAGGACCTACAGTTTAACGTGGAATCCGAACCACGGTGGAGGCCTGGCATTCCTCACATTCACAAGTTGTGATTAATACACGTCTTGTCAGAGGTGAAGGAAGGGTTTGGAACACGGACAATTCAGTAATCCGGATGGGTCCCGGTCCCGATCGATCCGGATTAACGACGCTCTACTGTATTAAGAAAATTAAGCATACATTTTATTTATTCTATTTTTCTTTCTATAAGGCTGAGGACACGAGAATTTGAGGAAAAATGATTTTGGAATAGTAAGAAAAGGATATATTGAAAAAAAAAAAAAAAAAAAAGAAGCAAAATTAGAGTGAAAAACGATGGGTGGTCGCAGGACCTATGACAATTAGTTTATAAGTCAATCGAGGCCAAAAGGTGGCCGACCCCTGTATTAGAGCTATCCCGGTGCTGGCAACAACGTGTTTACTTCTTAAAACTATGTTACATTTAAATTTAACTTGAATAAATATCACATAACCTGCTTCGGGGGCCGTATGGTCTAAAGCATTACTCTCGCAACAGGCAAGACTGTCGATATCAGGGAGATCGGGGTTCTAATCCCAGCCGGGTGTACTGAGGTAGGTTTTTCCAAATTAGTTTATCACCCTTCCTCCATGCAAATGCGGGAACACTTCCTCAAAATTCAACCTTCCCCATTCATAGATAATTAGCGTATAACCTGAACCATTAGTAACTTAAGATTCGGTGCAAAAAATTACATAAAATAATTAAAACTGCACACATTCTAGAATACAATACAATTAATGGTGGTTTGGTCATTAGAACATTTCACTCGTCTTGGTGGTGCAGTTAGCTAACGCGCTAGTTTCGTGTTGAGCTAGACTAACGAGTACGGGGAAATCGGGGTTCGAATCTCACTTGGGGTGGTTTTCCCTAAATGGTTTTCCACTCTCCCTCCATTCAAGTGTCGGTTCACTTCCTCTATATTCAACCTTCCCAATTCTTAACCCAATAGTGTAGTTAGTACTTAAGCGTATAACCCGAATGGGTAGTAAGACGCGGTGTTAAGTATTATTATGACATTTCGTAAAATGGTGTTGGTCAACCACCCCATATTGATTGCTTTGTTTGATATTCACGGCAATTTAGGGTGAATTCCTCTTACTAACCTCCTCATACCTGTAGACTACCTTAAATTATGGCAATAAAAACCATGGCGTTAAGGTGGGAGTGTAGGGAACAAGAATTAAGGGCAGTATTTTTCCAGTTTTTATAGAGAAACTTTTTTTTCTGCAAAAATAATTGTTTCAGTAAAAACAAAAGAGTTTAGCTTTCTTCACAAGGAGATATCAACAGTCATTGAATATCTGTCATGAGCATAAAGGCATTAGATGACAAACTTTGTAAATGAAGAGAAAAAGTTTTAGTTAAATTTTAGGACACCCTTGATAGATATTCAAGAAACGTTGAGGTCACAATGTGAAGAAAGTTAAACTCTGTCTTTCAACTGGAGTAATATTTGATTTATTTTGATCACAAAATGTGTTTATATAAAAACTGCAAAAATACTGCCCTTAAATCGCGTTCCCTACATCCCAACCTTAAATAAATAAATACATTTCCATGGTGTGAGTCCGCAAGCGAGCTATACCAATCGAGCGGCCGCCGCCGTTAACGATGAAAGCGCCAACATTTGCGGATAGAAGGTGTCATGTGGTCAGCCCGACGAGCCCTCCGGCCGTTAATCTCATTGATCAAAACCAGAGGTGCTATTTCTTTATTCAAGTATCTCCTCATTTGTTTTCACGAGAGTGAGTTTGGGCTAGTTTTTAGTCCGGATTGAGAACGCCTCAAATGCGGCGCTGCACTAAATGCAGGACGACACCTGCCTGGACCAGAATGGAATGGGTCAGTTTCATATGCGACACTGACCCGTTCCATTCGAGTTCAAGACGATGTCGTCTTATATTTAGTAAAGTGTCGCACCTGAGGCGTGCAAAGAAGTCTGACTATTAAACCGGTCCTAGATTCCGCTCCGCAGAGCTGGTTCTTGGCCTATGCGAGCGATGCTGCGCAGGAGGCCCTCGAGAATCAGGGGCCCCACAGTGAGGGGACTGAATTGTATCACTCGGGATGGTATCCATTTCAACAGATTTGTAATAAATTTCTTTTGTGAAAAACCTGAATTGTATCCACCTGAATATATCCACTAAAAACTGGAATTGTATCCACTCGGAATGGTATCCATTCCGACAGTTTCGTAATACACTACTTTTGTGAAAATCCTGAATTGTATCCACATGAATTAATCCACAAAAACTGGAATTGTATCCACTCGAAATGGTATCCATTCATACAGTTTTAAAATATACACCTTTAAGAGAAAACCTGAATCATATCCACAAATGGCCGACTTGAGGTTTAACAAAAGGAACGTTTAACGTAAAATCTTTGTCACACTTCTGGTAGAGGGCAGCAGGATGGAATATTCTTAATTTACTACTTTATACTAGAGTACAGCCAAATCAGTATGTTAATTCAATCAAATTTTTTATATAAGTTTAAGTAATAATTTAAATTCGTAACCCTATAAGTCTGCCAATATTACATAGAATATTACAAAGCATAGCGTTCTAAATTATTTCTAATTTCCAATTAAATACAATGCTGTATTAGTTTTTATTTGACTTAACATGTATTGTAGGGTAAAGTATGTGCTGCAACGATATTCATATCCTATATCAGCCATTCCTTCTCGATTATACACTTTAGGCCATGGGAACAGAAGTTAAACGTATGGACATTAGGAGCACCTTTTAGAAAATATAAACAAATTGTTTGCAGTCAACAGGGATAACATTCCAAGCGGCCCTGCGCTAAAATATGACGACATTCATAAATACTACTCAACTTATGTTTCTGCGGAAGCAGAAGTGTTTAGGTAAAGCATTAATTGTATTTATAACTGTATTATTAGTGAATCAATTATCAATGAATAAGTCGCTATTCCCTCGCTTTGGTGGCCGCATGGTCTAAAGGTATCACTTTATTTATAGACTTGCTTGTTGATTGTGGAGAGACCAGGGTTTGAATCCCAGTCGGGTTTACTGAGGATGATTTTTGCCTAAAAGGTATCTCACTCCCCTTTTATGCAAATGCGGGTGGATTACCTTTAAAAATCTTCCTTATTACTATCTCATTAAAGAAGTGTTTTCAAACTAGTTGCCCACAGACCCCACATGTCTATTATACTATTATATTACTGTGTAACCTGCAATCACATTTTATAACATAGTGGCTAAAGTCTGTTGGCAAATAAAATAAAAGATTTATCTCTTTAAAATGATAGAAGTCTATACATGCTCTAAAATATATTGACATGAAAAAAAACCTTACAAGTTAAATGAGGTTGCAAATTAATGTTCTAGTATGCACTGCGATTTTTAAAGGGAATGAATACTTCATGTTTAAGAAAATACTTTTACAGCCCACTTAAAAAGAGAATTAGAGCATTAATGACAAACTTAGTTTATGATTCAACTATATCGATTTGATTACTAATGAATTTTTGAAGCATCCTCAAGTAAAAATAAAAACTATGGTGAAGTGATAATATTAATACAAAGATCGTCAATATTTATAAATAACAGTAAAATAGAGTAAAATGTTATCCATGATGACTTCAAACAATTTGTTTATATTTTCTAAAAGGTGCTCCTAATGTCCATACGTTTAACTTCTGTTCCCCTGGCCTAAAGTGTATAATCGAGAAGGAATGGCTGATATAGGATACGAATATCCTCTGCAGCAAATCTCTTGCCCTAAAATATTTGTTAAGTCAAATAAAAACTAATCACAGCATTGTGTTTAATTGGAAATCAGAAATAATTTAGAACGATATTCTTTGTAATATTCTATGTAATGTTGGCAGATTTATAGGAGTCTGCGAATTTAAATTATTACTTAAACTTATATAAATAATTTGATTGAATTAACATACTGATTTGGCTGTACTCTAGTATACAAGTAGTAAGTTAAGAAGATTCCATCCTGCTGCCCTCTACCAGAAGTATGAAAAAGCTTTTACGTTAAACGTTCCTTCTGTTAAACCTCAAGTCGGCCATTTGTGGATATGATTCAGGTTTTCTCTTAAAGGTGTATATTTCAAAACTGTATGAATGGATACCATTCCAAGTGGATACAATTCCAGTTTTTGTGGGTGTAATTCAGGTGGATACAATTCAGTATTTTCATAAAAGCAGTTTATTACAAAACTGTCGGAATGGATGCCATTCCGAGTGGATACAATTCAGGCCCTCTTTTTAACTACCAACTTGCAAGTGCTCCTACTACACACAACCTAATGAACATAATTTGTTTTCAAATGTCTAAACATTAATTCTTCTACTAGTGTTGCCAAGTTCATCTCGTGAGGTAGAAAGAAGTGTTAATTCATTGCGTAGACTAAAAACCTACTTAAGATCAAGTATGGCATAAAAACGACTGAGTCACGTTTTAGTTTGTCATCTGCACAAAGACGCATGTATAAGATCGATTCTTATACATCGATGTATAAGAAACCGTGAGGTGTTTTATTCAGAAAAATGAAAATAAAAGATCCACGTTTAGATCAATGCATTAATGATTAAGGTAATTTATCTATATGATTACTACAATAGCCAAATAAGTTAGCATATTAAATATTTGTTGTTCCGTTGGTAATACATTTTTTTTAATGTGAGGGGAACATCGGTTATATCCAGCGCCGTAGAAAGGAAAGGAGGTTTCAACTCCCTTCTTCCAAAAGTATGAATAGTAATATAATATTTTTTTTCTCGTCAATGGTTAGGCTTGAAGCTTGTTGGAGTCTATTAAATGTTCTAATAGCTTCAAGCTGAAATATGTATTAGAGTACACTTTAAAATGCTTCATAAAATATTAAATGTAATAAAAAATTACAACTTACTATGGCGACTTCTCAACGAACGACTGCAAGTATCCTCTTTAGCCCTCAACCCTTTCATAAAAAAAAAAATTGGGTACGGACTTGGTTAAATCCGTTTTTCCCTCCAACCACCCCACCCAATAAATAAAAGATAGCGATGCCTTTGCCTGGAAGATCCGTTTTCAAAATTAATCTTTGTAGTTCTGGGGCTATAACCAGGGAACAATTTGGGGGGGACTCTTATCGGGGGGCTAGGTCTGAGATATGGAATATGGAATACTCCCAAGGTTAGGCGGGGGGTCGGGGTCCTCTCCCGGATTTTTTTTCTTCAATTTAACCTTCAAAAGGGGCGTTTTAAGGTCATCCTGGACTCCTGGAAACAAGGTAGAAAAAAATGGGAATATAAATAAAACAAATCGCTATCTAAAACAATATTTATATAATATTTCTTAAATTTATGCTACAAATTATTTACATGATAATTCTGAGTTTGCTAGTGCTGAAAAACTGCTAAAATTACTTGTTTGGGGGTCTAAAATGAAATCATTGTAGACATGCAGAAGAGCCACGATAGCAATTCTGCTTTCCATCATAGTTGTCCTCAGCCATGTTTGATTAGACGCAACAATGACACCGCCAGTTACACTTAACCATCAATCTGAATTTTCCTTCTATATTATACACTCAATGTCCGTTTGCCTAGCTCTTATTCATGTCGCCTTTTCCGTTGATTCGCTCAGATGTGTTTATTTTGGCTGAATTTTTTCTTCCATCGCATCGCCTGACCATTGGTTGGGGGGGGGGGGGAGTTCCTCTCCCCTTCCGTGGATCCAACACTGGTATATACAATCCAACCGGTTGGATTTGTGAACAATATCCTGATTAATAGTAGGCTAAACAATATGATGAAATAATGTTACTAAGTAACGTTTTTACATTCTGGATTTTCAAAATTATGTATTCAATAATATGTCACGTATTTTTAAAAAAATATTTTTTATTACTATTCAAATTAACCTTTCTCTTTGAATTTGTGTCATAACACACTCTAAACTCTCAAAATGTGTGTTATCAGGCTGTGTCTTTCATGTGTTAATTCTATGTTTTTTGTAAGTCGATTGTTTTTAAACATGGTTCGGTTACTCAATCAGTTTAGTGCAAATAATTGATATGAAATATTTGTACTGTACATATAGTCCATTCGCCATAGGAGTGATGGTCACTGACAGCTAGCAACACTTACCATATTTACTCTCGTGTGTCCATTCGCCACACGAATCTCTGTCGGGTGAACTGGGGGTGGTTTTTCCTAAATGGTTTTCCACTCTCCCTCCACGCAAATGCGGGTTCACTTCCTCTAATTTCAACCCTCCCAATTCCTAATCCATTAGCGTAATTAGTACTTAAGCGTATAACCCGAACGGGTAGTAAGACGCGGTGCTAAATATTATTATCATTCGCCACACCGTATGATCTGCAAGACAATATGTTGATTTGTTGTCTCTTTCAGAAGTCAAAACTTTCACGACAAACATCTATTTTAGTTATATTTTTCTCTTTTAACAGTTTTTACATATTCTGCTAGCTCTTAGCTACCACCACTCTTACGGCGAATGGACTCTACTTTCTCATTTAGTCTATTATAGTTTGTGACAAAATTTTCAAAAATAAGTCATCAGTAAATTGTTCTCAAATTGATTTTTTTTAGCCAAACAAACATATATTCTTGTATATCATGTAAACAATCCCCAAATACCCATTTTGAACAAATTGTTGAGGTCATTTTAGAAAAAAAAATAATAATTTTCGAAAATGTGTAATAACTTACAAGTAACCTACCCTTAAATAAATTTCCCCTCGAAAAACAAACAATTATTCTATTTGTTATGTCATATAACCACCAAATATCCATTTTAAACAAAATATTTACAACCATGTTCACTCAATTTCGAAATATACAAATCAGTAATCAGTAAAATAGACCCCTACACTTAATTAAAGGGCTAGTATAAAAAATACTCTGAGATATGACCATATATAATCTATAAACTAGAATCTAGTTTTGTATACCTCTGTTCTCTAATAGGAATCCACAACACAATGGTACATAATTTCTCATATAGCTTATTTATAATTTGTGACAATTAATTTTTAAACATACATCAGTAAACTACCTTCAAATTCAAACTTTTTTTTTTACAAAAACTAACATACTTTCTTATTTAACATGTAAAACACTCCCGAGATACCCATTTTGAGCAAAAACGTAAAGTCAAATTTTCAAAAATTAGCTATCAATAATCTTTGGTAACCTTAATCAAATTATTTTCTTGTAAATTACTTCTTTAGTGTTATTTTTAATTTCCTGCACTCCTCAGGACAAATATCCATGTTAAACAAAAATATTAGAGCAATTTTGAAACATTTAAAATTATTAGAAACAGTTTTCAATAATCTTCCATTAAAAGATTCTCCCCCCCGAAACCCCCCCCCCCCACAAATATACAGTATTATTTGTCATGTCAAACACTCTTATGATACCCATTTTAAACGAAATCATTAAAGCCGTTTTCGATAAGTTTCCCATTTCCAAAAATCAGTCATCAGTAAACCACCCATAACGAGCTTTACCCCTCCCCCCAAATGTCAAACACCCTCAAGATTTCCATTTCAAACAAAATCATAGGTAATAACCATTTTCGCTCAATTTCCTAATTTCAAATATCAGTAATCTAGCTACTCTTAAAACGAATTTTCACCAGAAAAACAGGACATACAAATCTTATTTGCCATAGCAAACACTCCCCAAATATTCATTTTAAGCAAAATCTTGAGACATTTTCTAAAAATTTTAAATTTTCAAAAATCATAATTTCCCCTTCATTTAAGGGCTAGGAAACAAAATAAAAAATGCCCTGAGGTATGACCAATCTAAGTAGGTATCATGTTTGAGCAAAATCCAAATATTTATTTAAGAAAGTTATTATTGCTAACGAAAAAAAAAAGGAGTTTTGTTTTAAAATAATGAACTTATTGTGAATCTAGAACAGTCAAATATCTGTGTTTATTGATTCTAACACAGATAAGTACAAACCAATGACTTTTTAATTGCAATAAATATATGATTGCTAGAACTAAACGAGGGCTCTAAAATATGAATGTCCGCCTGCTTGTGTAACAATACACCTTGTGATTGTCATTGTAGGTAACTGGAGTTGTGTTCATATTAGTGGCAGCTTTGATTCACAAGTCCAATCAGGGCTACGAAATAACTGACAGATATGAAATACCAATGGTGCCACGATTTCTGTACATAGCCGGAGGGGTGTCAATCTTCACAGGCTTCGTTGGAGTCATTGCCATGTTATTAGGACGTCTCAAGATTGTACTCTGTCTGGTAAATAATTTTTAGATTATTAGCATCGCGTCTTACTACCCGTTCGGGTTATACGCACTTACGCTAATGTGTAATGGTAGGTGATTGTGAATGAAATGGAGGACCTGCAGTTTAACGTGGAATTCGAACCACGGTGGAGGCCTGGCATTCCTCACATTCACAAGTTGTGATTAATACACGTCTTGTCAGAGGTGAAGGAAGGGTTTGGCAATCAGATAAATCTGTGCCGGGACCGAGGATCGAACCCCAGACCCTCAGCACAGAAGTCTGACACCTTACCCCTAGACCACCAGGTCACCTGGTAAATAATTATTTCTATATTTAAAAGGTTTTTTTGCACCGTGTCTTACTACCCGTTCGGGTAATATTATTATGTACTAATCACGCTAGTAATTTTAATGATTAGGAAGGTTATATTTAAAGAATCTTACCCACATATGCGTGGAGGGAGAATGGAAAACCATTTTGAAAAAACCCCTCAGTACAACCGACTGAGATTAGAACCTCGATCTCCCCGTCATTGACAGTCTAGTCTAGTGTACTGTTAGAGTAGAGCGTTAGACCACGCGGTCCCCGAAGAGGGTGTTTAAAAGTTGATAATAAAAGATAAAAATAAGTTATAAATATTTCTTAGAACTTTAAAACAAAATAAAGTATTTAAAGGATGTCTTCAACAAAGTGAGCTAAAATTGATATAATAAAATAAAAATGTATATAACGAATATGCGAACCATACCAGACCCTTAGGGCGCTGATAAAAAAAAAGCATGGTGTCAAACGCCTATCGAGTTACACCGTTCAAGCGGCTGCCGTCTGTCGGAAAGGTAGAGCCAACTTTCGCGGATGCTATTAGCACAACGAACTCTCCGGCCACTAATCTCAGTTTTCTAGACTCAGCGTCGCTACTTTTCCATTTAAGTAGCTCCTCATTTGTTCTAACGAGAAGCGCCGGGGGTCGAACTCCAGACCAGTAGCCAAGAACTATGATCACTATTGGTTCAAGTGAGTTTTGAATGATTTTTAACATTTTATTTTTTCGTTGGTTAGCTATTTTGTAAGCTTTATTACATATTTTTTATTTCGTTGGGTACCTTTAATACTAGTTTCATTGTTATAAAAACAACTAAAGTGTACAAGGAAAAAGAGAATAGGTCAAAGCCATAACACATCTAAGAACCGCTATCAAGACAAAATACTTTTTGTGAAAAATAAATTTAAATATGACAGAGACCTCTTTTAACCATAATCTAAAGTACACTAGGAAGGTGTCATTATGCTCTAACAGAGGGCAGCACTATCTCAATTTGAATAAATGGGACTTTCCCTCCGTTTCCCTTGTTCTCATTAACTTTAAAGTATTTAATGACATTTTGTTGATATTTTAGATGCTGATGAGGCATTTAAACTTCAATAAAAAGTATATTCTTTTATAAAAAATAAATTAAAATATAAAATTGATGGTTAACAACAATGTTTAGTTCATAGCAACAGTTGAAATGGTTTCCCAACAGAAAAATTAAATCTTAAAATCCATTCAGAATCCAATTGAACACTTAGCCTCCCAATATAATAGATATACTGTGACGGGTAGAGGGTTGAATCTTGGTCGCTCAATCGACACTGGTGTAGGTACCAAGGGGGACAAGCAGACATCTCCTGGTTCGGATACACCCTAGAAGGGAATTGAATAGGGGCACTGTCAACACCACCTAAAGAGAAGGCCTGCTCGCACTGCTGTGACGTAACAGGCCTGCGGCCATTCAGGTTCCTTGTGCTTCAACAAAGAAACGTTGGTTTCGTCAATCAAATGTTATTTTCTTTATTTATTGTTGGGGACATTTATGTTAAATATTAAATGTTTTAAGTATAATAAATTATTTATTTAGATAACAACTAAGCTGAACATAAATTATATGAAACCATACATTTCCTGGGCAAACACATCTATCTACATGACACTATATTGTTTGTGTAGCTTATACAGTAAGTATTTTTAATTATATTTCCAAGAGGAACAAATTTTATTTTGATGAACTTTATAACTAAAATAATTATCAAATTTAAATTATCACTCGAAGAAGGTATATTACTATGGAGGGAAGCATAAAGACATTTAAGATATTCACATGAAATTAATAATGTCGTAAATTATGATATTTAAAATCATAATTAATAAATCTATTCACGAGCCAATAGTTACATGCATAATTTGATTAAAAATTATAAAGTTACTTTAAATTATTTTAATATTTATCAATATTGGTAAGTTTACTTTTTACGCAAATATTTTTAACGTTATTATTTCTATTGTTGTATCTTGCTAAAATTATTATTATTATTTTACAAATAAGTATTACATCATATTAGCTTGATATACTTTACAAAGGTCATAAATATTATGTAGGACTTACCTGTACACAAACGTTTACACTCGCATATTATAAGCTGGGCACATTATTTGCATGTGCTGCGATAACCAAATAGTCAACTTGAACATGAAGAGTTCGAACGTGAAGAGCTCGTAACTAAACACATCAAACTGTGAAAAGAATTGGGGTCAGAGAAATGAGTCTTACATAAAAATAAAATTCCGTTCATGATGATCATTTCCTACACTTATACTACCTATATAGACAGGAAAAAACTTTTACACACAGTGAAAATATGTCTGCGCTAAAAACCTCATTACAGTTCTTTCATTAGAAAACAATTTTTTCAAATCAAACCAATGGAATATGGGAATTTTAATAATATCTTTATGTCTTTTAAGGTTTTTATAACAAATTCTGAAAAAACCACTGTGATTGTTCAAGTAGTTTACGAGAAACGGTGAGTTATGTTTTAGGATTTTCGAGTATTTGATTGCGGTAAACATGATGCCGCTCAGATTTCGCCTGCAAGAACTTAAAAATGTGGCCGTCTTGCGCGCTCGTGTCGTGAATTCAAATATCGTCTGCCCTTTGAACTGTGCCTATAAGGGCACCCTACACGATCAGTAATACTGTCAGTAATACAGAGTCAGTAATTCCGTCAGTATTGTCAACTGCAACGATAATGATGGCATGACCCTACACGGTAAGTATTAATGACAGTAATACTGACCGAACTTATACGAACTCAAGTTGGAAACAACTCAGTGGAAGTTTAACTCGATTAGGAAAACATTATTATTTCTTGAAAAAAGTCTACGTTTTTACACTTCTTAAAAATGAATAACATGGAAAAAGCGTGTCTAGCCATGATATTATATCTAAGTACGAAGAAGACTGTGAAACGTAAGCGTTGGGTGAAGGAGTGGCTAAAAAAACGCGATCAATACTCACATATAAATTTATTAAATGAGATACAACTTAACCATGCCAGTGATTACCAGAATTACTTTAGGATGAGTTCGGAAACTTTCAATATTTTAGCAGACAAGGTGAAGCCCTTTCTAGAGAGAAATAATACGAATATGAGAAATTGTATTTCTGTCGAAGAGAGATTAGCGTTGACCTTAAGATACCTAGCAACAGGAAGACATTTTGAAGATTAAAATTTTCAGTAATAATGTCAACATCGTCAATCAGCTATGCAGTCCTGGAAACATGTGAAGTGCTAATAAAAGTTCTGCAAAGCTACATAAAGGTAAGTGGATGAATAAAATATTGCTTGTATAATATTTAACATAGATTTAATCAAAATTAATATACGTGTATTTAATTGCCATTAAGGTTGTTCAATATGGTACTTTTGTAAATTACAATTAGAAAATATTATTATCAGTGTATGAAGAAAATAGAGACTTTAAATTATGCTCTTCATTTGATAGAAATAATGTATTGCCATTTTCGTAAATTATCCATACTATTTTATTTTTCAGTTTCCAACAAGAAGCCATGAGTGGCTTCAGATCGCAAATGATTTTGGAACAAAACACCAATTTTGGAACTGCGTGGGAGCAATAGACGGTAAACACATTGCCATAAAAAAACCAACAAACTCAGGTTCTGTGTACTACAACTATAAAGGGTTTCACAGTATAGTACTATTAGCTGTGGTAGATGCCAACAAGAAGTTCATCATGGTGGACGCTGGAATAAACGGTCGAATATCTGATGGAGGTGTACTTTTTTATTCCAAATTTGGATAACTGTTAGAACAAAATGCTCTAAATCTTCCAGATCCTTCACCGATACATAACACTACGGAAAGTTTCCCGTTTGTGTTCGTTGCTGATGAAGCTTTTGCGTTGAACGTAAATTTAATGAAGCCTTATCCAATGAAGTTACCTCTGACCAGTGAACAGCGGGAAAATAACAAACGGTTATCTCGTGCTCGAGTAGTTGTGGAGAACGCTTTTGGGATACTCGCAACTAGGTTTGGAGTATTCCAGAAGCCAATATGTCTAGAGCCAGAAAAAGCTACCATAATTACGTTGGCTTGTTGTTATTTACACAATTTTCTTTCTAAGAAAAGTGCCAACACATACTTCCCTTGTAGCAGTGACAGTACAGATGAGTGCACTCTGTTACCTTTACAAGGTACGTCCCATAGAAACAGTTCAAACAATGCTAAACAAACCAGAGCACGCTTTTGCGAGTATTTAAGCAATGAAGGCAAAATGTGAAATTCATGCAGTGAATGTTTGTAAATAAATAAAAACAAATAATAAACAAATATGTAAAAAAAAATCAATACTTTTGTAGAAAGGTAAATTATTATTGTATGATTTGTTTGTAAAATAAAGGCTATTAAAAATATATATTACGTTTATTATATATTTCTGTGTATTTGATTTCTAAACAACTTCATTAATTCATGTCTACTCTCAAATTCCTCCTTGACATAATTAACATTCTAAATCAGGGTTCGTAAATTCTCAGCCCGCGGGCCAAATCCGGCCCACCAGATATAGCTGACCGGCCCGCTTACCTGCAATACCTCCGTTTCCCTTGGTTCTCATTAACTTTAAGTATTTAATGACATTTTGTTGATATTTTAGATGCTGATGATGCATTTAAACTTCAATAAAAAGTATATTTCTTTGTTATAAAAATAAATTTTAAAATATAAAATGTTGATGGTTAACAACAATTTTTAGTTCATAGCAAAGTTGAATGGGTTTCCCAACAGAAAAATTAAATCTTAAAATCCATTCAGAATCCAATTGAAAACTTAGCCTCCCAATATAATGATATACTGTGGACATTGGGTAGAGGGTTGATTCTTGGTCGGGTCAATCGACCACTGGTGTGTAGGTACAAGGGGGACAGCAGACATCTCCTGGTTCGGATACACCCTAGAGGAATTGAATAGGGGCACTGTCAAACACCACCTAAAGAGAAGGGCTTGCTCGCACTGCTGTGAGTAAAACAGGCCTGCGGGCCATTCAGCGTTTCCTTGTGCTTCAACAAAGAAAACGATTGGTTTCGTCAATTCAAATGTTATTTTCTTTATTTATTGTTGGGGACATTTATGTTAAATATTAATGTTTAAGTATAATAAAATTTTACTTTAAGCTAACAACTAAGCTGAACATAAAATTATATGAAACCATACATTTCATGGGCAAAACCACATCTATAATACATGACATATAATTGTTTGTGTAGCTTATACAGTAAGTATTTTTAATTTCATTTCCAAGAGAAACAAATTTATTTTGATGAGCTTTATCACTAAAAATAATTATCAAAATTTAAATTATCATCGAAGAAGGTATATTACTATGAAGGGATGATAATAAGACATTTAAGATATTCACATGAAAGTAATAATGTCGTAAATTATGATATTTAAAATCATAATTAATAAATCTATTCACGAGCCAATAGTTACATGCATAATTTGATTAAAAATTATAAAGTTACTTTAAATTATTTTAATATTTATCAATATTGGTAAGTTTACTTTTTACGCAAATATTTTTAACGTTATTATTTCTATTGTTGTATCTTGCTAAAATTATTATTATTATTTTACAAATAAGTATTACATCATATTAGCTTGATATACTTTACAAAGGTCATAAATATTATGTAGGACTTACCTGTACACAAACGTTTACACTCGCATATTATAAGCTGGGCACATTATTTGCATGTGCTGCGATAACCAAATAGTCAACTTGAACATGAAGAGTTCGAACGTGAAGAGCTCGTAACTAAACACATCAAACTGTGAAAAGAATTGGGGTCAGAGAAATGAGTCTTACATAAAAATAAAATTCCGTTCATGATGATCATTTCCTACACTTATACTACCTATATAGACAGGAAAAAAACTTTTACACACAGTGAAAATATGTCTGCGCTAAAAACCTCATTACAGTTCTTTCATTAGAAAACAATTTTTTCAAATCAAACCAATGGAATATGGGAATTTTAATAATATCTTTATGTCTTTTAAGGTTTTTATAACAAATTCTGAAAAAAACCACTGTGATTGTTCAAGTAGTTTACGAGAAACGGTGAGTTATGTTTTAGGATTTTCGAGTATTTGATTGCGGTAAACATGATGCCGCTCAGATTTCGCCTGCAAGAACTTAAAAATGTGGCCGTCTTGCGCGCTCGTGTCGTGAATTCAAATATCGTCTGCCCTTTGAACTGTGCCTATAAGGGCACCCTACACGATCAGTAATACTGTCAGTAATACAGAGTCAGTAATTCCGTCAGTATTGTCAACTGCAACGATAATGATGGCATGACCCTACACGGTAAGTATTAATGACAGTAATACTGACCGAACTTATACGAACTCAAGTTGGAAACAACTCAGTGGAAGTTTAACTCGATTAGGAAAACATTATTATTTCTTGAAAAAAGTCTACGTTTTTACACTTCTTAAAAATGAATAACATGGAAAAAGCGTGTCTAGCCATGATATTATATCTAAGTACGAAGAAGACTGTGAAACGTAAGCGTTGGGTGAAGGAGTGGCTAAAAAAACGCGATCAATACTCACATATAAATTTATTAAATGAGATACAACTTAACCATGCCAGTGATTACCAGAATTACTTTAGGATGAGTTCGGAAACTTTCAATATTTTAGCAGACAAGGTGAAGCCCTTTCTAGAGAGAAATAATACGAATATGAGAAATTGTATTTCTGTCGAAGAGAGATTAGCGTTGACCTTAAGATACCTAGCAACAGGAAGACATTTTGAAGATTTAAAATTTTCAGTAATAATGTCAACATCGTCAATCAGCTATGCAGTCCTGGAAACATGTGAAGTGCTAATAAAAGTTCTGCAAAGCTACATAAAGGTAAGTGGATGAATAAAATATTGCTTGTATAATATTTAACATAGATTTAATCAAAATTAATATACGTGTATTTAATTGCCATTAAGGTTGTTCAATATGGTACTTTTGTAAATTACAATTAGAAAATATTATTATCAGTGTATGAAGAAAATAGAGACTTTAAATTATGCTCTTCATTTGATAGAAATAATGTATTGCCATTTTCGTAAATTATCCATACTATTTTATTTTTCAGTTTCCAACAAGAAGCCATGAGTGGCTTCAGATCGCAAATGATTTTGGAACAAAACACCAATTTTGGAACTGCGTGGGAGCAATAGACGGTAAACACATTGCCATAAAAAAACCAACAAACTCAGGTTCTGTGTACTACAACTATAAAGGGTTTCACAGTATAGTACTATTAGCTGTGGTAGATGCCAACAAGAAGTTCATCATGGTGGACGCTGGAATAAACGGTCGAATATCTGATGGAGGTGTACTTTTTTATTCCAAATTTGGATAACTGTTAGAACAAAATGCTCTAAATCTTCCAGATCCTTCACCGATACATAACACTACGGAAAGTTTCCCGTTTGTGTTCGTTGCTGATGAAGCTTTTGCGTTGAACGTAAATTTAATGAAGCCTTATCCAATGAAGTTACCTCTGACCAGTGAACAGCGGGAAAATAACAAACGGTTATCTCGTGCTCGAGTAGTTGTGGAGAACGCTTTTGGGATACTCGCAACTAGGTTTGGAGTATTCCAGAAGCCAATATGTCTAGAGCCAGAAAAAGCTACCATAATTACGTTGGCTTGTTGTTATTTACACAATTTTCTTTCTAAGAAAAGTGCCAACACATACTTCCCTTGTAGCAGTGACAGTACAGATGAGTGCACTCTGTTACCTTTACAAGGTACGTCCCATAGAAACAGTTCAAACAATGCTAAACAAACCAGAGCACGCTTTTGCGAGTATTTAAGCAATGAAGGCAAAATGTGAAATTCATGCAGTGAATGTTTGTAAATAAATAAAAACAAATAATAAACAAATATGTAAAAAAAAATCAATACTTTTGTAGAAAGGTAAATTATTATTGTATGATTTGTTTGTAAAATAAAGGCTATTAAAAATATATATTACGTTTATTATATATTTCTGTGTATTTGATTTCTAAACAACTTCATTAATTCATGTCTACTCTCAAATTCCTCCTTGACATAATTAACATTCTAAATCAGGGTTCGTAAATTCTCAGCCCGCGGGCCAAATCCGGCCCACCAGATATAGCTGACCGGCCCGCTTACCTGCAATACTTTTATATAACTAAACAGCTATGCAGCCCTGGAAACATGTGAAGGGCTAATAAAAGTTCCGCAAAACTACATAAATAATAGGTGGATGAATAAAACATTGCTTGTATAATATTTAACATAAATTTAATCAAAATTAATATACATGTATTTAATTGCTATTAAGGTTGTTCAACATGTTTTTTAAAAATTACAATTACAAAATAGTATTGTCAGTGTATGAAGAAAATAGAGACTTTAAATTATGCTCTTCATTAGAGGACTGACAATTATTTAGCTGTGTTTCATTAGGATTAGGCTGACAGTATAGTGGCTCGTTTGAATGCTGGTGATGATAAGGAGAGGGTGTGTTATTGTAGGAAGGAATTTGACTGGTCATATTTGTTGACTCTGAAGTAGACAAATAAGAGATGCTTGGACTTGTTAGTTTAAAACTTTCATTTATTTTTACTGAGTCCTTGTGTAACGTTCCTAATTGAGCTTCGAATAAAACATCATTAATTGCCTTCTCTGCGAACAATCGCTGCCTAGGATGGACATCTTTTAATTTCTTTGCCCACACTTTGGCAATGTCTAAGTACTCATCATTGACATTTCCTTCTTTTGATGAATTCGCTAAATACTTACACGCGAGACTTAGTAGCTCATTTTGTTTTGCTGTAGGGCCTTGTGTCTTTTGCTTTTTAGCCGGCTGTTGTGAAGGTAGGCCTACAATCAAGCTTGATGATGCAGCCATTGGTCTTGGGCTGGTGGTGAACACTGTTGGTGTTTGTGGTAATGGTGACCCACAGTGGTCCTCAGAATGCAGTTCTACCTGGCTAACGTCCGTGCATTCAGCTTGTAGTGCCTGGAAATGAAGGATTCAATAAAAAAAATTAGGCATTGATACGCACACATAATGTATTGCCATATTCGTAAATTATCCATACTATTTTATTTTTCTGTTTCCAACAAGAAGTCATGAGTGGCTTCAGATCGCAAATGATTTTGGAATGAAACACCAATAATTTTGGAACTGCGTGGGATAAATAGACGGTAAACACATTGCCATAAAAAAAACCCAACAAACTCAGGTACACATTTCTAAAAGTAACTTACCTCCTTTGTGGCAACTACTTGCATGGTTACATTAGCTGGAAGTTCACATGAGCCAAGAAATTGTAGGGCGTTGAATACCCAAGATGTCGGTTGGTAAATCTCCTCGGATCCAGCTCCAGAGCGTTTTGACGCTATAATTTTTTTTATCTCTTTGCGGTAGTTGGATCTCAAAGTATTTATCTTTTTCCTAACATCTTCCTTGGTAGCGTCCGGCTTAATTTTCTGATAGCACTCTAACATTTTTAATAGTGCCGAATTGCGCTTGTTTTTATTAATATAATCAGGACGACGAGTGTCCCACAATTCCGGGAGTGTTTCATATAATTCTATGAAGTTTTGTAATAACTCACGGTCATGGTCTTTGGCACATTTAATACCTAATAACAATGTTTCTTCAACTGTACTTTCATCTTCATCATTGCAGAGAGTAATGCCTTCATTAACCTCCTCCATCGTTCGTGCTTTTACTAAGACTGATGGAAAAACTGACAGTAATACTGATGCAAGCTCTCGCGCGCGGTATTACTGTCAATATCCCCCACCACTCAGCGATACTGATGGTTTTACTTCAAGAAATCTAGATATACATCAGTACTTCTCATCAATCCATCAGTATTCACCCTACACGGTCAGTAATACTGTCACTATTTCTTAATACTGACAGTATTACTGATCGTGTAGGGTGCCCTATTGGATGCATACAAAGTACCATTTAAATGGCGGCTACCTTCCTTCTCCCGGGTTCAAACAATGATTTTAGAACGGGTGTCTCTTTAGTGTCAAAGGGGGGAAAAAAGGTCACTTTACTTAATAGGACCCAGGACGGCCACGAGGATTTTCAGGGGCCTAAGCCTAAGATCCAGATTAACAAATTAAAAACAAAAAATAATAGATAAAAAAGCAACAACAACAGAACATGGATGATAACTGATAAGCAATAAAATGCCTACCCAAACTAAGAATTTATTGCGCAGGAACTTAACTGGATATTTGTCACAATTTAAGTAATTTTACTGTTTCGGTCCAGTCTTGTTTTTCGTCGTTTAGAAATGTTTGGAAGTTACACAAAGTCTTATTATTTTTGTGGTCGCTTCAGACTAGGCTCTTGTAGCTGATGTAAATGCTCGCTAACTTCCATGTAGTATCCAGGATCGTAAGTATAATGTTACTTGTGTAATGTATGGGCGGATAAGTGTTTATATCGCCACGTTTTACTACCTGTTCAGGTTGGACACATATATGATTATTAATCTAATGGGGTAAGGATGAAAAAGGAAGCATTTTAGAGATATACCCGTATATGCGTGGAAAGAGAGTGGGGAACACTTTAGGAAAAAAACTACCCTCAGTGCATCCTATGGGATCGAACCCCGATCTCCCGGTCATCAGCAGTCTAGTCTATTGCGAATGATGGCTTAGACCACGCGGCCACCTAACCGGAGCTTATAGGTATTGCTATCTATCAAAAGTAACTGATAGAGATCACATGACTTGATGTAGGAATACGTGAAAGTGAATCTAGTAGCTTTTATAGATGTCATATAAGGAAGGTGATTCCTATGAAAATTAGGCTGTACAACCCAATTGTTTAGTTTGGTCACATATTCTTTTGTTGAGTACCGAATTTAAACTTTTCACGGGAAAAAGTCGGGTGGTGATTTAAGTTCAATGCGTAACATTTAAATGTTCAGTTACGCATTAATTTGTGGACACTGTTTTTTGTTTGTAAAAAATAACAAAAGAGCTAAGAAAAATGTACAAACCTATGACAGGGCTGGTAAAAGTAACAGGATCCCCCCCCCCTTTTCTCCCGACTTGAACAAACTCACCCTCTTTAGAACTATTTCACTCCCCTCCGATATTCTCGAATATTAAGTTTAAAAATGGCCTTGTAATACATTCCAAGTAGCTTCTAATTTTCAAAAAATTGGCAGGGAAGAACCACTCCAAAATGTTAAGAGGCACGTCATTTTTAAAACGAGATTCCAGGCAAAGATCACTCTAAAAAGCTTCCAAGAAACATCCAATCATTAAAATTGCTAAGGGAAGACAATTTAAGATATCTTCTGAGAGCATCCAATTTTCCAAAATTTGCTGGAAGAGGTCCACTATAAATAGCTTCTGGATTCATCTGGTTTAAAAAAACACACTTAAAAACAGGCAAGGTTCACTTCAAATTGATTGTAGAAGCACTCACGTTTCAAAAATTTGTCAGGGGAAAATCATTTCAAATAGTTTATCTAATAGGCATCTAACTTTCCAAAAACTTCCGAGCCAACACCACTCTAAATAGTGTCTAGGGACATTCAAATTTCAAATAAATTCTGAAGGAGAACCAATCCAAAATAACGTATACAGAAATCTAGTTTACACAAATTCTCCGGGGGAGGACCACTTGAAATGGCTCATGGAGAAGTCGAGTTAAAATTTTAAAAATCATATAAGAGTCGCTTCAATTATCGTCTAGGTATCCAATTTTCAAACACTTGCCGAGGGAGGGTCAACAAGATCGCCTATGGCCTGGTGGACAAAGCTCCTCTAGAACATCTTTTTGTTTGCTAACTCCCCCATGCCCCTAGACAAATAAGGTTCCGTTGCCACTGAAGTCAAGAGAGAGGGGGGAAGGGCGGGGGTCAGTGCTTTTACCCTGTAACAGGGCCCGGTTTGAGCACCTCGCAGGCTTGGTGGAACCAACTAGAGTGTTATTCGGAGTAGCACTGTCGGGAATCACCTGGATATTTAATTAAAAGCTTCCGAAAATATCAATAGTAAAAAGGAAAGGGAATAAGGAATAGTATTTTTGTACACATTGAGTAAGGTGAGGAGGGGGGGGGGCATAACTTATTTTTAGTTAAATTTATTATGTATTTATTTATTAAATTTATTTTTATTATTTTTTCTGGTATATTGGCATCCTATTATTTATCATTTATCATCCTACAGGGGGGTGCGTTTTTATACAAAATATAACTGATGCGCAAATTTTAATTCTCACTTTGGGCGCATAAAACCCTAGCTCCGGCCTTGCGTATGAAGCTCACTGGAATCAATTTATAATATATGACAATTATATTTTTATTAATGGATTTATTTGGACGTTAAAAAGTAGGATTTCTTGACCTGAAAATAGAGATGATAATTTTCTGGTAATTTTTCAATTGGAATATCTTCCACAATCGTGACTTGCGACCTTATAAGTCAGTAAAGTGGGCTGGGTTGGGGGAGGCAGTACCTATATCCTGTTACATGTATACATAAAAAAAAAAGCTCCATCGAAATCGAGCTATACCGACAGAGCAGCTGCCACTGTTAACGATGATAGTGCCAACATTTGCAGATAGAGGGTGTCATGTGATCAGCAAAACGAGTTTTTGGCCGTTAATCTCAGTTTTCTAAACCCAAGCTGCTACTTCTTTATTCAAGTTGCTCCACATATGTTCTCACGAAGCTTAGTTTGACCCCGTTACAGTTCCACCCCTTTACATATACATTTTTGAAAGCACCGAGAATCGAACCCGGGACCTCTGGATCTTTACTCAGGATATCTGACCACTAGAACACATACATACATACATACATACATTCACAAGTCCATTAAGGGGATGGAGGTTACTTATTAGAAAATATTCAAGCCAACCTAAGATAATTATTTTCATTACATTATTGATGATAAACTGAAAATACAAAACAATAATGACGATATGAGGTTAGAATTTATCGGTAAAGTTTTCAGATCATTAAATCAAAAGTTGCCTTATATATTATATGAATCTTTATCAAATTTAACGTCATAATAAGAGCTATATTTATCAATGAGTAGATTAATTTTCAAAATATTCGCAGTACTTAGGGAACATAAATATTTATCATGCGACAGAAATAATTAGACTTTAGCGCTTATTTTTTGTACGTACACCAAGGCCCGGTTTTAGAGCTGTGGAGGGCCCCGTGTATGTAAAAAATTCGAGGCCCCAACATTAAACAAATATTGTTCATTTCAACGTTTTGACCATTTCTTCTTTAAAATAATTAATTCTTGAAAGCTCAGTGTTAACGATAGTAATTAAATAAGGAAACAATGTCATTTCAATGATATTAATTGCTTAAAAGAAAACAAACTATTTTTCATTTATTTTTAGTTAAAATAAGGACAGGAAATAATGTCAAAAACTTTGAAAATCAAAATATTTTTCATTTTATTCATAAATGTTCCGTCCAAATATGACCGAAGTTGATTTTTATCAAATTAGCAAATAGAGATTAATTTTCACTACAAAAATTTAATATATTTCCAGTACGTGGTATTAATTGTTTGCCTGATCGGTCTCGAGCTGGCATTAATTGGACTAGCATCGGGATATCGAGACGAGGCCAAAAACACAACTCGAAAATATTTGGTCGAAAAGATGACAACATACAACGAAAGCTTCGTTTACCAATTGCTTTGGGATGAGTTTCAGCAAGATGTAAGTAAAACATCTCAATGTACAGAAGTAATTCAATAGAATTTTGCAATCAGAAAATATTAAAATAAGCCATTTTAATTTTATCATACATGTAATATTTGGTGCAATTTAAACAAATTTTATTTTATTTTACGTTCTAGTATTCTTTTCTTATTTTCAAATACTTATGGGAATAGGGGGAAGAAGACCATAATCTGTTCAATACTTAGGACCTCTAATATTTTTATATTTATCGAGATTTTATGAGCAATTGAACTAATAGTTGTCACTAACAATTTAAGCTGTAAGCTAATAGCTCACCACTACCACCACCACCATCAATCATCATCTTCATCAACTGTTTCCAGCCTTTTGACCGGGTCAGTTGAGTATCCTTCCACCATCATTCCTCCCTTAATGGCCTCCATTATTCTCCTTTCACTTGCACACTTTCTGTTATCTACTCCTACCATCTCTTTCTTGGCCTCCCTGCGATCTTTTTTTCCTACACACTTTATTTACATATTTTTTTGGCATACTCTCCTCCATTTTCATTACATGCCCATACCATCTTAGTCTTGCTTTCTCTACTATCTCATGTAATCCCTGTACTCCTACTCTTTCCCGGATAACTTCATTCCTAATATAATTTCTCCTCGTAAAAGCTAACACGCTAAGAACTATTATGTCAATAAAGGGAGATTGCTTTAATCAATGTATCTCTGTTATATATTATTTTATTATTATTATTATTATTATTTATATATTATATTTATTATTTTTTTTTTAGCACGCTTTTTACTAACCGTCCGGGTTATACGTACTTACTCTAATGTGTAATGGTAGGGTGATTGTGAGATGAAATTGGAGGACCTGCAGTTAAAGGCATCCAAACCACGGTAGAGGCCTGGAATTTCCCACATCCACAAGTTATGATTAATACACGTCTTGTCAGAGGTGAAGGAAGGGTTTGGTATTCAGATAAATCTGTGCCGGGACCGAGGGTTGAACCCCGGACTCCCAGCACTTAAGTCCGACACCTTACCCCTATACCGCCAGGTCACCAATTCTCCTGTTGAAAGTCTAAATAACAACTGGTTTGGTTAATCTAGTAGACCTACGAGTTGGAATAGTGTTCGTTTTGTTTTTATTTGAGGTATTTAACGTGCACTTTTTTGAACCGACTGATTATATCAGCACACGACTTCCAGGCTAACTTAAATCTAGAATAGACACAACACCAAGCACCTGACCGTTATTTCATCACTGTGAAAGGGGAAACCCACATTTCACCAATGGTACATTTTTCAACCAATCGAACCCGGGACCTTTAACTTAGTAGAGAGACACGCTCTACTGAGCTAAGGTGTCGGACTGGAATAATTTTATTTTACTTTGTAATCGGATAGAAAAGTAATTTTTCTCCTCCGCACCTTACAAATTTATCCAGACTATACACATTTAACTACAGTAGAATCTCGTTTACCCAGCCTAACTAAGACCGGGTGTCCTCCGGGTGAGTGAAAATCTAGATAATCCAGAAATTAAAGGTAAAATGCATTAAAATAATATTATATATTACTACAACTAACTATTTATTTCCACAATATCAAATTATAAAACACTTACCGGTAAAACATGTTACAACTACTATTAATGTGAGTTAATAAAAGCGAAATTTCAGTCCGGATGAACCGGAAATTAGGGATGTATAAACGAGTTTCCACTGTACACTAATTGAGAGGGATGGATGGAGTTCGAATTTACGGGAAATGTACCCGCACATGCGCAGAGGGAAAGTGGGAAATTGTTTATTAAAAAAAAAACACCCGCAGGTCATCCGACCAGAATTTGAACCCTGACGTTCTTATCACCAAAAATTAGTCTAGATTATCTTGACATTTTGTACTCGTGAATACAGATGTGATTGGACACTGTTAGTTTCTGAAGCAAGCCTAACCAGAAATGCTCAGATTTTGTTCGCCTCGAATTAATACGTGTCTGTATTTTAATGGAGATATCTCGAAATGTTAACATTTGCGAGAAAAAGCTGTGGTTTTTTGTCCTTTGACAAGAATATATGATTATACTGGGTGTTTTTTAATAATGTTTTCTGCTATTTATCTAAAAAGTATCAGAAATTCGAGCAAAAGTTGTGTAGTTTTAAAGGGAAAAAGGAACGGATTTATTTATTTTCATTTGTTAACTTTTTAAGGTTATTTCAAGGTACACTTTAAAAAAAAATATAAACCAGTATTATTTTTAGTGGAATCTTATTCAAGGCAAAAAAAAAACTTATGTTTGAATCCTTTTTTATTCGATCTCTATTTTCAAAGATGGACAGGTATTTTGGAAGATGCAATCATATTTTTTTGAGCGAAATCTCAGTGGGGAGTTGTACCTAGAAATGTTGTAAGATGTTACTAAACCGCATTTTACACACAAAATAGAAAACTATATTGATGAGAGTGGTGTAATTACATTAGATTAAGACTTTCTTTATTTCAAAAAGATGGAGCACCACTTCATTACACAATCGCTGCTTGACAACAAGCTTAGTAATACATTTTCGAACCAGTGGATTTGCAGAAGATGGTCTATCTAATAGCCTGTAACATTCCCAAATCTAACCCCCTCCCCTTTTTTATGCTACCTAAGTGTATTGTTTCTAAAACAAAGCATTCCACGAATGAAAAACTCGGCCAAAGGATTCTTACAGCTTGCAGAAATATTCCTTGAGATGTTTTTCAAAAGGCAAGACTTTCATTCGAAGATACACTGTATTATTACTTGGAAAATAAAGCACAATAATACCTTAAATTAATTACGTTTAATAGTAAATCAAACATTATAATAATGTTTTGATATTTTGCCAAAATATCTTTGAAAATAGAGATCAAATAAAATAATATTTTAGGCAAAAGGTTTTTTTTTCTGCGTGTAGTGAAATGCGGCTAAACATTACAGGTTTTCATTAAAAAAAAAGTTGGCATTGAGATAACCTTGAAAACGTCTACCAAATCAAACATTAACATTGTTGTCCTCTTTTTCCCTTGAAACCACACAACTTTTGTTGGAAAATATTTTTCGTATTGTGCATACTTTTCAAGGTAAACAGCTGGAAACCTTAAAAAAAAAAAACCAAAAAAACTATATAAACATTTGAATGCAAATTTATACATAATTTGTTGACCTCGGTGGTCGTGGGGCAAATTACTCTCCTCAGGACCTGATGTCCGTGGTTTCAAACTCAGCCGGAGTCAACGGATTTTTCTTGAAAGATAAAAATCCGTAGCACAATTTCCTTCGAAAGGGAAGTAAAGCCGTCGGTCTCATGTCGATTGTGGTATATAAAATAACACTGGAAGTTACGTGAACATACCTTTCCCGGCAAAGTTAGTTGGCTCTTTAGATATCGTTCATAGAAATTCTCGCGTGCTGATACAATCAATCGGTTCAGAAAGTTCACGTTAAATAACTCAAATAAAATAATATATTATGTGTTTTCAGGGTGAATGTTGTGGCCTGGAATCTTCAGAGGATTGGGTGGAGGCTAAAATCGAGGTACCAGATTCTTGCTGCCACAAAGATCTAGAAGACTGTGACACGAGTAACAAGAAACACATCTACAAGGACGGTTGCTTACAATTCATGTTTGACACTGTCGATACAATTATCAACATTATAATAATCGTTACTGTAGTCGTTCTTTCCATCCAGGTACGTTGGGACAGTGACATTTAGTACAGTACAATTTTCTTAGGAAGAACCTTATCTGACAGCTAGTAAAGTTACAAGCTTTAATTTCACTTTTTCATGTGTCAGGTCTTGCTATATGCTGTTCTCACTTTTAATAGCTATTATCAACGCCTATAAAACAACAATAACAAAATAGTAACTTATTGGCATTGTTGATCGCAAAAAGTTTCTTCTCACCCAAGTTCACAGAGAAGGATATACCAGACCCTCAATCTTACGCAAGTTTCATTGGGCTCCTTGAGCCAAGTTGAGGCCATCGACACTGGGGTTCGCTAGTAGTGTCAATCCTCAATGATAAAATCACTTCCCAATGTTCAGTTGCTAAACGATTCATTTATAACATGTTCGTCATAAAGGGGCCATTGTAATCGTTATGGGTAGCCTGCGTAAGCGCGTTGTCAGGTATATTTATTTGAAGGTGGGGTTGGGTCGCTACCTGAACCTAGCTTTGTGGAAGTTGGTTGATTTACTCGAGATGGATATTTGTGTCCTCCCTCTAGTGAAACCATGTTATAAAATAAGCTTTTTTTTTTAAAAAAAATGCCCCTTGATGGCATCTAATGATACCCTTGTTGAAGGACTAAAGCTCCTCATGGATAGCAGCCATTTTAACTTTGAGGCTGCGGATCTGGTGTACACCTTGTCTGTACCCGAGTACTACTACTGCATGAGTCTTCGAAACTAGTTAACAAACGAGTTCTCATTGCGAATTACTAATATCTTACAAATCAATACTAAGTAAAAAAACCAAAAAACTACCCACTTCGGTGGCCGCCTCGTCTGAGGCAGCGGTCAGCTGATTTTATTCGGCCCCCGAAACATTTCGGGAACATTTACAATATATCTATACACTTAGATTAATTTCCCCAGATTAATCACGCCTTAAATGTTGTTGAGGTTTGACACACTTCTTACCGGTACTTCCCTGTGTATTCCACAAAAAGACAAAAGCTGCTTATAAATAGTTGACCTATGCATGTAACTCCTTTCCACCTTCTCTCATTCAACTCTGCCTGTTGTCTCCCTAAGCGTGAGAGACAATTAATGGCCCATGTGAAACATTTCCTAAACTTTCTTTGATGTGATGTTGCCGCCACCGGCAGCCGTTAAGAAAATTAAGGATAAGCGCATAGGAATCAAGCCCAACACGCGATAAGAATAAAGACCGTTCACCTTGTGAAATGATTCAATTGGACCAATGTATTTTTATAGAAGAAAATTTACATAATAATTTGCGAATTGGTGTAACAAATAATGACGTTGATATCACCGAAGTATCAAAACAATGCCAAGGACAATGTTCAAATTAGTTTTTTTCACTTAACTGAAGGAAGTTTTTCTCTGGTCGCTGTAGCTGGGGATGAAAGATGTAGGCAACTAAGGCGGTAAATCCAGGCTAATATGCTATTAATATGTTTGAAAAAAAATTTGTTCTGCTGCAATTGATAAAAACTGAACAATGCTCTCGTGCAGACATGATGTTAAAATAGCATTGATTAGCTTTGATATGAGAGTAACATGGAATCTATAAACTGACAGTTTTTCTTATGGGAACGTCAACATTAATAAACCTGTAACAGGATCGTGATGTGACAGTGTGGAGACCTCCCCGCGGTGTTGCGATATTGTAATATCGCGAGACACGTCCCATATCACGCCTGTTTTGGGAGCCTTTATTTAGAACAAATTAATACAAGGTCACTTTTTACGAAGATATTTGTTTGTTTGCTTTACTTTGCTTTTCATAATAACAGTTACACACAGGGGTGCAACCATGGGGGTGGGGAGCTGAAGCTCCCCCAGCTGAAGGCCCTTCCCCAGAAAATTAAGAATATTACAAAAATACTATAAGCACTATGTTTTGTCAATTAATCAATTATATTTTGTTTAATTATATTTAATATAAAAAACAAGTTTGTGCAGTAATTAGGGCTTTTCAAAGGAATACTTTTTCTGTTGATTTTTATCTTTACTGTAAATTTGCACCAAATGAATACTGGACCTGTGATACCGTAATATTTTCTAGAAATGTTTAAAGTCTTTACTCTTTGTACATAAAGTTTTGAAGTTGGTACAGTAATTGAAATTAGTATTTTAGAGCAATTATGTAAACACTATTGTAGCAGGAAGAGGGGAAGGTGCAGTTGATATCATATGCTCCCACCCAGGCCTAGATTAACCTCTCTTGGGGGCCCTGTGCCAAGTAGAACTTTGAGCCCTTAGAAGCTAGTTCCCCAATAAATGATTATGATTCTTACATTATACATCATACATGGATGATTTTACTTAGAGACAAACTTTCAGCAATCATGGTGAGTACCGTGAGTTTTGTTATTAACATATTAATTATTAATATTATAGAAACTATTAAACTATACAGTATATTATATACTGAGTGTATTATAGTACTGCAAATTAATATCTAATGATATAATAGTACTAGACATCATATAGTTATAAACTATTTCAGTTTAATTGCATTTTATGTAGTCCGCCGTCTTCAGTATAGTAAAAAGTATTTTATTATTAAAAACTTGTTTTTGATTTTTTTTTCTCACGTCACATTTAGTTAGTTCTTCAATATTAATAATTTTATTATTTTACCTCATAAATTGTCAATAGAAAATAAGTGTTTACTTTTACCTCAAAAGTAAACTGTACCGTCTGCAGATATGTAATATTTCCAGTTTGCTAAACGCAAAGGTTGCGTTAATTTTCAAGCACGGACTGTTAGAATACACGTAATACCAGGCTACTAAAGACCGTCGATTAGGGAATTTCTAGATCAATTTGGGATAAATTTTAAGAAAAAACATAAAAATAGTCTATTGAAATATTGAAATATAATATCACAAAATAAATGACAAGTCAAAGTGATTTATTTGCCAGGTGGATGGGGGCCCCTGTGCGTGGAACACTTGGCACATCTGGGCCTGCCCCCACCCCCACTAACTGCAAATCCTGGGTGTGAAGAAGAATGTGTAAACACAGACCTGTTAACCAGTGGCGTACACAGTGTTAGTGGGTAGGCCGAGGATCCAATTTTGGTACAAATTAGCTTAAATATTACCATTTGCATTCTTTGAAATCAAAATTTGTCTCGGGGGAGAAACCCCCGGACCCCCATTCTTTAGGAGGCGTCACTGATCCTCAATCTTTCTTATCCCCCTACTTCGAATCAAATTTCCAAATATTACAGTAATTAAAATATATAATGGTGCAATTAAGAAAATTATTATGTAAAAAGCCCTCCCCCTCATATCAAAATCCTGGGTGCGCCCCTCCTATATACAAAGCAAAGAAACAATTGCATTCATAAAAATAAACTATAGCTAATTACTATATGAGAAATATAAAGATTAAATTTTTTGCTCGATATTTTTTTCAAACTATACGGCCCGTGATATCAAAAAGGTTGCCGAACCGTGGTCTGAGGCGTCACACTCGCAATAGACTAGATTTCCGATGACTGGGAGATCGAGGTTCGTATATAGAGGGTGTATTGAGGTTTTTTCCAAAATTGTTTTCCACTCTCTCTAAAAGCAAATACAGGTACACTTTCTATAAATACAGCTTTCCTGATTTCTAAGTCCATCAGCGTAATTAGTACATACGATTATAACCCAAACGGGTAGTAAGACGCGGTGCTAAAAAAATAATAATCATCATCAACTGTTTCCAGCCTGGGGCCTGGTCAATTTATTAAAATGCCTCCATATTCCTCTATCCTTCCACTATTCTTCCTCTTTTATTTGCTTCCAGTCTTATCCTCTCACTGGCACACTTTCTGTGATATGCTCCTTCCATATCTTTCTTGGCCTCCCTTGCGGTCTTTTTCCTACATCATTCCCTGAGCTATATGTACAGTTTCTTGCCTACCCCGTAAGGGAACGGCATGATTAGGTATGTATTTCAGCATCAGCTATACCAAAAGATTTTTTTAAAAATAAAATAGATTTTCTAATCTACTTTAATTCTCTCAAGGCTATTACTCACTGAACGTCCCGTCCGTCCATGGAGGTTGGTGATATCTGCGAGCTCTGTGATGTGCCCTTTAGCACCGCTAACATGTGTCTGCACACGTGACAAGCTAACCGCCACCAATTCCCTCTATTTAGTTCAGTTTGGTTCGATCCCCGGCGCTTCCAGAATTGTTCTGTGAAGCAGTGGGTTTGTAACGGGGTCAAACTCAGCCTCGTGAGGATAAATAAGGAACCTCTTGAATAAATAGGTAGCGGCTCTGGTATATAAAAAACAACTGAGATTAGCAGCTTGATGGGTTCGTTGTGCTGACCACATGACACCCTATAACGGCAAATGTTATCAATATCATCGCTAACGATGGTGGTCGTTCGGTTGGTGTTAGTGATGTCATAATATTCGGTAATGACGTCATGGCTTGTGAAAATTAGAGATCAGTCAATAGTAGATAGTCATGACACCTACACATTAAGTAGGCCTACCTGCTTATATACACCAATATAAACAGTATAGATAAATAGTCGATATATTTTGATTGCGGGCTCATGCCATGGTGGTGGTTTTTTTTGTTGATGTTTTACCGGCTGCCTTTGTGTGACCTTGGGAACTGCTATTGTCTTACTTAATAACTTCCCTAAGATTTGTTGCAATTTTAACCAATACTTTGTCCTTTAAGACAACGTCCCTTTAGACTACAAAGCTGGTTTCCCACAACACAGGACGTTCACGAACTTCTTCAATGGATCGAGCAACTGCGCATGCGCATACAGAAACTTTCCCGCAGATGTTTCTAAAGTACATTCACCACCCGAGCTTACTTGGATAACAGCTCAAAAAGTTATTAGAAATAGTCCCTTATGTATCTCTACGCCAACAGCTGACGTCTGTCACTTTGGTTAACTATAATGAAAACAAAATTTAATGTATGGATGTGATAGTTAACCACAGTAATTTAGGCCAATATTATTTATATTTATTTGAGGTCGGGCCAAAGCTTATTTATCGTTTTATTCCACTTAAAAAAATTATTTATTCACAGCACTTTCACTAAAGTTCTTAAGAATGTAGCTTCAAAATGGCTACCAATGTTAAACCATGTAATTGATTATGACGCGAACAAGTTTTTTACAATGGTGCACCCACGCAGTGGATACAAATATTTTATTCAATTAGATATTTCGAAATACGATAACATAATCATAAAATAATTTATTATATATAAAAAATTACAAGTATTTTCTCTTTTACAAGTAGATTCGATGCCTGTATTAAAAGGTACTAAGGGGACCCGAAATGTCCTATCCTGCCCATGTTAAATTGTCATAATCTAAGGAACATTTTCTCATCTCCCATTAGACATTTTTAAAAAAAAAATCTGTAATGATATATTACACACACTTTCTAGAGCGGATATTTTTCTAAAAAAAATATTATTCAATTTGCAATTTTTCTCAAACTTAATATAAAAAATGTATATTTTCTTCAATTCCCCCTACCCCCCTCTTTCTAAATATTCCTTTGAAAGATCTCGTTAAAGTGTGTAATATGGTGTTGAGAATATATGTGAGAAAAATAATCTAATTTGTACTAATTGTTGGGACTTGAGTAATTCCATCCACTCAATAGAGCACTTTGTAGGTGAACCTTGACAAACAAGAAGACAGACAATGCCTTCTAAATGTTCAACTGCGTTTTGTTTTACTTTGTTGTGTCCTACATAACAAATGAAAGATAGATGATCTGTGTTATTAATTATCAAGAATGTAAAAACAATCATGAACAACTTTGCTTTGTGTTTGAAATATGTACAATGTATTCAAACCGTTAATTAATGTTTTCATACCATTTCCAATATGTTATGGACCCAGAAAGGTTTTTTAAGTTCAAGTGAAAGTTTAAAAAGAAGTTTTGAGTGTTATTCGTGATCGTTTGTCTGCAACACTTTATCATTTCGTGTTGGCTAGCTTCTGATTCGATTGGACTCAAAATTATGCTTGAAATGTCATCAGTTAACGTCAGTAATTATAAAATAGAGCCATTAAATAAAAATAATTATGGTACTTGGGAAATACAGGCAAACGCAGTCCTCATTCGTATTGGACTTTGGGCTTACGTGAGTGGGGAAACACCAATACCTGCAGAAAAAGCAGATAAGAAGAAATGGCAGGAATACGACACACGTGCAAGGTCAGATCTAATATTGATAATATCCCCTAACGAGATGAAACAGGTGAAAAATTGTGACACATCGAAGTCATTATGGGACAAATTGAAACGTGTATACCAAAGTCGAGGTCCTGCTCGTAAAGCCACATTACTAGAACGACTCGTTCTGTACAAGATGAAGGACAACGATGATATGAGTACCCACCTATATGAGTTCACAGATACTGTGGATAAGCTCCAAGATATGGGAATAGAGATAAACGGTGATTTGTTGAGCATCATGATGCTCTACAGCTTATCCCCTGCCTATGAAAAGTTTCGTATGGCAATAGAAAGTAGGGACAATTTATCAACTCCTAGTGAGTTTAATATTAAGATTATGGAGGAATCAAATGCTAGACCCAAGGATGACCTCAAAGATAAGCATGAGGATGCATTTTTTGTTTAAAAAATGTAATAAACATCATCGTAAATTTTATTAATTCTGGTCAAAATTACAAACATTTTCGAACTGGTCAAGGTCAACAAAATAACAATAGTAGTAATAACATGAAATGCCATAGATGCAAACAGTCCAATCATAAGACCGAATATTGCTGCTTCAAAAAAAAATCCATCTTCAAAATTGAAGAATGTCTTTCAATAGGCCTACACCCATCACCACCCGTGAATTCTGTTTGGTGCTTAGATAGTGGATCTACCCCACACATGTGCTATGACCAAACGAAATTTTCAAATCTTTCTGAGCCAAATAACCATGGCATTCTCAAGCTCGCATCAGAGGAACACACTGCAAGTATTTCAGGTATTGGTCCAGTCAAAATTCAGCTCGATGATGATTCAATATTAAATTTACCTGAAACTTTGCATGTACCGAAATTGACCACAAATCTTCTCTCTGTTGCAAAAATTACTGATAAAGGTTTTAGTGTTATTTTTAAGAAGGATTGCGCTCAAGTTGTAGATGATCATGGTAATCTTATTCTAAAAGCAACAAGATACAGTGGTCTATACTCTTTTGATGCAAACTAGTCAAAATATGCAAATTTATCTTAAGAAATTCCTGAAACGTCAAAAATTGAAATGTGGCGCAGAAAATTGGGTCACATAAAAGAGTCCGATTTAAAATTGGCTCTAAAAGATAATCGTCTCAAAGGTTTGCATTTCAACACCAATGAAAGTCTTGGTGAGTGTGACATATTTATTAGAGGAAAATTCACCAGACTACCTTATCACATTAGGGAACAACCGAAAACTGTAGACAATCTGGAAATAATACATTCTGATATACGCCCCATGCACACCACTTAACCCGGAGGCTCCAGATATTTTGTTAATTTTATCGACGAGGGCACTCACTATACCAGAGTTTATTTCCTGAAAAATTAAAATGAAGTTTTAAATACTTTTAAAGAATTTAAAAATAAAGTAGAAAATCTGACAGAAAACAAGATTAAGTATCTTCAACGTGACAATGAAAGGGCAGAATATAGAGATTTGGAGTTTGACAAATTTTTATCAGATTGTGGAACTAGATGACGTCTTTCAGCTGTAAGATCACCCCAGTAAAATGGATTGGCCGAACGAAATAATAGGTCACTGTAGGATAAGGCCAGATGCCTACTACTGGAATCGAATTTGCCCCACTCACTTTGGGCTGAGGCCATCTATTGTGCAAATTATTTATTGAATCGCAGCCCATCCAGGATTCTGAAAGGTGAAATTCCATATCAAAAGTGGACTGGTCATGTACATTCAGTTCATCATCTTCAAGTTTTTGGATACAAAGCTTTCGTGCACAACAAGGACCCCAACAGAATAAAATTTGATTCAAGAGCCAAATAAAGCATTTTTGTCGGATACTCTGAATTATCAAAGGCCTATCGTATTTGGGTGCCATCCCAAAGAAAGATCTCAATTGCGAGATATGTTAAAATAATTAACAAGCTCTACTATGACTCCAACCAAGAATCCTCAAGTGGTGATCCATTCAGTGAAGAATACTGTGAACAACAATCAAATACACAGACAAAGGAAGAAAATAGTAACAGTTAGGAGATTTCAGTAATAAGGAATTATGAGGTTTTAGAAGAAATTAATGTATTCGCAAATGACAGAGAAGAAAACAACGAAGAATCTGGAGATAATGTTGAGGAAGAAGGAAAAAGATGTTTAAGACCAATAAAATACAATTAGACTACCCCCCTTGGATGAATGAATATGACATGTCAGCACCATGTGAAGTTAGGAAAGCCCTAGAAGGGCCAGATTCAGAAGAAAGGCATGAAGCCATAAACAATTAAATCAAGGCCCATATAAAAAATTATATTTGGGAATTAGTGACAAAACCAAATAGAGAAAATGTAATAAGTTCCAAAATGGTACTAAAAAATAAGTATAAACAAAATGGCGATCTTGAGCGGAGAAAAGCACATCTTGTAGCTCAAGAATTCTCACAAAGACCAGGACTCGATTATGGAGAGAAATATGCCCCAGTCGCCAGATTAAACTCTATCAGAACTCTTCTTGCGGTAACAGTCGAAGAAAATCTAAAAATAAATCAACTTGATGTCTCAACAGCATTCCTTAATGGCGATATAGACAAAATATTTATGCAAAAGCTAGAATTTCTAGAAAATAATCCTATGCAACATCATGGTTGAAGAAAGTGCTAGTGAAGAATCCACCATGTTCAAAAAGGTCAAGAAAATGCTTTAAGAACCACGCAAACAAAATGGCGAAAAGGGAAGTCATCTTAAGAAGGCGTTATACGGGCTAAAGCAAGCGGGACGCCCATGGTTCTGTAATTTATATTCCAAACTTTGTAAATTAGGATGTAATCATGGCATCAAATAGTCAATAAAAATTGAATCATATAAAGAAAAAGCTGATTAACGAATTTGAAATGAGAGATTTGAGAAATCTCCAATATTTTCTTGACATAGAATTCGATTGTAAAACTGGAACTATTTCAGCCTCACAGAAGAAACACATTGATGAGATTCTTCATAAATTTAATATGGAGACCTGTAATCCTGTGAAGATTCCCATGGTTCCGGGACTAAAGATTACCAAGGCGTCAACAGAAAACCTACTAAATTTTCGATACCAAAATCTGATTGGAGCCCTTATGTATCTCGCAACAAGTGCAAGACCGGATATTTCACATTCAGTAAGCTGCTTAAGCCAATTAATAATTGTTTTTCCTAAGGAGCATTGGCCAGCAGCAAAAAGGGTCCCCCGTTACCTTCAAGGTACCAAGGAACTGTCTCTGATATTCCAAAAGACTGGAGAACCATTGACCGGATATACTGATGCAAATTGGGGATCATGCTCCAGCGATAGAAGATCGTACTCATTAAAATATCTGAAAAATTAAAATAAACATCACCTGTTACTATGGTAAACAACAAAATCGTACGTAAATCTTATCAACAATGATTGACAACTGTGAGACTTTAAATTACAATAATAATTAGTTCAATAAAACAACAAATGATGTGCTAGTAATAAATTAGATTATAGTAGCTCCATACCAAGAATATAGTAGTGTTTAACTAAATAAATGGGAAATAATTAAAATAAATTTAAAAAACACGCTTTTATAAAGGCTATTAAAAAGCAATTAATGATTTTTTTAAAATAACTTTTAGTTAAGATACCTTCACATATAATATATCATTTTAAAGAGGATAATTCATACTATTTAATAAGTTAAAAAAGCCAAAATATGTTTTGGTTTTTTTTATTGCTTTCTAGGTATGCACTATATCACACATTATAGTTAACATTCCAAATCGAAAAATAAGTACTTTTAATTGTGTTTATAATATTGTTTCGGATTGGATGGAAAGAAATTATTAAAAGTAATGAAATAGTATGAGAAAATTTAAGTTTACGTTATTTTTAATGTAAAGTATAATATGTAATTAAAAAACTAATAATTTATAGCAAAACAGTGATCTTGTACACGTGTTGGCAACCCAAAACCTAAACTTATGATTTTTTAACTGTCATTCAGGTAAAAAGCTAAGGTGAACATACATACATTGCGACATCGGCGGCGTCTGCGATGTGTTTGTCTTGTCGGTGTGAACAGCCCCATTTAAAATAGAGAAAGCAGATATTTCAAAACATTTGTCACAAACCATCCATATACAGTCGAGATGCTCAGCGTGAAATGAAGTGTTTTTTGTATGGAATATATATTTCTGCAAATACTTTCAACATGAGAATAATGAGTTCCCCCTAAGTAGTAAGAAATGGTAAACCTGATCTTTTGACTATGAAACTTTAACAAGATATTTTTTAAACATTTTAAACACCAAAACGTTAATTTCGACTATTTTTTCTTTAATCCATCATCATTTTGGTTTGTTGCAGGGTGTCGCTGTTGCATTGGCGGTCTTACTTTTTGTGTTTGGTACTTTTGTTCCGTGTGTTTGACAGTAAAATAAGTTTAACAAAAGTCACAATAAAAGGCTTTCACCAATTCGTAGAATTTTGTACTAGAATTTTCAACTTTTAGCACCGTTTCATTTTTTCAGCCCAAATTTTCAAATACATTAGAATTTTTTTTAAATTCGAAGTCCAAGTGATATCAAAAAAATTCGGAACATTCAAAATACGAATTAAACTTTTTCATGAGAATCTACTCAAGTGTTACACAATAAAATAATAACCTCAAAATATGCTACGTATAAAAAAATCTTACACATGCTATATAAAACACACATACACAATATTGGCCTATACATACAGAAAAACCAAGACAAATTTAAACGTTAGAAATAAAAGCATAATATACAAGTCGAAGACTTAAATCATTGAAGACGCGCAACTTGAAATTTGATTCCTTCCACGTTCGGTGTCACGTGATTACATTGTTACACAGAAGCTATAAAATCCGAGCCAACAAGTGCCCTAGAAAACTTAATTTGACATTCTTGTTATATGGGGTGATTTAATAGAGATCGTTAAGTTAGGTTTGAAATGAGTACTAACTCGAAAATTAAATAAAGTATAAGCTTAAAATTATCCAAATATTTCCTTTGTAACAGCATAATTATTTTAAGGTTGTTCTGGCAGGATGTTAACCTGAACTTGTACATTTCCTTGGAAGTCAAGAGTGTTGGGTTACCATCCTGTTGAGAATAGCAAATAGCTCATATAGCTTGCATCCTGTTGACGAGCGAGACGTGTGACCGATGGACCTTCCTGGCGGGTGAAATATCGAGATCAGCGAGTTGTGTGAGAACCAAAGAGGTTGTTGAATGTTGGACGCCATGCGGTGTGCATGTGTGTCGGTCGCGTGTACGACTGAGTAGTGATAATATTAATGTGATCTGTGGAGTTCACCCCACGGAGGGTCGATCGCGGGTCTGCAGGAGGGTTGCGAGACCGTATCGCGCCGGCTCCCTCGTCACGGGATATTTAATAGATTCCCATGTAGTAGTTTAGTCTCTTACTATCTTAATAAATATAATTTCTTGGACTACTTGCGAGTCTCACTCCCCACGACCATCCATTGCAACCCCTACCGCTCGGGGTCCATCCTCACCATGTAAGTCCCTACGGTGCCCCGGTAGCGCGTAGAAGGGTTGGCTACCGGGCACCCAGACAAAACTAGTAACCTTACCCAGTTCTGTCAGAAGTGTTACAACGTGATGACAGAGTGGGAGGTTACAAAGTGATGTCAAAGTAAGGGATCTTACAAACTGGTGTAAGAAGTGAGGATCGGGGCTTAGCAAAGTGCGTCCAAAGTGAAGACTGAGTGATAAAGTGTTATCAAAAGGAATAAGCGATGTGTAAGTGATAGCCTGTCGGGACATAACTAAAATATTATAAAACTGATTTCAAGTGAGTTATCTGATTAGATATTCCACTACGCGTGCTACTAGCTGGATTATGCTAGGTGTGTAAGAAAGGCGATATGAACTGATAAAACTTTGTACCGCAAGTCACGAATGGAGTGATAAACGCGCGTGTGCGTGTATCAGCTGCTATCGAGGAAAAAGATGAGTCGGAAATCTTAGCCAGCTGGGATGGAGAGTAGTGACGTCACAACTGTCAGTCACAAACGTCATTCAAAAACGTCATCCCCAACGACAACAGCAACAACAAGGTAGGGAGTTGTATTGCTTTGATATGGTTTGGCCTATTTGTGTGTTCAATTATTATTTTAAGATGTATTTAAAATTCTGAAGTTTCATTTTTATATTCGGACAAATATTCCAAAATTTAAAATATTTCATTGCAAAATTGTTATCATGGCTACCCCCCCAGTAAGAGTAGAGGGTCGAGACGTCGACTTACAAACAGCCATAGATCTTTTAATGACACAAATTCGTGATTTAAAAGTAGAAAACGAAACTTTAAGGCAAGATCGTATGAACCATACTGCTAATACGAGTCAGGGAAGCGAATCAGTAACAGCCACCATGTATGTTAGGAATTTCTCTCTTATTCCTAGCATACCAGTATTTCAAGGCAGAGCAGAGGATAGTTTGAACACCTTTTTCACAAAGTTAGAGCAGTCAGCAGAACTATGTGGATGGACTGATAGTGAACAATTGGCAATAGCCAAATTAAGGGTTTCAGGGGAAGCACAGGATTTTACCTTGTCGCATAGTGGATGTAGGGAAGCTACAACTTATGAAGCCCTGAAACAAGAGCTTGTGAAGCGTTTCAAGAGGAAGAATACTACCAGGTATTACCGAGAACAGCTGACCCGAAGCAAGTTACGTTCAGATGAAACTGTAGAGCAATTCGCGGATAGAATAAGAAAAATCAACGTCAATACGTATGATTTAGGGGATAGTGAAGAGGGTAATGCCGCAATAAAGTTTGAGGCGGACCAGAGGGCGTTAGATGCTTTTCTAAATGGCTTGTCTGGAGACTTAGGTAGATTGACACGACTTTCAAAGCCTAAATCATTCCAAGACGCAATAGAATCCGCAGTTGACATAGTAGAAGTGGACCGTCGACCTGTTGAAGACAGACGAACGGAAAAAACGAGTTTTTACGAACTACAATGAGGTTAAATGTCATAAATGTAGGAGATACGGTCATTTAGCTAAAACTTGTCCAATCAACAAGTTAGTTTGTTTCCATTGTCAGGCCAAGGGACATATATCCAAATTTTGTAGGAACAGGTTTGAAGGGAAAAAACCTCCCCCAAACGATCAAGGGATTGGGCTAAGCCACGACCCCCAGTCCAAATAAAATTCGTCCCTGTAACTTCCGCTGACAGTGAAGAGACTAGTGTAGAAGAGCTTATAGTTCTTGCAAACTATGAGGGAAAACCATGCAGGTTGTTAGTCGATACAGGAGCTCAAGTTTCAGTAATGTGGCAAAAGGTTGTGGGAAATAGGGGTATTCCCAAACCGAAGTATGAAATTGCAGGTCTAGGAGGACGAAGAATTTCAAATTTGGGAGAAAAATCTGTGACTATCAAGTTAAACCACGATGTTTATGTAGTAAATGTACAGGTTGTAAATGCCAGCTGTCATCGTTATGAAGGCATACTTGGATTAGATTTCTTGTTGAAAAACCAGGCGTCTATTAACGTAGAAAAACGGAAGTTGAACCTTCATCATAAATCTTATGATTTAGGAACAAGAGCCGAAATAGGGCCCCAACGAACTAATGCAGTTGTAAATATGAGATTAGCTACCTCATCCTGCGCTGTGGAAATGGTTCCGGTTCTAGTACGTTTAATGCACACTGAAGAAATGCCCCCGGGCGCAAGAAAGATAATTCAAGCTGAAGTTAAACTCCCCGAAGTCATTGACGAAAAGTTACTTTTAGTAGAACCAGTTATACAAAGCGATACACTGGAAGATAAACACTGTTATGTGGCTAGAAGTGTTAGTGTTGCCATAAAGGCGGGAAATAGGGTCAGAGTCCCTATAAGTGTTGTCAATATGAGCCCTGTGGCTGTCCAAATGCCACGAGGGGCGGTAATTGCTAGCGTTTGTTATGTAAACAAAGATGACGTCATCTGTAGTGAAAAAAACTCATGTGGAAGTTTGTATGCCACGGACCTTGTATTACCTCAGGGTAAGGGTCAAAATAAAGTTGTACGAGCTTGTGAGGTTAAGGAGACTGCAACCCCTAAATTCGAAGCTGCACTGAATAAAAAACTAGATCATATGTCAGAGGAAGATAAAAACATTTTGATGCCTATTTTACGAGAGTTTAAGGATATCTTTAGGGAAAGAGATAATTTACCTGCTACTCAATTAGTACACCATCGAATACATACCGGAGATGCGAAGCCTATATCACAGAAACCATACAGAGTACCTTATCACCAAAGGGCCTTAGTTCAAGACATGGTTGAGAACCAGTTAAAGGCCGGATTTATCAAACCCAGGGAAATACATGATCCACCATGGAGCTCTCCTATAGTGCTTGTAAAAAAGAAGTCTACAACAGGACAACCTGAATTCCGATTTTGTGTTGACTATAGACGTTTAAATGCAGTAACTACCCCAGACCTTCATCCCCTACCTAATTTAGTGGAAACGATTGAAAACATGTCTAAATGTAAAGTCTTTTCGTGCCTGGACATGACTAGCGGCTACACACAACTATGTGTTCATCCCGACGACCAAGCAAAATCGTCTTTTATAACTACAACAGGGGTGTACAAATGTGTTAGAATGCCTTTTGGTCTTAGAAATGCCCCAGCTACGTTCCAAAGACTGATGGATGGTATATTGTATGGGTTAACACCTACTCAAACACTGGTTTACCTAGATGATATAATAATATTTAGCAAGGACATGGTAGAACATGCTGAAAGACTGCGGGCAGTTTTGAATCGGTTGCACCAGGCCAATTTATCCTTAAATATTGTTAAATGCCACTTCGCGGCCTCTCAGGTACATTACCTAGGTCATTACATAAGTCATGAAGGACTAAAATGTGATCCCCAGTTAGTCGAAGCCGTCCGAAACTACCCCATTCCGAATAACGTCAAAGAACTTCAATCATTTTTAGGGTTGTCAAACTTTTATCGTAGATTCATTGGAAACTATGCGAGTAAAGCGCAGCCCCTAACTAAACTACTAAGAAAGGGAGTAACGTTCGAGTGGACCCCAGACTGCAGTGATGCTATGGAAGCATTAAAAAATGCATTGACTTCGTCTCCAGTATTAATTTTCCCTGATTTTGAAAAACCATTTATCTTGTCTACAGATGCTAGCAACTATGCACTTGGTTGTGTGTTATCTCAGGAGATTGAGGGTAAAGAACACCCTGTTGCTTTCGCATCTCGCCAACTGAACCAAGCAGAAATTAATTATAGCACCACGGAAAAAGAACTTCTAGGAGTCGTGTGGAGTGTCAATAAATTCCGTTGCTATCTACTGGGCAAACCCTTTACGATAATTACGGATCATGCCGCTCTTAAGTGGTTATTGGGTCTAAAAGACCCTAGCGGTCGTTTAATGAGATGGAGTTTACGTCTTAGTGAATATGTATACACGGTGTGTCATCGACCAGGAAAATTCCATGGAAATGCTGATGGACTAAGTAGAAAAATAAGAACCATCGAACTCAGTACCCCAGAGGACCTAATAGAGCAGCAATCTCAAGATACCGATTGTCAAAATTGGAGAAACAACCCAAGTTTCCAGGAGGTTAATGGCTTATTCTTTCGAGAAACCAAGTACGGGAAGCGCATTGTGATACCTGAGTCAAAACGTGATGACGTACTAAAAGAATGTCATGACTCAGTTTTGTCCAGTCACAGCGGTAAGAGGACGACAAACTACAGGATTGCACGAAAATACTGGTGGCCGAATCGACGTCACGATGTAGATAACTACGTCCAACAATGCGTCTCATGCAATCAGAGAAACAAATATGGAAAAACAAAAGCACCACTTCAAGAACTACCCGAAACAAACACTCCGTTTGAACGGATAGGTTTAGATATAGTCGGTCCCTTACCAAAAACCAGAGATAACAACAAGTATATTTTAACGATGATTGACCATTTTTCCAGGTACTTAGTGATGATACCTATACCGGATCAGAGTGCAGAGACCATAGCGAAGGTGTTTATTTTTCAGTGGGTGTTGAAGTTCGGGACACCCTTATTTATTACTAGTGACCAGGGTTCGAACTTCATGTCAGAAATAATGGTGCAAGTTTGCAAATTGCTCAATGTCACTAAACTTAGAACTACACCAGCACATCCGGAGGGAAATGGCCGCGTTGAACGAGTACACCAAACGATTTCTAAAATGCTGAGTCATTTCGTAAATAGTCGACATGACAACTGGGATGTGTTTTTACCTTATGTCGTTACAGCTTATAACACCAAACTACATTCAAGTACAAAAATGACTCCGTATGAAATTGTTTATGGGAGACCAATGATGACTCCGTTTGATTCTGTGACGCTTCCGCTGAACTCAAACGAACACGTGAGCGACCTTGCTGAGAAACTGCAAAGTGTGTGGAAAATTGTCAAGAAAAGAAATCATCAAGCGTTCCAACAACAGGCAGCTCAGTATAATAAGAAGAGTGTAGTGTCCAAATACCGAGTTGGTGACTTATTGTATCTTTCTAATCCAGTTTTAAAACGTGGTCAGATAAAAAAATTCCAACTTCAGTATAAGGGACCCTATTTGGTGTTAGAAGTGTTGTCACCGGTAACCCTTAAGGTGCAACTACCCTTTCGCACTATTATTGTTCACACAAATAGGGTTAAGCCATATTTGGGTAAGTTGTTCCCTGTACCTTGTGACGACGACGCTGAGGTGCGGCCGAGAGGTCGTCCCAGAAAGGCGCCACTGGTTGTCAAGGACACCAGTAGGTCAGGTGGCCCTAGCAGCGGTTCGAGGTTCGATGCCAGCCGACCACGACCAGTCACGCGGGAGAGCCAGCCTTCAAGGAGGAAGAAGGACACCAACCCCCCTACGTCACCGGAGCACTCCTCCCATTCTTATAACCTCAGAAAGCGCACGTAAAATGTTCGCTTTAGTGTGTTATTTTTGTGTATTTCACAGTGCATTAAGTGAAGCAACGAAAATTAGTGAATTACCTAATGGAGTCATGTTTGAAAGGATAGAAATGATATTTTTAACTGATAGCAGTTTTAAAGTAGTAGTAAATTTTGATTTGATGGAATTAAATGTAGTAAACAATAAACTGTTGAACTTGGTAAACAAAACTGTTTTGGCACTTTAGATTCTTATGAGTTGTATGAAATTAATCAAAAACTTGAAGGTTTGGACCAAGATGTTGATGATGTTGTTTCTAATATGAATAGGCATATTTTAGTAATGAAAAATTTAGAATATAGAGTTACAAACAATTCAAAATGCATCCAACAGCTTGCTAAGGAATATCTCTCTCATTTCAATGTCATTTATAGTGAGCTCAGCAAGAGTGTAGATGGACTATTAAAGTCTATACACGTAATTAACTCTCACATTGATTTAACCATTTATTGCTTAGGTTAGGTGAATGTATGTCAAATGCTAGATTAGATCTTATTAATCTAATTCAATCCATAGAAATAAGTTTTAACAAAAAGTTAAGTAGTGAACTTATAACTCCGAGTGTTTATGTCATACTAAATGCCAGTAACTGTAACATGATTAGTAGCGACTTCAATGTATTAACTTCAGTTCATGGTACATTGTATTTTCATAATAAATTACCACTAATATATATTCCAGATCTAGGAAACTTAAATTTTGAATCAAATTTAAATATTTCTAAAAACGTTACTTTTTCTAGTGAACTAATAACCGAGATTGATGCCTTTGTCAAACAATCGATTAATCCAGTGGACTTTAATCAAGTAGTAGAGAAAATTAGGGCCCATAGCTTCAATGGAAACCTTAGGTCCTTGTCTATAGTTTTAGGTTCAACTATAACACCTTTGGTATTGCTTGTTATTGTAGCCGTAGTAGTCTTTAATTTTAAAGGGTCATTGGTTAAATGTTTTAGTAGGCCTGCTCCTAACATTGTAACCCCAATACCTACGCAGGCACCATCTATTGTTGTTACCTTGCCAGACTTACCTAATAATTAATGTTAAGGGTAATAACCACCTAAGACAAATAAGTGTCTCATGAATGTTCCACTTATTTTTCGGAGGGGGGTGTAATGTAACAGCATAATTATTTTAAGGTTGTTCTGGCAGGATGTTAACCTGAACTTGTACATTTCCTTGGAAGTCAAGAGTGTTGGGTTACCATCCTGTTGAGAATAGCAAATAGCTCATATAGCTTGCATCCTGTTGACGAGCGAGACGTGTGACCGATGGACCTTCCTGGCGGGTGAAATATCGAGATCAGCGAGTTGTGTGAGAACCAAAGAGGTTGTTGAATGTTGGACGCCATGCGGTGTGCATGTGTGTCGGTCGCGTGTACGACTGAGTAGTGATAATATTAATGTGATCTGTGGAGTTCACCCCACGGAGGGTCGATCGCGGGTCTGCAGGAGGGTTGCGAGACCGTATCGCGCCGGCTCCCTCGTCACGGGATATTTAATAGATTCCCATGTAGTAGTTTAGTCTCTTACTATCTTAATAAATATAATTTCTTGGACTACTTGCGAGTCTCACTCCCCACGACCATCCATTGCAACCCCTACCGCTCGGGGTCCATCCTCACCATGTAAGTCCCTACGGTGCCCCGGTAGCGCGTAGAAGGGTTGGCTACCGGGCACCCAGACAAAACTAGTAACCTTACCCAGTTCTGTCAGAAGTGTTACAACGTGATGACAGAGTGGGAGGTTACAAAGTGATGTCAAAGTAAGGGATCTTACACCTTCTATAATTCGAATTAAAAGTTATTTTTACTATTGATTTAAATACAAATTTCATGGGGAATCATAATGGGTTCAAACTATCTAATTTTTCGAATTATCCAGATCCTTTCACATACTAATTTTGTGCATTTTTAGCGTCCTTTAGTAATGAGTTTTTTTTAATAAATTTGAAAAATGTCATACCGCAATTAAAAATTATTACATACCACTCGAAATGTAATCATATTATTCAATACGTGGTACTGATGTATAACATTGATTCTAAGGTGGCAGAATATCACTTATATTTACCTACCGTATGTGATTCCAAGAAATTTGTGTTTTAAATTATATTTTTTGTTAAATAAAATTTTGTATACTATTTTTGGCTCTTTATTTATATCTTCGTATTTTTTCACTTCTACCAATACCTTGAAGAATCATATTTAAATTAACTAATATCCAAGTAAGTGCTATTTTTATTGGGGCTATAGTTGACTGATCCGGCACCATACAAACTGCTAGACAATAAACTGCTCGACAAGCTATAAAAAATTATTTTGAAGGCTGGGTGGGTCAAGTGGCTGACACGACTTGGACCAACTGCTAGACAAGCTCATGTATAGGAGTACAAAGTAATAGACAACCAAGCGGTCGACACAAGAGGACCAACCTGTAAACAGACCAACTGCTATACCCGCAGAAACGACGTGGACCAAGTGATCGACACGAGCTGGACCATGTGATAGACAAGCTTCCATATAAGAGGTCAAAGTGATAAACAACCAAGCGGCTGAATTGTTTGCCAAACATCTAGATGAATCCAGTCAAGAGTGGCTCAAGTGACACACAAGTTATTTCAAAACTAACAATGCTACAAACATGGTTGTAGTGGTTGAAATGACAGTTCTGGACCACTTTCTACCATAAGGTTAACATTGATCCCCCACATTGAATGGGGGGGATCACTTTCTACTCTGACCTAACCTAACCTAACCTAACCTAGCCTAACCTTAACAGGCTATTAATTACACAAAAATAACCTTATGTCCCTGTATTTGTCGTTCTGCCCTTTGCAGCCCCCTTCCTAGAAGCCCCCCTTCACCCTTGAGTCTAGATTCCAGCCTCCATCACGTACTCTCCTCCCAGCCATCATCTCCTTCTATTGCCATGCCCGCCAATCGCTCCTCTCCCCTCCTCCCAGTCTCCTAACCCCAGCCTTGATATGCACAACTTCCAGTCCCCATCCTGTACTCTTACCTCCTTTCAGCCATACGACTTCCTGTATCCATCCTGAGCAAGAGGTCGTCTGGCTCGATCATGACCGTGTTGATCTTATCCAACTCCAATCCATCCTCTTACCACCCACCACTCTTATCAGCCGGTTTTTAAACCTTAACAGCTTAGATTTTGCACCTTAAACGATGTATCCATCATCTTTCCACCCGCTCCTTGATACCTGATGGCTTAGATCTTGTACCTTAAACGATATGTCCTCCCTGCTTACCATACATCCCTCAAAATATTCTGAAACGGTACGAAATAATTATGCATCATTCTCCACCCAACACCTTAAATGTCAAGACCAATCATCGGGGTTTGAGCCCAGTTGGGTGGGCTGAAGGTGGATTTTATAAATGGTTTTCCACTTTCACTCCACGAAAAATCGGGTGCAGTTCCTCTAAATTCAACCTTACTCATACCTAAACACATTAGCCTAGTTAGTATATAGGCGTATAACCCGAACGGGTAGGTGGTAACTCTAGTATAACACGGTGCTAAAAATAAAATGTAGCACTAAATATACAGGTTAGATTTTAAAATTATCTGTTTGAAAAACAATAAAAATCCATTTTATCTTCGCTTATTGCCGGTTACTAATTTTACATAATAATTTAAAACTGTTGTCAAATTTCAAGTTTTAATAAAGGCCACTAAGGAATTTTTACTCAATGGTTTTCAACTCTTTCTTCATGAAAAAGCGCGTATATTTTCTCTAAATTATACCCTTCTCACATCTAATCTATTAATATAAAAATAAGATAGTCCATACGTGTGAACCAGCGCTCACTGTTATTTAATGTTGCAGTCAGCGTTGCAGGATTAATTGCGACTGTTCAATTCATGATGTTCTTTTATAAGGTCATCATTAGTTCGAGTTATTTTCACCTACATTTTTACTTTAGCAAACCCTACAAAAATATGTCAAGAAGTGTAAGGCTAAGTTGCACGAGGCACGTCCAGAAAGTAAGAGTACTCAATTTTTCTATTTAAAAAAAAAGTATTTAAAACATAATTACAGGATTTTGTTAGAAAATATGTCAATTATTTCTCCGCGTAGTCGCCTTCCCGTTTTATGCAGGTTGTAAGCCGTGGCACAAGCTTTTTGATGCCCTCCTCAAAGAATTCTCCCGCCACCTCCTTCTAGTTCAGGACCTCTTGTTTCACCTCCTCGTCGGTTGAACATTTTTTTACACCCATGTGAGTCTTCAGGGAGGTTAAAAGATGAAAGTCTGAAGGCACCAAGTCAGGGGAGTATGCGGGGTAGTTCAAAATGTCCCAACTGAATGAGTCCAAAAGCGCCTTGGTGGCGTTGGCCGTGTGTGGGTGGGCATTGTCGTGCAACAAACGCACTCCCTTCGTCAACATTCTCCTCTGTTTGTGTTTTGAATTGCTCTCTTGAGCTTTTTTAGGGTCTCACAGTATCGTACTGCATTAATCGTCTCCCCCTGAGGCAGAAATTCGATCAAAATTATCCCTTTTCGGTCCCAAAACATAGGGGCCATGATTTTTTTGCCCAAAATTGAGGTTTTGAATTTTTTGGCAGATGGGGAACTGGTGTGCCACCACTGTGATGATTACCTTTTTGTCTCAGGAGTGTAATGAGCCACCCAGGTTTCATCTCCAGTCATAATCGAACTCAGAAAATCCTCACCTTCCAATTCAAGTCGCTCAAGAAACTCGTGAGTGCTAGCGAGCCGATTCACTTTGTGCTGCTCTGTCAGTTGTTTTGGGACCCATCTTGCGCACAATTTTCGGAATCCCAGCGTTTCTGTAATTGTTTCGTGTAAGAGAGATCTGGAGAGTTGTGGAGACATCGCAGAAATTTCATCCTGTGTCAATCGGTGGTCTTCATGAACAGTTTTATCGATTTTTTGCACCAACTCATAGGTCAAAATGGAAGGTCTTCCACACCTCTGATCGTCATGAACATTCGTTCTGCCTTCATTAAACTTACGACACCACACAAAACATGTTCGTTTGGTTCATAACACCTTCGCCATCCGTGATCCGTGAAAAAATTTCAGTCGATGTTTTTCCTTCTGCGAGAAGGAACCTCGCACTTGGCGGGATTTCTTATCGATATATTTTACACAAACTGACACTACAAGGCGAGTTTTCATACTAACGAGGTCCGCCTGTACTCGTTGTGTTAATAAGAACCCCCACTACCCCTCAGTCTTGCCAACCTTGAAAAAAAAAAATCTCACAGCACGAGAGGGTAACCAGTACTCTTACTTTCTGGACGTGCCTCGTATTTCAGCACTAAACAACAATTTTTCGACAGTTTTTAGGGGCACAAGAGAACTTAGTATGGATGAATCCATGATTGTATTCAAAAGCAGAAGCAGTATAAAGCAATAAAACCCAATGAAGCCCATCAAAAGGTGGTGCAAGCTTTGGTGGATTGCTGATATAAAAGGTGTATCCTCAGTTTTGAAGTTTATCAAGGAAAGGATGATAAAGTGGAAGCAGAGTTTGAAGGGTGTGGCTTGGGTGAACGAGTTGTCCTTAGTTTCACAAAGAACTACTGGGGCCAACAAAGAAATACTTTTCTGCCATTACTTGAAAGTTTAAAAGTTGAAGATACACTTGCATGTAGAACTATACTTGCAAATTGAAAGGGCTTGCCACAAAATCATGTTGGTGAAAAAAACTTGAAAAGAGGGGATTTTGATTACAGGGTGTAGTCAATGGAGATAGGTGTTTTCCAGTGGAAATACAACAAATGAGTGTACTTTGCCTCAAATTTTCACGGCTCAGAACAGACAATCTTCACGGAAACAACAAGTTGGCTCTAATATAATTGTAGCGTGCCCTACTTTGGTCTATGACTACAACAAACACATGGGTAGTGTCGACCATGCAGACCATCTTTGTGCAACCTATGGTTTAGATCGCCGCTCTAAAAAGTGGTGGCATAGATTATTTTGGGGCATTATAGGAATCACGTTTGTCAATGTCTATATCATATTATATTGTGAGCTCTTTGATGACATCCCTTTACTTGAATTAAGACGAGATGTTGCACAAGGGACGATGAACAAAAAATATCAAACTAGTAGGAGAAGGAGTCACTCTGAAAGAAAATCAAGAAAAAGCTGCCAAAATCCTAAAAAAAAAAAAAAAGCTTATTCAGTCCCTAAAGATCTTCGCCTTGGAAACAAAGGAAATCACTTTGTTAAATTTGCCAAGAATCGTGGCTGGTGTGAGGTTTGCTCTAAGAAAAATTTCCAATCAAGGTCTCACTCAAAGTGCACCACTTGTGCAGTTTTCTTGTATTGCAATGAAAAAAAAGTTTTGCTGAATACCATGATGTGTCAGTCAATTAATACTGCAAAACGGAAAATTATTGTATATTGTATATTTTTGTAAAAAATGTTAGCTTGATTTTATTGAAACATGTTTCCAAAATAATTGAATAAATGTATATAACAATATAAAACTATCTTATTCTGTGCTTCTTATAGCCTGTTGGTACTCATGAGTAACACTTTCTAAAAATAACTTAAATGTTAAGGTAAAATTTCTAAAAAAATAAGGTGTTGATTAAACTGTGTAGAGAAAAAAATTACTAGATATTTTTGCAACAAAGGGATATAATAGGATTCTTGTATGAAATAAAGCCTTCCAGAACTAGATTCTTACCAAAATCATAGTATACTAGGTACCATACTTCCTACAAGCCTATAAACTAATTATCTAATTTTTTAATTTAGCATCGCGTCTTACTATTCGTTCGGGTTATACGCTTAAGTACTAATTACGCTAATGAACTATTAAATTTAGAGGAAGTGAACCCGCATTTGCGTGGAGGGAGATTGGAAAAACATTGTAAGAATTTTAATTCTGTCAATTTATATTTTATTTAGTTTTAATTTATTCTAAAATATTTATTTTGACGTGACTAGCATGCCATGCAGCCAGATGCCATACTACATTTAAATAATTTTCGTTATATAAATTCTTACACTTATTGTTTTCAGCGGCCATTGCATTGCGTCGAAGGAAACACCAGATAATGGTAACAATACTTTTATCAGAACAAGAAATACACTTATTTACCTGGTTTTTGTCTAAATATTCCGTCCACATTTTAAAACAATACTGATCAGGTGTAATTTTAGTTTTAACGTCTTCTATGAGAGTATACGAGAATCATAATGGCCGCGCTACACGAGGAAGAAAGAACTGGACTATATAGAGGGGGGAAGGTGGGGGATGAGACGACACAGATATGTCATCCAATCTCGTGCATCTTAATTTTAAAAGGCCCGCGAGGAAAAAAAGAAGAAATTGAGTTTGTTTACAAACAATAATCATATGTCAAACTGTCTGATATCAGATTCTGCATCCATTTAGTTAAAGATTCAGATTTTATCAAGCTTCTTAATTATTATTTCTTCCCCCCCAGATATTCCTTGTTTCTACTTTGATTCCACATATTTATAGACAAATATTTCAAATTTGAAACTTAAAACCGCGAGATTTTTGGGGCCTCTACCAGAAATGAGAGAGGCGGGAAATTGGAAGAAAAAAGCGGGACTGGCGTCTTGGAGATAAAGAGAAAATGACACACATTATTATTCAGTGCAATAACAATTGAAATTTTAACAGTTACCTGGTATTTCTTAAAATAATCTTTCAAATGTTCATCAAAATGACTATCATAGACGCGACGACAACCTTAGATCAATAGTAGACCTCTGCAATGATAATTCTTTGACTTTTAGAGTTTTGGACCAACTCACAGTTTCGACGATGACTTCCCAGAACATCTTTTGAGTTAATATCAACAATTTTTGTTTTTAAGTTTTAATATCTACTCAGCTTCGACCTCTCTACGCAGACGTTATATTCTTATGAATCTTTTTATTATTATTATTATTATTATTATTATTATTATTTCAATAATTATCCACGAAGATTAGACTTAAGATTTTTAATATTAATACATCAACTTACTGAGCTGTTATTTGAATTATTAATTGTATTTTAAATTTATAATTTAGCAGACGTCTGTTAGGTTGAGTAAAATTTTAAATAGGCAATTATTATTAAAGAAAAAACTAAACTTATTAATTTCTTTACTCAAAGTCAAATTCGTTGCTAAGTATTTTAGTGATATTACTATCACCATCATTCAATGTTATCCTCCTTGTTACTATTGCCATAAAAAAACATATTTAGCGACGTCTCACCTGCAAACAGTTTCCAGGGATGCTGACCTTGGAGGCCGGTATTGTTGTACGTAAGGTGAGTCCATTGTTGATTAGGTACAGTGAAGGTATATTTTTTCCCAACATGACCCAGAGGTCCTGAGAGAGTCTTGGGTTCAATTTTATGCATTATTATTATTATTGTTATTATTATTATAAGTTTTACCCCGAGATAGTTTTTTTTTGTTAAATGTAAATGGTGGTTTTAAACACAAAGTATTGTATTCATTTTAAATTTGAGCTAGCCCACCATTCTTTTATCATCTATTTTATGTAATATTTTTAATGACGTCACTGAACTTAAAGTTAATAAGTGGATAGATACCTTTTTTTAATATTCCCCCCTCTTTTCAATAAAATACACTTCATTATTATTATATAAATATTTTTTTATTCATACCATTTAAGAAAAACAACCCCCAGTTCATTCAACCGAGATTCGAACCTTGATCTCCCCGTCCTCAGCAGTCTAACTCAACACGAAACTATCGTCCCAAGGCCACCAAGGCGGGTACCTAATTATCGTTTGAACGTAAGACTTATACACAAAGTGTGTCGTTCAAATGAATGTAATAAAGTTTTTAGCTAACTAGTTTCATTATAGTTATCTAACTTTCAACATAATATGGTTTATGAAAGCAATATATAAGATATGAGCCAACTTTTTTTTTTATTGGCATTTTTTCGCGTTTGACCTGGTATCGATGTATACGAGCAGAGTGTTTTCATTGTTGACCTGGTATCGATGTTAACGAAGTATTTATTTATGACCAAGACGATACCAAAACTCGATTTGGTAACGCTTTCCTTGACCAGACTAAAGAGTATGTTTACGACCAATGACCCGAGAATCTGTGCACTGATTTCAAAACAGCATCACTTCTTATGTTTGACTTAAACGAGTATAACTTCGTAGTCAATGGATTTTAAGTTTCTATTAATTAAAATGGACAGCACTCACTAGCTAGAAATACATGACAGTAAGTAAGTACTTAAAAACCTTTTAGTTATGAATAAAAGAGAGTACTATTATGATCTAGGCCTACCTTAGTATTACATACGTACCTCATATTTTCTTAAGGCTATTTTTGGAAATAAATTGACATGTGTAAATATTAGGACTAGTCAAAATACCCACTAAGCTAATCAAGAACAAAATTAAAAAGCTCATATTTCCGTCTATTTGTAGTACATGTAGTAGGATTACATAGATTCACTTACTAGCTGTTAGATCTATCTATTCCACCCCAACCGCAATTTTTGTTTAAGAAAAACATCTCAAAATCGTTTTCACACTTCACCTTGTTCAGACCCACTTGGTCGAAAACACTCAATATCAAGACGTAACAAAGTCAATCGCGAAAACTCGCCTGGTGGTCATATAATAATACATTGTCCAAGCCTTTAATCTAAATGATCGTTTGAACAGAAGACAATTACAGAAAGTTTGTCATTCAATGTATGTATTCAGTTTTTAAAATACTTTATTTTATTATATTTATCAAACTTTTAATATAATATGGTTTTTGAAACCAATATACAAGCTAATAGCTGACTTAAAATATATTATATTCTTAACAGAATGTAAACAACATGGATATATTTAAATATACTATATATTTTATTCGTGTTTGTACAATATTACATGTAAAACTGAATTGTATATACTTTAATGTAAATGTTTCTTCAGCCAAGTGTGGTACTATTTTCAAACAATAACACTTTCATTCATCAGCTACATGTTTCCGCACAAGAATATTGAAATACACCGTTAAATTTGTCCCCTCACAATGAAGCAAACGATAAACTTGAGCATCTCGCTTTGATACTTTGCAAGGGATGTGTTCATGTTCATCCAGTATAGCAGTATAGTATAGAGATAACTGGTAACTGTCCCCAAAAATCGACGCGAACAAAACTACAATTTCTTAGTCCATGATACGCTACTAAAAATGTATTTGAAAAGTGGCAACCCTGTTTTTGTCTCATAATCAAACCAACAAGTAATAAATAAAATGGCTTCTGTGACACTTGAAGATAAATCTATTTGGGATGATGCTGATGTAAGTAAAATATATAATTTTTTGAGATACAGTGTCATCTTAAATTGGATGTTATTATTTATTTACAATTTATTTTGCTTGTTGTAATCGTACTTGATTGTTTTTGAGACAACATACTAGGCCTAGTTGTACAATGACTCATTAATATTTATTAATTTTTATTTCATTGCAAATTAACTATATATATTTCTATAGGAGTCTTTGGGAGAAGAAGTTCTTCGCATGTCAACAGATGAAATAATAAGTCGAACTCGCCTCTTCGACAATGAAATTAAAATAATGAAAAGTGAGGTTATGAGAATCTCACATGAACTTCAAGCCCAAAATGAAAAAATTAAAGAAAACACAGAAAAAATTAAAGTAAACAAGACTCTGCCCTACCTAGTTTCAAATGTTATCGAGGTTAGTATTTTATTTTATTTATTACCATTTTACAGACACTTGGACCTCAAATCATGGATAAGGGTAGCTTCCTTGGAGTCTTTAATTTAATTGTTACTTGATAATGCTTGCTCTATAACTCTCATGTATCTAACTACACTCAAAATCTTACAATTGATAGGTACTGCACATATTTCGAGCTGATTGCTATTTGTTCACAGCTGTCTTTCGTTCTACCACCTAATGTATAATTTATAAACTTTTATTTAGGCTTTTTTTTAGTTATCCTATGGGTCATACATAATATAATCTCTCCCTCAGTGTTTTGTTTGCATATTTGACTTCAGATAATAAGGTTAAATTATGAATGTCCTCACCAAAAGTATGGTTGTTATGAATCAATACATGAATTTATCTTTCACCTGCATCGCCTTCCCTCTCCCCCACTACTCAACTTAGCTTCTATTATATGTGTGTATTTTGTACTTGTCTTTTTTTATGGTTAACTGAACCTGTTTTTTTGTAACTTTAATGTAACGAGCTAACTGCTCATTTTTAAAGACAAATAAAACTAACAAACACTAGCCTACGTAAGCAAAGCTAAAATTATCACTTCATTAGAACTCAAATGTTATGGATTGCCAGGGTTCTAGATTAGCTATATTCGCCATGAATACAAAGAAAAATTTAATAATTTATTACAAAAGGTGGTATTTGTCATAAAAAGTTATTATTACTTAAATATTCATTTCAAGTCTTGTGATCAAAACTTGTCACTTTTGATGGATATTATAAATACCGGTACCTAAAAATATTAATAGGTCTAGTCATATCTACTATAGATTATGTCTACAACTAAAAATATGAATTTTCTAAACTAACCTATCAAAATAGCATTTACATAGCCTGCAAATATTGAAATGTTTCTTAAAACTAATAACTATAACTATGTTATTTATAACTAGGCCTATCTTGAATGCAATTAACTAATCTTAGTTTTACATTAGGGCCTATTTAATCATTCGAGTGAGGAATATTAAAAATAATACTGTTTGATGAACTTACCATGTTGCAGTTTATTCCAAAGCAAGTGCATACATTCAGTTCCAGACAAAATAAGTATTGATTTTTGGCCCTACATATTGTTTTTTCCTCCCCAATCATTTTCTCAATTATTTTATAACACAATAAGAGAAGAGATATTAGTTTTTGCTAGATAGACCTAATACTTTAAGTTTGTAACTTTATTTGAAATCCATGCTTGTATCCAATTTAAGGCCTAGTACAGTAACATGATTTGACGAGCGTTTTTGGTCAACTTCACCTTGGCTATCCTGTAGGCTACACATATTTTTTGTGATTTTTTTTAGTCAAACTCTGCACCTCAACCTTGTGGTGGTAAAAGTTTGAGTCGAGCCCAGCATATTAATACTTTGAATTATATGATCAACATTAAACTGTCGAGAGACTGTTATTTATCATGATTCAAAAGTTGGATTCTTGGGTGGTTGGTAGTTTTATTTAAGTGTAGCTTTTGATTTTAAGGTAAGCCTTTCATATGACTAGCCTAATCCATTTATGTATGAAATTCTTCACATGACTAATGATATATTATTTTCTAGCTACTAGATGTAGATCCTCAAGATCAGGGTGAAGAAGATGGGGCTGTGGTCGATCTCGATTCTCAGAGAAAGGGGAAGTGTGCTGTTATTAAGACCTCGACCAGACAGGTAATCACTACTGAGATTTGGTAATCGTAACAAATTTAATGTTTCACAAAAGTGATTTATTTTGGTGTTATTACATGCTACTAAGCAATAAACCATGCTACTGTAGTTGATACGTTTTTGAAAGAATATCTAATTAAGCCAATTATTTCATTTTAAAAATCAAATTCTTAATAAGCTAAAAACTAAAAAATTACACAACAATTTTCTTGCTCTAGATTGTTTGGACACACACTAACAAACAAGACTATTTAATTACTTAGTGGAACCTAAATCAGTGGTCCCACGGTGTAAGGTGTCACTAACAATCGACTGGCCTGTTGGTGATGGAATGGCAAGGGGTACTAAGATTGGTTTTTCATAAATGGTATCCCACTCTCCCTCCATACAAATATTAGTGAATTTCCTGAAAAGTTTTAGCTTCCTCAGCTTTACCCCATTTATTGTACATAAAGTGTTATATATGTGAAAACTTTTATAATTTAGAATTTTCAATATTTCGTACAGGCATTCATACATTTTGTTATCTTGTTAATAAAAGGCACACATTTAGTTTATTCTTGAAAGAAAATTGAAAGATTGGCAGGATTCATTCTGAAGACTTAAAAAGAACATTTTTTTAAATAGGATTATTAAATTAATTAATACTGTCTTCATAAATCATTTATCAGTGATGTGTTTCAATACATAGTCAACAAAGATTTTCATAAATACAAAGTATTAAAAAACTCAAGTAATTAAACCCAAGTAAAATGATTAGTGCCAAAAATATTTGGTTATGTTTCTTTGGTTCCTATTTTACTTAATAATAGGCCTACCGTACTCATGTATTGACTGATGACAAATGAAATAAGCATTGGCGTACATACATGCTTATTAGGCCTATAATTTTTATAATAATTACTAAATACAAGATGCTTTAATCTTCCAATTTTATGGTATTCAAAAATGTTTGAGATTTGTAAATAATCTCAAAAAAGCATCTTTATTTCAATTACGATTTATTTATTGCCGCTTCTTACTACCCATTTGGGTTATACATTTATGAAAATCTTGAATTCAAATAATAATTTTAAGCAATATTTGTATAAACTAGTTGGGAGAGGTACCAAAATCACAAAAATGGACAAAATTGTATTAATATAATTAATTTACGGTAAAAAAGGGTTTTCTTGGTTATTTATGATGTAATAGACATGACAAACAAAATATAATTTGTCAGTGACACCATGCCTTAAATTACTTTTTTTAAAAATTAAATATTTAATAGCTATTAACCCGAGAGGGCAGGTGTAAAAAAACCTATTTTTCCTTTAACTAAAATTGTAGATTTGAGTTTTGGATTTGAGAAATATAGGATTTGGCTTACCTCTACAAACTACAACATTTACAGTCAAACTTGGTTATAGCGCCATCGAAGGGGCCAAACAAATTTTGACGTTACCTCAGAGTGACGTTATAAATGAGTTATTAACAAAACACTTTTAATAGCTTGTAAGGAAGGAATTTCACAAATTTCAAATTGCATTTAATTTATAAATGAAGATTATTAAAAAAAAAGTACTATATTTATATAACTCACATTCAAGCCTGTTCCCTGAGTAATCTGTAATTTTCTTTTGAATGCTCCTTTTTGTACATAAATTCTTTCTGTCATGTTGTATAGCTGCTGCACTGAATTTAACACGTCGGCAGACTTCTCTGAACCAATAAAATCCTGAAAGAGTGTCAGCTGCTCTCATTGCTTCCTGTAATGTTGGGCAAACAATGTCAGCTTCCACTTGTTCAGTCTCTTCTTCAACACTATCTTCTGCCTCTGCAATTTTTACTTCCACGATAATTTCTGAATCCCTCAACACTTGAAATGTTTCTTAATGATCTTCCACCGAAACATTGGATTCAAGCTCATTTCTAAATTCTTTCACATCAAATTGCTTAATACACTTTGAGACTGGCAGGTCGTCTTCCCTTTCTTGATAATCAATAATGATGATGATGATGGTAGTGGTGGTAGTGGTAATAATAGTAATAATAATAATAATAGTAATAATAATCATCATCATCATCAGGTAAATTAGTGTGTGAGTTGTGCTTTACTAAAGCACTTTGCTATCATCTCTTCCAAGAGTCGTCCAGGAATTTTATCACATCAAACACAGAAATTGTTACAGGTTTCACCATGTCCATACAAAAAATAATTGTTTTTAAAAGTTGCTTGTGGTAGTGATACTTAAGGTTTCTAGTGACGCCTTGGTCCATAGGTTGCAGGACGCGCATACTCTTTGCAGGTAAATAACTAGATTAAGGTTGGGCAAATTTAACATTGGATGATCTGCGCAGTTGTCAACTATGAGTAGAACTTTTCTGTTTTTCAACGGCAGCTCTTTATCCCACTTTCTTAGTTCATCTTCAAAAACACTAGATGTTATCCACACTTTTTGGTAGGCAGTGTAGCTTACAGAAAGTTTTTTAATGTTCTTAAAAGATCTAGGAAGCAGACTTTTCCCGATAACTAGAAGTTCCATTTTTTTTTCAGTTTCCGTCATATTCACACAAACAAAAGCTGTAACTCTTTGTTTGGAAAACTTCCCACCAACACATCTTTCGTTTTTAAATTAGTCTTATCTGGCGTAAATTTATAAGAAATTCTCGTTTCGTCTTCATTAAAAATGTCTTCATCTTTATATGATAGTCTAAGGCCTGGCCAAGTGCTATGTACCCAGTCACCTGTAATGTTTCTACACTTTTTGCCTCACCACAAATTTTAGCAAAGGAAATCGAATGTCAGGCTTTAAAGCGATCCAGCCATCCATTGGAGCATGTAAATTCAATACCAAACAGTTTTCCAAATTCTGGAGCCTTTTCTTTCAAAATTGGTCCACCCACAGGAATATCTGAACCTCGACACTGTTTGAACCATTTAAAAAATGCTGCGTCCACTTCATTATGTTCACATTACCAAATGTTTTTCTATTTCTTTTCCATCTTCTTCGAATGCATTTAAAATCTCTTTCTTATTTTTTAAAATTGTGCCTATAGTTGAGTTCACTAATAAAAAACAGCATACATCTGTCTTTTCCCTCCCACTTTCAGATGCTCTAATGACACATACTTTCTCTTGAATAGACAGGCCTAACTTTTCTTTTTGTACAACAACTTGTCATGAATATAAAAAATGTAGGTCAACGTTAATGACTACCAAATGACTACACAATGTCTACCACAACTTACATTGAACTTATAAAACCTGGAAAAAAAACCCAGCTTGGCTTGGAACTTAGACACGCACACAAGACAGTTTCAGCCAGCTCAGTGACAATGAAGGAGGGTTAGTCCTTTCTTCATTTTGACCTTGAAGTGCCCACGATTTGTAACCCTCTCCCTGACTTGGTTTTGCCATTCAGTCTATTATTAGACAAGAGCACTTTATAAGCAGTACACTCTCAGCTGCTATAAAATAAACCTCTTAAGGAATTGGCCTCTTTTTTTTTTACATATAAATACATTTAAATACAACTTAAAGTAAAATACCTAAGAAGTTATTGACGCTACAACAAAGGTTTTTGTAACGTTAATGGATGACAGTTTGACCAAACTGCTGAAAAAATGACGCTACGCCCCAAGTTGACGGGGGCCATTATAACCAAGTTTGACTTTTTTTTCCCTTCTTTTTTAAATTCAAGGTATTTAACATGCACATTCTGAACTGACTGATTATATCAGCACGCAACTTGTAAACTAACTTAAATCTAGAACAGACACATCATCCAGCCCTTCGGCTGTTAATTCATCCCTATGAAAGGGTAAGCCCACATTTTACCAATGATAAATTTTTCAGCCATGCCAGGAATTGAATCCGGTGTCAGATTATTATTTTAATAGACGTAGTTAAACAATGTTTAATAGTATAAATCCAGATTATGACAACACCTTTTATTTTAATCCATTTTATAAAAGACAGAATGAATAGGAAAATAGGATAGAAAGATCTACTTTCTTATGAATTAAAAAAACCTTCAAAAAGTGAAATGAGGTTTTCCTTAAGGAAATGAAAAAGAATATTGTTTATTACAAGATAAAAATGTATATACAGTTAACTCCCAACCATCTGTAGTAATGGAGGGGACGAGGTGCGGGAAAAACAAAAAATCTGGGATAATTTGCATGTTTAGAAGAACAAGATATCTTAGCACATTCAATTCAAACTAGTACTCACCTATCTTGACTGCGTCTATGAAAACATAATTATATTTCACACACTAAGATAATTAAAAAAAACCATTTTAAATCAATGTGCAATATACTCTAAATGGACACATCACCTAAAAAAGTTTGTATTATTCCTAAGCTTCATTGCAGCTGCTTCCTTATCCTTTGAATTTTCCATAACATCAGCTTATCAGATAGGATCATGTCATCTTCCTGTTTCAGATAATTAAGCAGGTACAACCCCAAAAGGCCTTCTCCCCCCTTGCATAAACTTTTTGTTTCTCTGGCCATAATCTCTTCCCTAGAGATTTACTGAGTACAACAATCGGTAGCCCTGTATTCATTTCTCCATCAGCGTGACTTTTTCAAAAACCTATTCCATGCTATTGGCGATGCCGCAGCTAAGCTGCAAAACAGATAATCAGTCCGCGGATAGTCGGGAGTTTACTGTACATGGAAAACAGGGATGGCGCATATTGACATTTCATTGCAATAAGTTATTGTAATGCCATCTATCAATGAACCACTGTACTTTTAGCATACTTCAGATTCATAATACTTCAGAATGAAGCTAATAGGTGGGGCTACCAGTTCAATGATATACTATGACCCTGAATTAATCAATAAATGAGAAAATAAGTGAGTAGCAAAAATATGTGTTGGATAAGAGTATACGAGTAGGAAAATGGCTGCCGGGCTTGCGTAGATCGCTGTGCTAAACACGCGCCAGGTAATGGATTAATACACTTGTCCCTCTTGAACATACTACAGTAATCTCACTTCTCAAAGTCAACATGTTATTTTCATGTCATCTGACCACCCCTCTAACGCCCGTCCTTAGCCAAAGCTTAGTCATGATTATGGGAATGTGTGGAAATTCAATTTTGCTATAGGAAGGAAAAAAAAAATGAGTCTCACAACTATTTTAAAACTGTACTGGTTAAGGTGATCCTTTAATTGCTCAATATGATCTCGCTGAAAATCTATTTGGATCACACTACCCTCGCCTTAGTTTGAAATCTTTTAACACCTTAATAGAGTGGCACAATTTTAGAATGTGTATGTGTTTAAAAATAGTAATGCATTAAATTGCGATCTTAATTAAATAGTGTTTGTGTACAAAGTGGCTGGAAAAGTCAGGGAATCTTAAAATATATATTGGCTGGACACCCTGTTAAAAAGCAACAGACAATATTACACACAATAGCTTATATATTGTCACATTGTTTTATTTCATTGAAATGAATTAAAGTTAGACTTTCAAAATAGGTACTGATTTTAACAATAATTAGCCTATCTACATGGCTTGTGTTTTCTCTGATCCAATTACGGAAGTTTTATTGCCAAAGTAAATCTGTTTAACTAAAGATAAGCTGAATACACTATTACACAAATTTGAATCTTCATTTTTACCTACAACTTATTTTTTTAATCCTCGAATTCTTAAGGATATTTAAGATTCAAAAATTTGAAGCTCCAATCCCTATTTTAACCATATTGATATCCTTTAACCCTTTAACTGCCAGACTTCTTGGTTAACCTCCCAGGCAATTAAAAAAAAAATGTTAGTTTAGACATAGCCTCTAGAATTATATTATAAATAATTATTGTTTACTATTTTTTATGGTTAAAACATTGCATATTAAGTGTAGAATTTAAAAAAATAGAGCAAGAAAACAATACATTTCACAAAAATTTACTTCAAACCATACTTGCAGTCGAGTATTTAGGGTAGTTGGAAATTAATCAACAATCTTTCTTTGATATAAATTTGTTTCATCACAAATTGATTTTACAATATCTTCTGGTAAAAGAGCTAAATAAAAATCGATTTTGTGAGTAATAGTCTGAACAAATTTGTCAGAAACCCATTTGTACATGTCAGAAGTAATAATCTGTTGACTTCGTTTGGTTGGTGATTCTATCGCACTACACTGTTCATCCAAATCAACATCACTAACACTATTATCTTCATCAGCTGGATCAAATTCAACGTCGATATCTCCATCATCTAAATCAGAATCAGAATCAAATAAAAATAGTCCAATATCATTATTCCTAAGAGTTTTGTGCGATCAACTATTCAACACCATTTTATTGTTTACATAGAAATAAACACACGCACTCAAGAGAACTGCTGCCAATAACCCACTTGATTTAGTCACAAAACTTTAACAAAATTTGTTCCTTAAATATAAAATACAGTTGGCAACACTTCTGGGAGAGAATTTTAACTGTTACTATGTGAATCGAGTTTACTCGTGTATGATATGTCAGCACAGTTAGCCTACCACGAGTATACTTGTTTTTGGCAGTGAAAGAGAAGTAGGAAGAGCACTTTTATTTTGCGCACTTTTGATAGTTGTTTTTAAAGTTACTTTTTTATGAATCGATTAATCCTAACTAGCCATTGTATTTCGAATTGTATTTACTAGTTGCAGGGGCGTCGCACAAAATACATTTTTGAGTAGAGGGGGAAAGAAACGGGAAATTTCCAAACTCTCGTCATTCTGTAATTTAAAAAAATTCCCAGGTGATTAGGTGATAAGGGTAACTTTGAGAACACTGCAGGTCTGGTGGTATGGAATACCCCCCAGTTAATATGGGGGTAGGGGGTGTAGGGAATTCTCTCCCGGGAAATTGGGCCTTGAATCGAGGTTTTAGGCAACTATTTTTAAAGTTATTTGTTAATGATGGATTTTTCAAGTTATGAGTGTTATTTGTTTTGACATTCACCATCATTGCATATTGGAACACTAAAGTTTTGGCTCGTAAAAACCTTAGGCTTCATCATGTGATCAACTTAAAACATCACCTAACCTTCTTAAGACTACTAGTATCTAGTAGATTAGAAGTAGAAGTAGCCTTAAAACTATTAGGCACTTACAACAGTGCTACTAGACAACTTTAACTAAGTTTTCTTTACAATCTACTACAAAAGGTATCTCCTTTCAATGTTTGATGAGCTATAAAGTTGGGAACTTTTAATTTAAAGAGTAGGAATCGACATTGGGAAATTAATTTAAAATTTATCTGTACAAGTCTGCGGTAAAGAACTTTCATAAGCAAAAGTAAAGAAATGTCATAACCGAAAGTACTATAGCACATAATAATTCTAGGATTTTCCAACTCAAGATCTCGACTCTCCACAAAATTCTCAACTTTCAAGATTTTTCCAATATTGGGGTAAGGGGGTTTACACCCCTTGCCCCCTTCCAGCGTGATGCCCCTGACTACTGTAGTTGCTATGACCTCTGTGCTGGTGTACCTTAAAAATTCAGTAATACCTTATTGTTAATGATAATGAGGATGATAATTTTTAACTACATCTTCGATAATTCTTTTCCAGACATACTTTCTGCCAGTAATTGGCTTGGTGGATGCTGAGAAGCTTAAGCCAGGTGACCTGGTAGGAGTGAACAAAGACTCCTATTTAATCTTGGAGACCTTGCCAGCAGAATATGATGCCCGTGTAAAGGCTATGGAAGTTGATGAGAGGCCTACAGAGCAATACTCTGACATTGGTGGATTAGACAAGCAAATTCAAGAGGTGGGTTTATTTAATCACTAGGCTTAGAAATTATTTTGTGCATATGCTTCCTTAAAATGTAGAGTACGCGTGTCACCCCTTCCTCAAACTTTTGAGGGGGATCAAAAATGAATGGAACCACCATCTTATTTGTATTATTAAATATTAGAAGGACTTTGGAATGTCAGTCAAAGGACAAATCTCCTTTTCTTCAACACCCACAGTAAATATTTTCAAAACATTTTGAAGAAAGAAGAGAGCTTTGAAATATTTCATGAATATATTTGGAATATTTCACCATGTGATCTTAGAACACCTACTTGACAGTATTTTAACACATACTAGTGATTAAATTACATTGTAACATAAGCATAGATAAAATAGGCATGTAAGTAAAATATATGAGGTATACTCGATATTATTAACATTATTTTGTTCGAAAGAAGAATACATAATATCTAACACTTTAATTTGATGGTCACTGTATGAAACAAATTAAAAAAAGCTTTTTACTTTTTAGTTATGCTAAATTCTTGCCTTACATTCACTTTACATATAGCACACGTATCCAATATTGAGTCCTTTATATTCTATCTTGAAATTATCTATGAATCTCTCTAATGATTTACTAGGGCATTTTTGATACAGATGATAAATAAATATAAATAACTTCAAATATGATGGATTAAATAGACAAGCAAGCTATTATATTTGTTGATTACGGTAATAGCTGTTTCTTAATATCATATTTTATTTAAATTGAAAAATGATTCATTTCCTGTTCCAGGTGTCATTTTTCAATCTAGACAATAAAATTCAGATTTATCAGTATAGAATAATAGTGTTTTTTTCTCTACATTTTTCTCTTTTCTAAGATGTATTTAATGAATAGTTTAAAAACTAAAAGTAGTGTTATATGACAACAAAAACCTTATCTTAGACCTTTCTTAGCATGTTTCGAGTTTTGCTTCAACTTCACATTTAAAAATTGACCTTCACTCACCCCTATTAAGGGCCAGTTTCATAGTCATATTTAGTACGCCTAAAGTGCGAGTCGATACTAAATACAGGACGACACCTACCTAGACCAAAATGGAATGGGCCAGTTTCGCATATGAAACTGGCCCATTCCATTCAATTTCAGGTAGGTGACGTCTTGTATTTAGTATAGCGCCACACTTGAGGCGTACTAAATCTGACTATGAAACTGGCCCTATATATATTTTCAACAATACATTTATTGCACTGTATTAGATTTAATTCACCTTATAGATTTTTGTATTTTTTTGTTTCTATTTTCAATGGCTAATTGATCTCTCATCTTGAATGTGGCCGCAGCATTTTGTTTAGCTTATATTATTCTCTTTAGTTCATATGAACATAAAGTAATTTGATTATACACAAACATAATTATGTATGACCTGTACTTGTGACTGGGTGGTCTAAGGTACATCTCACACCACCCCCTGAAGGTACAAGAAGAAGAAAAAAGAAATTGGTAAAGGATGATTGGACACTTAGATAGAAACATTTAGAAGGAAACATTAAGAACTAACACAGGAAAAGGACATTAGATGTGAATATCTTTATATATATAATTCTTCTGTACGTGTGTATGTCACTGAACTCCTAAACGGCTGGACCGATTTTGATTAAATTTTTTGTGTGTGTTTGATTGGGTCCATGGATGGTTTAGATTCACAATTGAACCCGGTAGGTGGCGTTGCAATCGGGTTCTATAATTTTTTTTGGGATGGGGGGGATTTTTTTTTTTTAGAATTTTTGCATATCAGAACATGTAACCTCAAATTTTTTTCGATACAGTTGATATTTGTGGAGTTGTAGGCGAAATGCCAAAAATGGAACGACGTTTAATTTTGTATGTTTTCTTGACAAACACTGAATTTGTAATATTTGTGTAGCTCACTAATTGGAGTTCATTGTGAATTTGTAATTGTGATGATCACATAGTATTTGTTTTACTATCTAAATCAATTATGCCACCCAAACGAAAAGCCAACGTTCGGGCAGGACGTCTGTCGGGTCCGCTAGTATATTATATCTCTATAAAGAAAACCTCTTTCTGGTTTTTGAAGTAATTTGTAATACATATATATTTGGAAGAAGATACAGGAAAGGTGAATAGAAAACATAAAAAAGGTAACAATCACAATATGGCTGTTTTTTTAATTTTATTTAGCACCGCGTCTTACTACCCGTTCGGGTTATACGCTTAAGTACTAATTACACTAATGGATTAGGAATTGGAAAGGTTGAATTTAGAGGAAGTGAACCCGCATTTGCGTGGAGGGAGAGTGGAAAACCATTTAGGAAAAACCACCCCCAGTTCACCCGACCGAGATTCGAACCTCGATCTCCCCGATCCTTGGTGGTCTGGCTCAACACGACTGGCGCGTTAGCCAACTACGCCACCGAGGCGGGTAATATGGCTGTTACATTGATAAGAAGAACATAGTTCACACTTTACATTGCTGCCACTGGACATAGAAGTATTGTGTTCTTGTTTTCATTATAACAGCCATATCGTTTTTGTTACCTTTTATGTTTTTTATCCACCTTTCTTGTACCTTCATACAAATATATATTACAAATTATCTCAAAAAGAAAAAAGGTTTTCCTTAAAGAGAAATTCACTACCCACTTAAGAGTTTCGACAAGGGCTATGCATGTACTCGGATTTATAGCTTTGAGCCAAGCTCGTCATTAAAGCTCAAGATTGAGAACAAAAGTTTTGTAGGCTGTTAATTATTATTTTAGAGCTTCCTCTTTACGAATGTACAAATCAATTTAAAAACGCAATGGTATGTATAGGCTATTAAATTTATACAATATCGTCAGTTTTATTTATAAATCATTTGTTAAATTAACATATTGTTAAAATCAATAACAAATTTCACATTCATAACATAATAGAGCTTAAAAACTACTTTCGACCTGTAAACTAATTCAATATTTTTGCCCATTTTGAATTATCCTGGATTAAAGTTGCATTGCCATGACAAGGAAATAATAAATATAACTAAATAAATCACTAAATACTTGAATAATTACTATTTTTACCTCTTTCCTTTTTAAATTATAATTTCAGTTAAACTAAAAATTTAACATTGAGAATACATATTGATTGTTTTCGAACTTAAGATATTTAAAAGTTGTATTGATATGTTCTAATACAAAACTATCATTAAGACTTAGTTATTATTTATTTATAGAATTATGTTGGTTAACATGCCTAAAATCAGTGTGTTCAACATTACAATAAATATTTTACCAAACTTATCACATTTAAATTTTTAAAAATCTATTTTTACTAATTGTCTACTAGAAATATTAATTTAACAATCTTATTTTTCATTTTTATGTAAGAACATCAACTTTTATAACCTTAAAAATTGAATTGAAATAAATTTCATAGTAAGATAATTTATAATGAGAGCCCATATAAGGCGCATGCACAACTGCAAATAGAGGAATGTAATGGAATTAGAACAGAACAAGTGATTATGCGTGATTATTACACACATATCTAATCATGCTGTTCCCTTATGAGATAGGCAAGCAACTGTGCATATAGCTCATAAAACAACTACTCCATACTTAATTTATCTTCACTAACTTTCTCCACACTTCCCTATCCATTTGATTCAACACCATCACTAAATCATGCATGCTCTTTTATTCTTACACCTCTAATGTTTCTCTTTTTCACACATTCCTCTACCACATTTAGCCATGTCTTACATGGTTATTACATTAAGGACTAATACAAAAAATATGAAACATTTCAAATTTTTTACGGTTTGTGATTCTTATGTTTTCTTATTGGATAGTTAGTTATACTGAGGTTTGGTTTGAGGAAATAGTGACTTGGTAAAACGCCAATTTTTATAAACTTTTTTTTTTGTAATCGCTAGTGTAATTTTTAATACTTAGCTCGGTCAGTAGTGTGTGTGTGCCTATTGAGCTAAGGGTCCCAGGTTCAATTCCCGGCATGGCCGAAAATTTATCATTGATGAAAATATTGATTTACTCTTTCACATTGTTAAATTAATGGCTGGGGACTGGATGTTGTGCCAGTCCTAATCTTAAATTAGATCATAAGTCATATGAAGCTAAGACAGGCCTAGCAAGCCGGTAGTGGAAAAATATATTATTTGAGTACAACACTGACCCAGGTCATGGGCTGGAAACAGTAATTAATGTAAAGTAAAAGTTTAATTTTAATTTATTTAAAGACATTAGTGTTGAAACCATTCTAATTTTTTTCTTATATATTTATTTGAATGGTCTTTCTTATTTTTAAATCATGTTTTATTAAAATGTTATTTCTAATTTAAAAACTTATATTTTAATTTTTTAAACTATTTGTCTTTTTACAAAAGTATTTACAATTTATTTAAATGAGTGTCATTCTTATTTTAAGATTATGTGTTGTTTTTGTTTACTTTTAAACTCTCACATTTTAAAGATGTGGTATTTACATTTTATGTTTGTAACATTTTAAATACGGTATACTATTTTACTTTTAAAATATACAAATACCTAATTTTAACATTTTAAAGTTATGAAGATACTAAAACTTGGCTCGAACTCGGAAGCTTTTTGAAATGAAAAAAACCCAAGCTCACAGACTCCTAGTTTCAACTGAAAAATAAAGATAATAAGGATATTGAGGGGTTAGGTCTTATCTCACAATTTTCTTTTGTTACTTCTTTGTCCAGTGACAGCAATGTATTGTGTTAACTGTGTTCATATATTCATTATAAAAGCTATTTGTGTTCTATTAATTTGTTTCCATCCCACTATCCTGTTCCTTCTTTCTTATGTATTATTATTTACCTAAAATGAAAAAGAGTCTCAAAAAATTATTTACAATATATAGTATTAAGGAAGTGTGATGTACACTTTTTTTATTTGAAGTAAAGCCTGGTAAAAATTCTTTCAAACATTCCTGAAGCCAAATCAAAGTTTGAAGGATTTTGTTACCCACTTCGGTGGTCTTACGGTCTAAGATGTCACTCTTGCACTAGACTGGAGTGTAGATAATATTGATATCTGGGTTTTATACTAGGTCAGGTTTAATGTGGGTGTTTTTTCCTAAAAGGTTTTCCATTCTTCTTCCCCACAATTATATGTACACTTTCTCATAATGTAACCTTCATACTCCCTAACATTTAAGCATAGCTGTTACATATGCACATAATCCAAATGAATGGTAAGAAATGCTGCTGACAAGATAATAATATTTATGTTATACAGTTATGTTGAGAAAAAAGAGTATTATGTATTTATCTAAATTTAAATATCTTCTAACATTATTTACCCGCCTTGGTGGCGTAGTTGGCTAACACGCTAGTCGTGTTGAGCTTGACCGCCGAGGACGAAGAGATCGAGGTTCGAATCTCGGTCGGGTGAACTGGGGTTTGTTTTTCCTGAATGGTTTTCCATTCTCCCTCCACGCAGATGTGGGTTCACTTCCTCTAACTTCAACCCTCCCATTTCCTATTCCATTAGTGTAATTAGTACTTAAGCGTATAACCCGAACGGGTAGTAAGACGCGGTGCTAAATATTATTATTATTATTATTCTAACATTATTTAAAAAAATGTTTAGACTCAAAAATTTTGTATTACATGTGGAAATTAGAAGATAACACTAATAATGACAAAATTTGGAAAGACGTGTGTAATTAGGCTGTAAAAAAAATATATTTTTTTTTTGGCTAATGTTTGTAATTTCAAATCATGTTTGAAACTGACAATTTATTTTACAAGCTAAGTTGAAGTTTTTGAATTTTCGCACACTCCTAGATGCTATCAAGTCAATTTAGTTACTGTAATGTGTTTGTTGGTTCCCTCTAGCTGATAGAAGCAGTGGTTCTCCCCATGACTCACAAAGAGAGGTTCGAGAACCTGGGCATCCAACCTCCCAAAGGAGTCCTACTCTATGGACCTCCTGGCACAGGTACAGTCTTGGAGTAAATGCTTAGGGTGAAAAGGTCATCATGTTTTCATGGTGTGTGTATAATGGCTTAAGGATGAGTAAGTTGTTGAATTTGGAGGAATAGCACTCATATTTGCATGGAGGGAGATTGGGAAAATCACCCTCAGTACATCCGACTGAGATTCAACATCGGCAGTCTAGTTTATTGTGAGTGTGACACCTTAGGCTATATGGCCACTGAAACAGGTACAGTGGCTATAGTCAGGGAAAACCAGAAAAGTTAGGGAATCTGTTGATGTAAGGGTAGATAGGTAAATTTCAGGAGATTAAATTAAAATTGAAGAAAAATCAGGACATTTAAAAACTTGGCTTCCATGCTTTTTTTTTTTCACTTAGACACTATAACAATATTGAATGATTTTGCTTACTTCTCAGGTGTAAACAAAATGCATTGCCTAAAAATGGCTTTCTTTTTTATTAGAAGCTGTTTTTAAGGAGGGTGGGGGTGTTATTTAATGCTGCATCCACACGGGACCAAAAATGTTTAAGACATTTATTGTGTTGATCCGAAAATAGGCCACACTTTTTTTTCTCCCTAAAGCATCCTTTTTAAAACCCAAGTGTGGCCTATAATTGCACTCAGTAAATATTCACCTTTGATCACATTATGACTTAATTAGCAATTCCTAGCACTATCATTGGTCTTTGTTGGAGAAGGGTAAATTTACCCTGGCTGGGAACTTTTATTGGTTATTGGTATATTTTAGAAGAATATTGTAACAATGCAGTTGGTACTACATACAACATCAGTAAAGAACAATGCAACGGAAAAAAATATTTGAGAATAGATTAACAAAATGAACCATTATTCGCATTTACAAGATAAATTAGATGTTTTCGTGAAAATATTTAGTTTAGTTTCATTTTGTATATGGGTTTTGCATTCATAAATGTTACATTGATTAAAACAGATTTTTAGAGTCAATTTATTGTGCTAAATAAATTTTTGCAAAATTTAGGTGTGTTGAGTAATAAACAGGTCTACCAAAATTTGGGTGTATTTAAAGCACATTAGCTAGATTAAGGTTGATTGTAGCCATGCTTTTGTAAAAAGTAAAAATAATTGAATAATCATTCTTTACTCAAGGATCATTATTGGTAGTATTTAATTAGAATAGTCTACAAATTATTATAAACTAACAGAAGTACCTGGTGTGGCTTGAAATAACCATGCAATGAATTGTGTGGCTACGCCGGGCAAATATATTTTATTTGCTTTAAACAGACAGAAAATGTTTTCTCTATTTTATTTCTTCCGACCCAGTTTTTAGTAAATTAAAATAACTAATCAAAAATTTAAAATTCTAGCTTCGAGGTGCACATGTTGGCACAGAGGGACCACTAATTTTAGAATTTCAGCCGTATACTTGCTATTGCGCAATGCTCATGACAGACAGACAAACCATGTCTTCATTTTATTAATATTGCTATATATGTAACAAAATTTAGATCAGTAATCTTATTCGATACACCAACACTACCACTTAATATATAGTAAATTTATTTTTAGTATTCTTAATTTTTAACATTCCCCCTTTTTTTTGCAAAATTTCCAAGTTTTTTAAAGTAAAAATTGGAAATGTCCCAGCTAAAAAAAAACACTATGATAACCCTATTCTCATGGGGTAGAGATGAGGAAGGAAGTATTTTATAGGTAATTTAATCGTATTTGCACCATTTGGACCATTCGGCCACTGAAACAGGTCATTTTTCAATTAAATAATATAACTATAGGTATTAAAAGTAAACATAGATACATATTATTAAGCTAATATATTACTTATAACATACTTTTATATGAAAACTGACATTTTCTTTGTATTATAATTAGAAAATATTAATCAAAAATGTTAAGTAGTGAAATAGGTTTTTCATAGTCCCTCAAGTTGAGTACATTTATTTCACATTTAATCAATGTTTGTTATATATATATATATATATATAAAATTATTAATTTCATTTCCTATTTCCATGTGTGTTACCAGGAAAAACCTTATTAGCAAGAGCTTGTGCTGCTCAGACCAAATCGACCTTTCTAAAATTGGCTGGCCCGCAGTTGGTCCAGATGTTTATTGGCGATGGAGCAAAGCTTGTTCGGGATGCCTTTGCTTTAGCTAAGGAGAAAGCTCCAGCTATAATCTTCATTGATGAGCTGGATGCCATTGGAACAAAGCGTTTTGATTCAGAGAAAGCTGGCGATCGAGAAGTCCAGAGAACTATGTTAGAGTTGTTAAACCAATTAGATGGTTTTAGTTCCACTGCAGATATTAAGGTACATGATTAGAGTAGAAATCTTAATTTTTTTATTTAGTGCCAGACTCATAGTCAGAGTTAGTGCCCCTCAAGTGAGGCTCAAAACCAAATACTCGACAACACCTATCTAGACTTGAATGGAATGGGTCAGTTTCATTCTGGTCTAGGAAAGTGTCGTCTTGTGTTTAGTTTCTAGCCGCAAGATGCAGTAAGCCTAACTATGAAAGTGAGCCTTATAATAAGGCTTTTGCTTTTTACAATTGAGGGGCTTGAGGCAAAAACATGATAACTCTAATTTTATGAAAAATGTGCTAGCAATGATTTATGTTAGCTTACTTTTTAAACAAGAAGTTATTTTTATAGTCAGTCAAGACCTTGAGGATTTAGCTAATCTTGACAAATATTTTATGTATATTTCTTATAGTTAGACTTCAAGACTTTATATAAGTTTAAATAGTCAATACATCCCATCTAAATCTTCAAGGATTATCATGTTTTGACCAAAACCCCTCATTTCAACTTAACAGTATTTCTGGAAGAGATTAAATTTTTTAAATTTACTCCACCAGATAAGTTTTCATCCTTTCCAATCAAGTTGTCATCACTGAAGACAACATCCTGTTTAGTCTTACAACAACAATAACTACTACTACTACTACCCGAGGAAGATGCTATAATAGCATTGACATATTGAAGTGTGTGTAAATATGTGTTAGTGTTTTTACTTTCATTTGTGCTCTATAATATTCAATCATTTTATTTGTTGCAAATTTTTTTTTTTGAACAATGCACTTTATTTCATACATTTTTTTAAAAATTGAACAATTTATTGACAGGATTCCTTTGAATTTGCAACTTTCAGATCGAAAAATTCACTAATTAATTAATTTAAGTACAAATAACTTTATAATTTAATAATGAGTTGATACAAAGGAGACTGAAAAAGGGAAATGTAATAAGAACAAGTAAATGAACAAGTACCTATTGCTTATTGATGAACACAGTTTCCACATTACTCTGCTTTTCCGTTGGTAGCGGTGTAAAGTTTGAACTATAGTTCTCATTTAATTTTTGAAGGCCATATTGTATTTGACTATATTTGTTTTTATCACACTGTTTTTATACTTCAAAATTGAAAAGGATTTTCCATTAAAAGCTAAAATAATTCTTTAAATTAATTTAATTCTAAAACCATATTTTAAAATATCTCTCTAAAATATTATTTATTGAAACCTCTTCATAGTTAAAACTTGTAAAAATTTGTGTGAATTTTTATTTGTTTAATATTATAACATCAACGCCTGACTTAAGAAGACATCTTAAACCCAAAAGGGGCTTAAGAATTATTTATTAAAATGTGTAGGCCTATCCAAAGCTTAATTTATTTTAAAGGTGAATCAAATATTCACTGTAACAGAGAGAAATAGTTTTGTTTTAGTTTTTGAATTAATATATTTTTTTCTAATTTTTAAACAAAAACTCACTACTACACAGAACATGCCTGGGTAATGACTAATAATTTAAATGTTCAGTTGATAGCTAATTTATTTTGGTAGTAATAACATTAGCAAAAAATATTATACGATGGATTAAATAATCAAGCTATCATATTTGTTAACTAATGTTATAGCTGCATATAAATATCATTATTTAAATTGAAAAATGACAACTGTATTCTCACGCCCAGATGTCATTTTTCAATTTAAAGGAAAAATATTTATGTGAAGATGACAAATTTCTTTGTATTTTAGCAAATAACTTTAAATTAAAACAAATAATTTTAAAATTATCAGTAAACTTTTACTAGTCAAAAATAGGTTTGAATTCTATTTGTCAACAACTGTAACAAAACACTACTTAAGCTCATTAAACTCTAAAAAACTAAAAAGATTCCTCACTGGAAACATATTTAATGTTTCTGAAGGTAAATAATAATGAAGTAACCTTTTTTTGTCATTTTCAATATTTCAAACGGTTTTCTTTTACCTCTCAGGTCATAGCCGCAACAAACCGTGTGGATATTCTAGACCCTGCACTGTTAAGATCGGGCCGACTAGATCGTAAGATTGAGTTCCCCCATCCCAATGAAGAGGCTCGAGCACGCATTATGCAAATCCACTCTCGTAAGATGAATGTCAGTCCTGATGTCAACTTTGAAGAATTATCGCGTTCCACCGATGATTTCAATGGTGCCCAATGCAAGGCTGTTTGTGTCGAGGCGGTGAGTAGGGTTGAATCTCATTTTAATAGTAAAAACATTTATATTTGAAGGGTACAGAGCAAGAAAGATGAATGTCCAAAATATGTTATTTAGAGAAAACCTAATTTTAAACTTTAAAATGTTGTATCGTTACTAATATAGCTTTGAAATTTCCAATTTTTTTTTTGTAGAAAAACTATATCTCTATACTATTTCTGAATAAATTTGCTAAAAAAATTATATAATTATGGACATTTTAATTTTTGATCTTAAACGTTTAATATTGCAGTGCAATAAAGATGAATGTCCAATAATAATAGAAATTTGAAACACAATTTTATGTTCCTTACACTTTTCAATGATATTAACCAAACTTATCATCATAATAATAGATCAACATTAACTGATTTAAAAAAAAGCTATGTTTATTTTATTTTAATTATAAAAAATAATATTTTTAATATTAATAAGCTATTATTTATCTAACTTTTAGTTCACTCGTCATAACCATCTATTGTTTGACCACTCTGCGTAAGATTATCAAAGAAGGCTTAAGCAGAGCAGGTACAAAACATTTTTAGAACCTGCAAATCCTTGTATCTCTCTTCAGATATTGGAAGCCGTGCCTTGTATTATGACTCAGGGTGATCATACACTCCTATACACATATTTGGTATGATCCTTCTCTTTGCTTAGGCAGGGTCACTACAGATGACCTCCAAGCGCTATTGTAGGTTTCACGGTGATAAACCAACTGAGGATGCTCTCTCACCACTTAAATTTCTTTTATTGGTCTGGTTTTAAAAGGGCATTTTGGTTTAAAAAAATCCCTAGAAATGATAACTTCATTTCCTGAAATCCGCCTGCTCGCATTCTGTGACCTCAAAGGGATTTGGTTTTTGTCTTACGACACGGATGTGGTCGACCCGGCCCACTTACTGGGCACTTTATTTCTGTTTTTTTGGTCCAGAAATGCCATGTTTCCATCACATTACATATAAGAGTGTCCTCGAAAAGGAAATGTAATATTAACACTATCTAATCTTTGTCTTACATGGACAACGTAATAGATAAAATGGATCATATTATAATTTCTATTTTGTCTGCAACATGAGTCACAGAAAATTGACGGAAGAAAGGTAATATCCCACTTTTAAAATAATTAATTTCTTGAGAGACATGTGTGACTCTCATCTTTCTTAACCACAACACGTTGGACATTCGTCTTTCTTTCACTGTATATTGATCCTTTTCAACCAAATGTCTCGGAACTCTCATTATTTATGCTGAGGAGACATAGCCTATGTTGTAGTACTCCTGACTCTCCAACATAATGTGCTGTTATCTCAATTTTGAATATTTTGTGACATTCATCTTTCTTGCCCTGTACCCTTCATTTGTTTTGTTATCAATTTCAATCTCACGAAATAAAACACCATGTATTCACCTCAAATATTTTATTCCAGGGTATGATAGCATTGCGACGAGGTGCTACATCTGTAACACATGAAGATTTCATGGACGCTATTATGGAAGTACAGGCGAAAAAGAAAGCTAACCTCAATTACTATGCCTGAACTATCATATTAAAAATTATAAACATTAAAAAAAAATCAATGTAACTAAAATAATAGTGTTTTCTCATTTGTTTTACTTAAACATGTTAATATGTACATTATGTTTGTTCAAAAATAATCAACAATTTAGCTTGTTTTAAGTATAAATTTAAATTGTTCAAATAAAGCGGTATTAAAAGTAATAAGGATTTTTTTTGTCACAAGATATTAATATTTTAGTAAATTAGATTTTTATTTTTTTCATATTGTATCTCTATAAGGCAAACCTCTTTTTGCTTTATGAGATAAATGTATTATATTTGGGAGAAGGTACAGTAAAGGTGGATAGAAACATATAAAGGGATAAGAACACAATATGGCTTTTACAATGAAAAGAAGATCACATTTAATTGCCGCCTGTCTCAAGTGATTTTAGTGTTTGTATACATACTTTTAATCAATTCACACACTAAATTAGTTATTTAAACTATATATATATGTGTATATATACATATATATGTGTATATATATATTAGTGTATATATATGTATATGTGTATATATATATGTATATATATATACATATATGTGTATATATATATATATATATATACATATATATATATATATATATGTATATATATATACATATATGTATATATATATATATATATATATATATATATATATATATAAAAAATAGATGGGCCACTCGAATATTCAAATCCACCGAATCCTGACAAGTAAAGTCTGTTCAGCGTAGGAATTGTTTTCTGAAAGGCCTTTTTCCCTACCAGAAAGCTAATATATAGTAGGATTTTGGTAGGAAAAAAGATCTTTCAGAGAGTAATTCCTACCGTGAATGGAGTATATTTGAGATTCAAGGATTCGGTATTTTACTGGATTTGATGGTCGAATCTTTCCACCTCATAAACAAAGCATAATATTTTGAATTAAAAAAGTACTTAGTTAGGCCTACTTGAAAAGCATAACTTAATCCATAATCTTTATTTTGTCGGGCGAAAGAGATTAGCATGAATAAAACCATTATTTTAAAAAAATTAATAATTATTAGGTGTGGAAAATCTTAAGTGCCTAATACCTTACCCTCCCACCTCTATGGGAAACTTTGACTTGACCATTTCGGCACATGCTCACTTCTAAAACTTTCACCTCACGAACATTCTTGTAAATATTTTAATGAACACATTAAAACTCATCAAAAACTGAAAATCAAAACTATAATTACAAATAAAATCGAAATAAATAAACTACAGCTTTTTTTTAACAGAAATAAGAACACATTACACACGTTGACCGCCATGGCATATATTATGTTTACTCGCCAGAGTGATGATTAAAATAAAGATACTGTTAATTCTTACTACCCAACTGGTTTTAATTATCTACAACTATCCAAAGAGCACCAATTTATTGCATTCGATCCTTAAGTTAGATATTTTGTTGGGTTTCAAGAAAAATAAATAATGTCAACAGTCAGACACCAATAAAAATGTTTGTTTATGCCTACCGGCCTATGTATTGTATATTGATTGTTTGAAATCCATTCAGGTAATCTGATCACTTAGTAAGCACTCTCGAGTGTTAAGAATCAAATAACTACTTGCTAATCCATAATTTATTTTTAAATTGGTTTTAAACTAAGAGTTTATTATTTTTTTAAATATGCCATTGAAGTAATTGTAAAAATATTTAAACATAGTCCTGCCTAATAAAATGGGAATGAACATATTGGAGTCGAAAATATGTTCATGTTTTAAATAAAATGTATTTCCAGAAATCTCTACATTGCAAGAATCCAATATATTTCTTGTTTTCTACACGAAGATAGATAATGGATATATAAGCAAATAATAATAATAATAATAATAATAATAATAATAATAATAATAATAATATATACTTGGGCATTATTGAGTTCACTATTTCTAATGTATGTTTAATTGTTAAGCATGTTGTGTTAGTCTTTATTAAAAATATCTGTTGTATTTTAATTTTTGCTATCTTATTAAAATAAATTATAATCCTTAAATGATGATTAAAGTTGACCAAAGGATAACTAGGCCTAATCTGTTTATTCCACATGTTTTTTTAGAAACTTAACTCATTCTAACAACACTTTTAAAAATAACTAAAAGACACTCAAATTTTGATTGATTTGATTTCCAAACAATAATAAGAGTCTAGATTGTTTAATTTGGCTGTATTTTGCGAGGGGTGGTTGGGGTTGATTAAAATTGAAAGCATGATTGAAATTAATCTTAATTTAGAGTTTAGGCCTATATTATGTAATGTAGGTCTATTTGTAAATCATTAAAATTTCTAACAATTTGCTAGGATTTGGATTCGAGATTCGAAAATAAAATGTAGATTCGGATTTGAATTCTGAATTGAATTTTGAATTGAATTTGAAATGGAGTAATCCAGTGTTTGTGTTATTTGTACTCTCTCTCTTCTTTGTGTTTGATAAAGGCAACAGTGCCGAAATATTATTCTATTTGTGTTAAAATGTGTGTGTTACTACTTCTACTTTAGAAGACCGAAGAAAGGAAGAAGATGTCACCTTTGTGCATTGTATGCTTCCCACATTTTTCCTCTTTCCCTAGGTGAGCTTTCTTCGTCAAATTTACTCTTAGTAGTTTATGTTTCCTTTTTCTTTAGTTTTATCACTTTCCTTTATTATAAAATAAATACTGTTATTTTTTATTTCTAATTTTTGTTTGTTTTTATATGGTTCATTTTAATTGTTAGTAGTGCACAGTAAATTCAATATTTTTTACCTACTACAAAAAATAAATAAATTAAAATACACCTTTGACATGTGGGGTTTCTCAAATGACCAAAATAGGGCATGAAAATTTGTTCAAAAAAATCATTTAAAACCACTTAAATTAACCAAAAAAAAACTTTATTAAAAACAAATTATATATATATGTAAAAAATAAATTAATCAAGTTCTTCATTGTCTTTATCATCCAATGTAGGCCAGTCAAAAAGTTTTAAATTCTTCAAGAATAGTAGTTGGAATAAAGTCTTTATGTTTTTTAATGTCTGCAACGTTTTTAATATTTGTACATGCAGTTTGAATAATGACTTATTTTAAAAATAATTTCTTTATATTCCTATCTGATTACTGCACACCCTTTTGATGTTAATCTTTGGGGTGATTTATTTTGAAAGCATCTTTATTATGCGTATCTAGGCCTCCTTGATGTTTTTTTAAATATCATTAATGTCAACATTTTATTTGTTTTGCGTTTAAACCTCTCAAGGTTTTGTGTAATTGTAACCTGACTCTGTGCTTATGCTGTAATATATTTTTTACCAAGAATAGACTTAGAATGCAGGGTTGCCAAACACCCGGGAAACCGGAAATATCGGCAAAACACAGGAAGATTGGTACAGCCGGAAACAAACTGGGAAAACACTAATTTAAAAAAAAACTAAATTACCGGACTTTTTTTTTGGTGAATTTGGGGCATTAAGCATGAAGATTTAAAGATGAGCTATAAAGCGAAAAATTGAAACCTAGGACTAAGCATTATACTAGGAATACATCCATATCTCTAATACATTGATGATTATACTTACCCCTGCATCAATAGTGTGACACACCTGCCTCAGAGGCCGCATGGTCTTGCAATAGACTAGACTGCTGATGAATGGGAGAGCGTGGTTCATCCTGGTTGGGTGTGACGGTGGCAGTTTTTTTCTAAATATTTTCCCACTCCATGCAAATGCAGGTGTACTTTCTTCAAATTCATCCTTGCTCATCTTTAGCCCATTAGCTTAATTAGTATATAAACTTATAACCCGAATGGGTAGTAAAATGTGGTGCCTGCCTCTTCATCACTGAGCCCACCCTGCAAGTTTATTAAATTATTTTATAAATTTTCTTAAGATCTAAATATAACAAAATTACCCCATAAAACAAAAAGAGGTTTTCTTAATAGAGATATATTATATATTCACATCTTGTTGAAAGAGTTAAGTATCCTATATGCATATATATATATATTTATTTTTTATAATTTTTTTTGTTGTTCTAGGATGTTTAGAAACAGGACCCTGCCTATCTTGCCATTCCATCTTTATTTGTTAGGAATTTGCAACATCAATATTATGTGTATTGGTTTGAACATTTTCCATTACATTTGGTTTAAAAAAATGTTTAATACAACTACTCAATGAATAGGGATGGTATGAGGAAGATAGAGGAAATGCTCCTGAATAGCGTTCATAAATGCTTGGAAAATCACTTGTTGAATTCATTACTGAGTATTATTTTCGATTTATGTGGGCTATTTTGGCTAAAGCTATAAACCATTATGCTCTAGAATCAGACCATCAAACCAAGACTTTGTGATTAATTACACATTTCATCCATACTAACAAAGAAGGTTAAAGGTGTTTCACAATGTTGGCATTAGTGTATCTCAATATTGTGTGGTTTCAACTACAAGGGCCGCTGCATTTAGGCGTTAACTAGATATTTTCTAAATTACTTACTATTTTTTTTAAGCCAGGATGTAGGAAACACTGACCTGGATGCCATTTATGATTTTTTTTTGCGGTTACTTTACATATTATTACTAAAATTGTCCACAAAATATTTAACTCCCAAATCAAATTTTTCTTAAAATATTTTTTCAGAAATGTTAGCTGCTAGCTAAGTTTAAGGCTGGGCAGATGCCGATTACCTATCGGATAATCTGTGATCATCCTAAAATCGGTAAACCTGATAAGGTGTTATTGCAGTTAAGCTGGTCTGGTATTTATGCCACAATCAGTCAAACCATAAACTGATGATCGATTGACATTTTGAACCCGATTATTTACACCGATCTTTTGAACTGTGTAGGTTACAAGTAAGGTAATGTTAACTCATCAGTAAATTAGGTAGCAGACAACATGAACCTTTTTACTATTGCTTGGCTGAAGGTAAGCAATCATTCAGTTGGTTGGATTGGGGTGGGGGGCATTAGCAGTTGTTTACTGGTCATATTTGAAAGGTGACTAATACATGAAGGTTTGCAAGTGAAACAGAGTGAGAGAGAAAAATATTGCTAGAGGGTAGATTTCTAAGTCAACACTTTGTGAGCAATAGATTAGAGAAAGTGTGAAATAATGGGAGGGTAAATTTAAGGGGCGACAGTACAAAAAAATGTCAACACTGTTTCATGACTTCTTGACTGCTCAGATAATTTTTCACCTTAGTTACTTATTTTATAAATTATATACATATTAACTAATTATTGTATTCAATGGCTTTAAATATTTATTTTGTCATCTCTATTGTTTGGCTAAAGTATACTATTTAAAATTTAAATAGTAACTATTGTTAGTTCTTCTTCATGCTAAAGATGAAAACAAATAAAGAAAATCTTAGCCTTTGGTTAATCATGTGTTAGTTTTGAAATAATTACTATAAACTAATAATAATTAATGCTCACAGTTTAGCATTTTAGATTTATATCAAAGCGGTCTTAAGACTTACTACCTTGCCCCTCCCCCTTTTTCAAATAACTGACACAGCATATTTAAGTTTTTATTAGGATAATTTTTTTATGTTTATTAATATTTTTGTTAAGAATTTAATGAACAAAAAATTGTGTAAATTAAAAAAAATGTGTTTGTTGTTTTGTAAACTACCTTAGTAAGATCACAAATAAAATAAATTAAATGATCAGCATCGGCAAAAGGGCTGATCGGTCCAACCCTATGTTATACCAGGAATGATCAATACAAAGTTTGTTGTCATATATGATACAAGGCTAACATGGCTTGTATGAAAGTCTTACTTTTCATCACAGTCCCGTCATTCAAACTTCCTAGCTCTCACATATATAGAGCTTATCGCGTAGGCTACTTGTTCATTTATTTATTTATTGCAATATCATGGCACTTTCGCAAGACTTCTACAAAAATGTTCTGGCCACATGAGCACTTTTTCTCCAAGGTAGAAAAGAATATAGGTGTGTGTTTTGAGTTAGAAATCTTTTTTCATCGACCAATTTTAATTTGTAATGAGATATACATGCAATTGCTAAAATATTATATTTACTTTAAAAGGAAATTTTTGACAACACAGAAACACCACTTTTTTAAAATATTGAAATCTTATTTTTCATATTTTTGTGTTTTCTTTGAATAGATTGTATGCCACCTATTCCTATCTTGAGCTAGACTATCCAATCCCCCTCATTACACCATATCCCTATCTTGAGCTAGTTCTATCCAGTCCACCTCATTAAACACTATCTCTTTCAGGTTCATTCTAATGTCTAGGTCTGTCTAATTTCTGCTAATGTCTGCGTCTAGGTCTTCCCAATGATCTCTTCCCACTGGGTTTGCCAATAAATACCCCGAACACGGTTCTAGAATCTCCCATTTGCGCTGCATGTCCTGCCTACCGTAATCTATGAGAGTTGATTATCCAATCTTGTGATGAGTATAGGGTATGTAACTCATCATCTTCAAAGTATTTTAATCTCTTTTCGGACCATATATCCTTATAATAATATATTTATATTATTTAAACTTTTATACTTTGGTGGCTCAGTGCACTTGATAATATTTGACAGGAGTGTATTTTTTTTTATTCCAGCCGAGTCCCGAATCCCAGTCTAGTATACTGAAAGTGTTGGTTCCTAAATGATTTATCATTCTCTTGAAGCTAATTCAAATACATTTAATCCGAATTCTATCTAACTCATCATTTGCTCATCAATTGACATTTTCTGGTAGTCTGGATGGGTGTACAAACACATTATTTATTATTATTATTATTATTATTATTATTATTGTTTTTCCACTTAGGATTGACAATGCCTGTGCCATATATTCTGTTTTATACATTTATTTATTGACAACTTTTTATCTAGTATGAGTATTGAATATTATTTATATCAAAGAAATATACTAGTGTTTGGCTGGCTTTAAGAGTATCAACGAATACCAGCATCTCTGGTCATACGTTATAAGGTGTCATACTTTAAATATTTTAGATTGCCGGTAACAGGGAAGTAAAGGCTCTTGTCTTGGTGCACTGCTGTTCCTTTTTTCATCGTGGGGTTTTTCCATTTCATCTTTAAGCCAATTCGGGTGCACTTTAAAAAAAACTTTGCAAATCAGTATCTATTAAAGTTTAGTCGTTAATAAGCTTGGTATTTTTTTTAGCACTGCATCTTTTTCAAGTTATACACACATGTACTAATTACGCTAATAATTTAGGGATGAGGAAGGCTGAATTTTGAAGAAGTGTACCGGCATTTGCGTGGAGAGTGGATTTTTTTTTATAAAACCCTCAGTAAACCCGACCGTGATTAGAACCCTGATCTCCCTGTCATCAGCAGGCTAGTGACGCCCCAGACCATTTGGCCGCCGAAGCAAAGGTATTAATAGAAAAAAACTCGAATGATTTCAGTTCTTCCCCTTTCCAAGAAGATAACCTTTAGTCCAGTGTTTCCCAAATCACGGGCCGTAACTTGGGTGCCGGGTTATCAGAGGTTTGATAACGGGCTGCAGTAATATCGTCACATAACTTGGACACTTTTGTCTGTTCAAACTACCCGTAACTTGGGTACACAGCTTTGTGCTCTTAATTAGAAAATGTTGAAATTAAGACCAATGAAACTGTTTTACCATATTTAAAATAAAATTTAAAAATTATCAGTTTTTTAAAAAAAGTTTTAAAACTATTTTCTTCATCCCAATCTCGTTGATGTCAAGAGGAAAACTACGATGCGATTTCTGGTTACGTCTGAAATCGTGTATCAAATATCCTGGTCAATCGACTACACATTGAGGCCGCTACTCTTGAAAAGCAGTTTGGCAACATTCCAGACAATCTAAGCCATCGCGTGAAAAAAAAAGTTAAGATAAAAATCGTCATAAAATATACAGCAAGTTGTTGCTCTACAAACCTACTGTATATATTATACTGATTTTAAAAAAACCTCCCCCCCCACGAAACTTTTTGTGCCTTCCACGGATAGTGGGAAATCGTCGTTCTAAAAGGTTCCTCAAGATGTGAATAAATCAGTATTCTGTTACAGTGGAGGTGTAAGTGCACTATAATAAAATGACAAATTTTTCCAAATTTTGTTTCGGATCATGCATACTAAAAAACAAAATATTTCATAACAGCTTCATGCAGTCTATAACACTTTCACAAACCAGAACAAAAATCAGATTTGTTTTACTAATCTTCAAATAAACAGTTGTACCCACACCTTATAACTATTCAGTATTTACTAACATTCGTTCAACATTTACCATCAAATCTTATCCCACACCTAGCTACAAGGTCAGCTGTCAGCTACCCAACACACAGTTTGGCCAGTAAAAGACAGTCCTTACGAAAAACTTATGGATCAAGACTTCGTGGACAGAGAAATCTGTTACTGTGTAGCTTATTACTTCTTTCCAACTACCGAACTTACTTATTGTGACTTTGTAGACAAAGCAATATGTTACTGTGTAGTCTATTTCTTCTTTCCAACAACCGAACTTACTGAGACTTTGTAGACAAAGCAATCTATTACTGTGCAGTTTATTACTTCTTCCCAACTACCGAACTTACTGAGACTTTGTAGACAAAGCAATCTGTTACTGTGTAGCCGATATTTTCTTACAAACTACGGACACTCAAATCAGGACTTTATGGGCTGATCAATCTGTTACTGGCGAGTTGAGCTCTTCTCACAGACTACAGATATTACGGAGACGGGGTATCATATTCAGCAAATTTGTTATTTTTTAAGGTTATGCAATTCTTAACCACGCTAAAAACAGTGGCTTATATAAATTCTAGGACCAACATAACGACCATACCTTGGTTCGTGAATTCACCAATTAATGATAGGTAATAAACCCAATTTTATAATGATACATTTTCCCTCCCCTCATTGAAAGTAAAATCTGGTGCCCTTAGATAAGTAAGAAGGCAAGATATTGACAGATTTAAAACGCTCTAACTTCTATTTTTATAAACATACGAATTAAAGATAATATATTAATCTAGGATAGCATATGCATGAGCTTATTGACTGGTTGGTCCAGGTCGTGTCGGACACTTGTGGGAGTGTAGGATTGCGAGAAAAGGCCAGTGTTTTTACAGTAAAACTTTTTTTTTCAAAAATAAATCAAATATTGTTCCAGTATAAAAACATAAGAGTTTAATTTCCTTCACATGATGATATCAACAGTTGTTGAATATCTGTCAAGAGTATCCTGGAATTTACTGACAATTTTTTCTCTTCATTTAAAAAAGTTTCTCATCTAATGCCGCTATGTTCATGACAGGTATTCAACAACTGTTGATATCACCATGTGAAGGAAACTATATGTTTCTACTGGAGCAATATTTGATTTATTTTGGCCAAAAATTTGGTTTGTTCTATAGAAACTTTAAAAACACTGCGCTTGACTCGCGTCCTCGACACGCCCACCTAGCGTTCCAAACACTGTATTGTTTTTTACCATTTGTTGACCACATGGTCCTACTCGTGTCAACCATCTGACCCACACAAATTTTAAAATATTTGTTTACATTTGTTGTCTACCAATTGGCCGTCGATAACTTAGTACGCCGCTTCTTACTACCCGTTCGGGTTATACGCTTATTTAATAATTACGATAATGGGTTTAGGCTTAGTTTATATTCATGCATAACTAATAAGTATAGTGTATAGTGCACAATTCATAAGAAAATTACTAAGGTTTATAATGCAACGTAGTGAATAAGTCATTCATAACGATTGTCATTTGTTTGAGAGGTGATCTCCTTGCGCGCGTGGTATTTTAAGGATACTACCTCTATGGATATACCAATCATTGGTCTTCAAAATAATTTACATACTTACAAATATAATGTCCTTGTTCCCTTTAACACGCCAATTTTACTAGCTGTATTATAATCTGAGAGATAAATATTGGTAATGTTTACTAAATAGTATTAATCTGAATTTATATATTTAGCATTTAATGGCAGACCATCTAGAATTGCATTTCTGGCTTTTTATCATCATGGGTAAATGAATTTTATAGAACCCATCCTTCTATATTTAATAGTATGTTTGAATTATTTATCTTCATTTGAGGACAATCTGGTTTAGTGGTTAAATGAAATGAGGCTAGAGTACATGGGCGTTGCACGAAATGTATTTTTTGGAGGGGGGTTATGTGGGTTTAAACAATGAATTTTCCAACTCCTGGTGTTTTAAACCATAAAAATTCCCAAGTGACCAAGGCAAGTACAAAAACTACATTAATAGGAGGTGCGGGGTTCCTCCCCCAAGCAACAGACACAAAACCATCTTCTGTAAATTCAACCGTATATTCATTGTCACTTTCATTTTCACTCATTTTCAAGTTAAAATCACAATATAAAACTATTTAACGATAATTAAAGCCCAATATGGTGACCAACAAAATAATATTTGAAAAATATCTAATTATGTTTTCCATAAATCCTATTGGCTAGATTTTTCTCGCGAGAATATCGTTTCACAACTCGTGCATAACGTATAAGAAAAGTTAAAGTTAAATCAACTTTATGCACTGTGAACTATTTCACTATTCACTATAAATCGATTATAGACGCCATCATTTAAAATAATGTATTTCAACTTCTTGCGCACTATACACAATACACTATTCGCTATTAGTTATGAATTATGCATGAATATAAACCAAGCCTTAGGGACTAGGAAGGTTATATTTTTAAAGAAAGTGTACCCACATTTACGTGAAGGGAGAATGGTTAAACATTTAGGAAAAAACCTCCGTCAGTACACCCGACCGAGATTCGGCAGTCTAGTTTGCTGTGAGAATAGCGCGTTAGACCACGCGGCCACCGAAGTGGATCCATGAACTTGTTGATCAGTTGATCCAAGTCGTGTCGGCCACTTGACCCACGTTGCTCCTGCGTGTCGATCACTTGTCTGTCTACACTATGTCCTCCCGTGTTGACATCGATCAGTTTGCCTTCACCCGTATTCCACCTCTTACCACCTCCACCAGGTAAAAACACAATTATATTTACATTACAAGTCCAGGATTGAAGAAGGTAAGAACGAGAGGAAGTGTACTCGCATTTTCGTGAAAAGAGAGTCGTACTATTAGCACCGTGTCTTACTACCCGTTCGGGTTATACGCACTTACGCTAATTTGTAATGGTAGTGTAATTGTGAGATGAAATGGAGGACCTACAGTTTAACGTGGAATCCGAACCACGGTGGAGGCCTGGCATTCCTCACATTCACAAGATATGATTAATACACGTCTTGTCAGAGGTGAAGGAAGGGTTTGGCAATCAGATAAATCTGTGCCGGGACCGAGGATTGAACCCCGGGCTCTCAGCACAGAAGTCTGACACCTTACCTCTAGACCGCCAGGTCACCAAGAGAGTCGTAAACCATTTGGAAGAAACCACCTCGACACACCTGACCAGCAAACCAGACAACACTATACTGACCCTCTTCAGTGGCCGAACGGTCTAAGGCCTCACTTTCGTATTAAAGTTGTTGTCCCTCACTGTTGAGTCAGCCCCTTGTCTCTTTCCTCCGCACTTGCACAGGCCGCGCCATCCAACCTCTCTACTGCCTGGACCGCTCCACAGTCCATGTCTTCGAAGACGTCCGTGACGAGTGCACCTCTATACACAGCGCCAAAGAGAACTCTGCCTCTATTGGCTCGCGTGATGGGCACTATCCCTTCAATTTGCATGCACCAATGGGAAGCCCCCTGTTTCTCCCATTGGTCAAGGCCAGGCAGCAGTGGAGGGTATTTAACACGGTGATTTCTTGGTTTCAGGGCCACCAGCCCGCAAACCGGGATGGACGGCGAAAGCTCCCGCCAGCACGATGGGTGGAAACCTAACGGTGCCAACGGAAGCCCTGACCAGGGGAGCCAAGCCATCTGTCGCCGGTAAAGACCGCGGCAAGCGGCGCTGACGCACGCGTTATCGCAAGGGCCTCACAAGCCCGCGTCAACTCCGACACCTCCCGCCAAGGGGTGTCGGCAGGCAAGAAGCGCCCGGCTGAATTCTCTTCAGACTCTGAAGACCGGGTCACACGCTTCCCGCGTGTTGACAGCTCGAGCGAGTCCGTGGACGTGGAGGGACTATCTTCAGGATCAGACCTCCCGTTGATGCGAGGCGAGTCGAGCCAGGGGTCGGATGATGAGTCTGAAGGGTTTCAGACCGTAAGACCCCGCCGAAGGGGTAAGGCCGGCAACACCAGGAAGCTACCGGGGGGCAACCCTAACCATTTAGGCGGTAGCTCTGGTGATGAGAGCGAAAACGGAGGTGGCCTGGGCCAGGGTGCGCCAGCGCTGACTAAAGGTGAGAAGCGGCGGAAACCTAAGGGTAAGAACACAAGCCGTGCCTCGCCTCAGCCTGGTACTAGTGGTTCTGGGCCGGCTCCCAAAGCCAAGGGGAAGATCCCTCCCATCATCTTGTGTGATGTGGAGGACTACTCCAAGGTGGCGAGGGCCATTCGAACCAAGGTTCGAGAGCCTGTGGAGGCGGTCAGGCAGCCGGGGGATCGAGTGCGCCTCCAGTGCGTGTCGGAGGAAGATTACCGCGCCCTCCAGAAGTTCTTGCCGAGCTTGGGGATCCAGCATTGGTCCTACGAGCTGGGTCGGGAGCGACTGGTCAGGGTCGTGGTGAAGGGACTCCTGACACGGACAAGCCCTGACGACATCCAGGAAGAGCTGGCGGAGATGGGTTTCCCCGTGAAATCTGTCTCCCAGATGCTCTCCCAGTGGAAACGGGACCAGAGGACCGGAGAAAGGCAACGGTTGCCGAACTTCGTTGTCTCTCTGACTCCCGGGGAGCAAACCGCAAGGCTGTACTCCATATCAGTCCTGTGCGGGCTCCGCGTCAAGGTGGAGAAGTACAAGTCTCCCGGAGGCCCGGTGCAGTGCAAGAACTGCTTCCGGTTTGGGCATGTGCGGAGGGATTGCCGCGCTAATCCTAGGTGTGGGTTCTGTGGTGGTGACCACGAGAGGGGCGGGTGCCCGGAGGAGAGACGATCTCCTCCGAAGTGCCTGCACTGCTCAGGAGCTCACTCCTCGGCTTGGCGTGGGTGTCCCACGTACAAGTCCTTGCGGGCGGCAGGGACAGTACGGGCCTCCAAGGTTAGCGAAGGGAGGACGGATGGCCTTAGCGAAGGCCAGAAGCCCTCGGGGCACGTTGCGGTACGGAAGGTGACCGTGACTCCAGCTCCGAAGCCAAAGCCGCTGGTGCAATCTTTCGCCAGTGCGCTGTCAGGGAGACCAACCCCTCCATCCCAGGCCGAGGCACCTGCCAAAGCCACTCTACCTGAACCGGTCGCATCCGGTTCATCCCTATCGGTCGAGGACCCGTCCAAGACCGTTCCTCTCCCAATCCCTTCCCTACCCACCCCCGCACCCCGCACCACCCTCCCCAAACCCCTTCACCCTTCCAACCCCTTCCTACCACTCCCCACTCCAACCCCTGTCAACCTTGCCACCCCCACACCCAACCCTACCCCTGAGGATGAAGCTACAAAGCTCAAAATTTGTATTGAGCTTCTCAAGGAGATTCCGGGACTGGATCCTTGGGACTTTTCATCGAGTCTCTTGAGGAAGGTCCAGGAATCTCCGAGGAGTAACCGTGGCCACCTGGTCATGGAGCATATCATCCTCTACCTGGTCTCCCATGGCAGCGCACCCGAATAGAGGACCCCCAGTGCTGAAGGAGCTCACGGTCGCACTCTGGAACGCCAACGGAGTCGCGAGGAAGAAGGCTGAGCTGGAAAGTTTCCTGGCAAAGCATCGCGTCGACGTAATGCTGTTGGGAGAAACCCACTTGCGCTCCGCAGTGAGGTTCTCGTTGGCGGAGTTCATCTGCCATCGGAGTGACCGAGCGGGGGATGTGGGAAGGGGTGGGACGGCGGTCCTGGTCCGGAGGGGCCTTGACCATCACGTCGTCTCTCTTCCTCCCCTCCAACACATGGAAGCAACGGCTATCCAACTGGTGACCTCTACCGGCCCAGTGCGTCTTATCTCCATCTACTTCCCTCCCTACCGCCGGTTCAACCAGGCCACGAGGGCTGACATGGAGGTGCTGCTTCGAGGTACCACGCCTGTTTTAATCGGTGGTGACTTCAACGCGAAGCACCCTTCATGGGGCTCTAGGATTATGTGCGCTCGCGGCGGATTGCTCCGCGACGTCATAGATCTACACGGTTTGGTGGATTCCGGTCCCCCGACCCCTACCCACTTCCCTCTCAATCCCATTGGCTTCCCGGACGTCCTCGACTTCGTTGTCTCCAGAGGGATCAGAAGGCGGTTGGTGCTGAAGTCTCTAGCTGAGCTAGACTCGGATCACAACCCCGTTCTTGTGAACTTGGGACGCGCGGTGTCCTTCATAGACCCCCCCGAAAAACCTGACCTTAAGCGCACTGACTGGGACAAGTTCACGAATGTGTTGAGAGAGAGGTTGGGACCCACTCCTACCTTTCGAACAGCAGCAGAAATCGATCGCGGTGCGGAGTTCATAACTTCCGCCATCAAGGGGTCGCTCGAAGCTTCGACGCCGAGGCACCGTTCTAAGAGGGCGCCACAGGCTTCTTTGCCCGATTCTATCCTCAGGCACGTCAAGGAGAAAAATCGGCTGAGGAAGGCTTGGCAAACCTCGAGGGACCCGGTAGACAAGGCCAACTGGAGCCGCAAAGTCCATGCGGTTCGCGAGATGGTCAAAGAATACCGGAACAGTGTCTGGGAGGACAAGATTGAGAGCTTGTGCGTACAGGACAGGTCCCTGTGGCGCATGACGAGGAACTTGATGCGGGTTCCCGCACCAAGGCCGCCTATTGTAGGTCGCAACGGGGTGGCCAACTCCGACCAGGAGAAGGCCGATGCTCTCGCTGAGCACTTAGAGGCGCAATTTGTACCGACTGACAACCCGTCAGACCCGGTGCACATTGGGCACGTGGATCAGGTCATCGCAGCGGTCTCGTACAGACCCTTGGATGAACCGGAGCCCACGGAGGCGGCAGAAATGTCGCGGGCGCTAGCCGCTCTAAGATTAAACAAGGCCCCCGGACGCGACGGCATCAATAACGCGGTCCTCCGAAAGCTGCCCTTGGAGGCGATTAACTTCCTCGTGGAGTTATTCAACGCCGTCCTGCTCCTGAGTCACTTCCCAGAGCTCTGGAAGCACGCCAACGTCCTCTGCTTTCATAAACCGGGTAAGGACCCGGCCCTAACTTCGTCTTACCGACCGATCAGCTTGCTCGACTGTTTGGGCAAGTTGTTTGAGAGACTACTACTGACGAGACTGACCCGACATGTTCGCGAGGCGGGCATCTTGGTGGACGAGCAGTTCGGCTTTCGGGCGGGACACGCTACGTCTCATCAACTTGTCCGGCTCGTGGAGCAGGTCACGAGGAACTTCAACATCAACAGGCTGACTGGTGCTGTCTTTCTCGACGTGGCAAAGGCCTTCGACCGTGTTTGGCACGAAGGTCTCCTTTTCAAACTCCTCTCCTTGAACCTTCCCTTCTACCTAGTTAAGATTGTTCAATCTTATCTATCCAACCGGACCTTCTCCACTACCTTTGGGAACGCCACATCCCAGGTCAGAAGCATCCGGGCTGGAGTGCCACAGGGTTCCCTCGTGGGCCCGGTGCTCTTCAGTCTGTATGTGAACGACATTCCGAAATCCCCAGACACCAAGTTAGCACTGTATGCGGACGACACGGCTCTAGTAGCGGAGTCGTGGCGAGGGCAGCTGGTGGAGAGGCGACTCCAGACACACCTGACGCAGTTGGAGGGGTGGCTGACTACCTGGAGAACGAGTATTAACGTGGAGAAGAGTACAGCAGTGCTCTTCACATGGAAAAGAAAGTTCTACAGGCCGGCCCCACTCCGGCTGTTCGGAGAACAGATCAGATGGGCGGACAGTGCTAAGTACTTAGGACTTACGCTGGACACCAAGCTGACCTGGCGACTTCACTGCACAGAGAGACTGACCAAGGCGAAGCAAAGGCTGGGAATCCTAGGCCCACTGCTTAACAGGCGTAGCGCCCTGTCCACAAGGAACGGTCTGACACTGTACAAGCAGCTGCTCAGACCGATCCTCGACTATGCGTGTCCCGCTTGGGGCCACCTGGCGGATACGTATATGAGGAGGATGCAAGCATTCCAGAGTAGGTGTCTGAGGATCATTGTGGACGCACCTTGGTACGTTCGGAATGTGAATCTGCACCGAGACCTGGATATGCCGACCATCAAGGACCACTTCCGGAAGCTGGCGCAGTCCTTCTACGCCAGACTCCCCGGTGCCACCAATCCTCTTATCCAGGGGCTTGGGAATTACGTCATCGACCCTGGGGGGTGCCACCGACGTCCCAAAGCCCTGCTCGGATAAGCGAGAAGTGACAAACGTGGTTTGGGAGGCTCTCACACAGCCCCCCATAGAGTAGTGTCTCCGCACGTAACTCTAAAAACCTCTTAGTCGGTTCTCAAATTTTTCTTTTATCTAATAATATTAATTAATAATATTCCTTTGTTTGTTTCAGTTAACTTCGCGAAATGCGACAATCCGTTTTAGAATTTCCGAAAACCACACGGTGTGACCAATTGGTCGGTACGTGTTGGAATTTGCTCCCGTGCACCCCTTCAGGGTGCATAAGAGCATGCGTAATGAGTCTGGAGTCTGGAGAACTCTGCCTCTATTGGCTCGCGTGATGGGCACTATCCCTTCAATTTGCATGCACCAATAGGAAGCCCCTGTTTCTCCCATTGGTCAAGGCCAGGCAGCAGTGGAGGGTATTTAACACGGTGATTTCTTGGTCTCAACACGATGGGAGTGCAAGGTATCGTCCTGCCTCCCTTACGTGTTCCTGGCTTGTTCGAGCGTCGGTAGCGGTTTGCTGTTTTCAACGTCTGCGATGGAGCCCTCTGCGAAGGTGAAGAAAGGAGTCGGCGTCGGGGTCGGGAGAAGACCGCCGGATGAGGCGAAGAAGAATCCCGGGCCCGGGAAGCGACCGGCCCCGAGTCGGAGGAAGCTGGTGGCAAGCGTCGGGGGAACCGCCGCCAGTAGCAGGCTTGTGCTGCCCGTCCAGGCAGGGGGAGTCGAAGGTTTCCGTTCGCGGGGACTGAAGGCCCCTCCGGTCAGGAAGGAGCTGGTGCCGGGTGGCAAGTGGTCCGCCACGAGCCCGAAGGCCGAGGCTTTAGCGGCAGCTGCCCTCTCGAGGGGCAACAAGCCTGCAGGCGAGGCCGAAGCCGGCGGGGCCGCTCCAACTCCCGGAGTCGTGCGTGCCGCCGGCCGAGGCCAGCGGGAGTCTCTCTCGGGAGACGAATCGGCCCTTTCTAGGGCCAACAAGGCTTCGGCCCTTTCCAGGGCCAACAGGGCTGGCGTGGCCAGCCCACCGGGTGCAGGCAGCGGGGCCCCTCCAATTACCGGAGGTGAGCGTGCCGCTGACCGAGCCCAGCGAGAGTCACCGCTCGGCGACGATTCGGCCCTTTCTAGGGCCAACACGTCGGCCAGCGTGACCTCACCAAGTACCGGTGAGGTGGGCGCAGATGGCCAAGGGGAAGCCAGCGGGGCCCCTCCGACTTCAGGAGGGCTGCGTGCCACTGGTGGAACCACCGGGGCATCCGGCGATGCGTCCTCGGGTCTAGGCCCGTTGACCAGCGCCCGGCCCCCAGCAAAGCGTCGGCAGCAATGCCGATGCGGTGCGGGCGTGTCCAGCGGGGCCCCTCCGGCTACAGGAGGTGAGCGTGCCGCTGGCAGCCAAGAAGAACTGGAGGCCCTTTTCAGGGCCACCAGCCCGCAAACCGGGATGGACGGCGAAAGCTCCCGCCAGCACGATGGGTGGAAACCTAACGGTGCCAACGGAAGCCCTGACCAGGGGGAGCCAAGCCATCTGTCGCCGGTAAAGACCGCGGCAAGCGGCGCTGACGCATGCGTTATCGCAAGGGCCTCACAAGCCCGCGTCAACTCCGACACCTCCCGCCAAGGGGTGTCGGCAGGCAAGAAGCGCCCGGCTGAATTCTCTTCAGACTCTGAAGACCGGGTCACACGCTTCCCGCGTGTTGACAGCTCGAGCGAGTCCGTGGACGTGGAGGGACTATCTTCAGGATCAGACCTCCCGTTGATGCGAGGCGAGTCGAGCCAGGGGTCGGATGATGAGTCTGAAGGGTTTCAGACCGTAAGACCCCGCCGAAGGGGTAAGGCCGGCAACACCAGGAAGCTACCGGGGGGCAACCCTAACCATTTAGGCGGTAGCTCTGGTGATGAGAGCGAAAACGGAGGTGGCCTGGGCCAGGGTGCGCCAGCGCTGACTAAAGGTGAGAAGCGGCGGAAACCTAAGGGTAAGAACACAAGCCGTGCCTCGCCTCAGCCTGGTACTAGTGGTTCTGGGCCGGCTCCCAAAGCCAAGGGGAAGATCCCTCCCATCATCTTGTGTGATGTGGAGGACTACTCCAAGGTGGCGAGGGCCATTCGAACCAAGGTTCGAGAGCCTGTGGAGGCAGTCAGGCAGCCGGGGGATCGAGTGCGCCTCCAGTGCGGGTCGGAGGAAGATTACCGCGCCCTCCAGAAGCTCTTGCCGAGCTTGGGGATCCAGCATTGGTCCTACGAGCTGGGTCGGGAGCGACTGGTCAGGGTCGTGGTGAAGGGACTCCTGACTCGGACAAGCCCTGACGACATCCAGGAAGAGCTGGCGGAGATGGGTTTCCCCGTGAAATCTGTCTCCCAGATGCTCTCCCAGTGGAAACGGGACCAGAGGACCGGAGAAAGGCAACGGTTGCCGAACTTCGTTGTCTCTCTGACTCCCGGGGAGCAAACCGCAAGGCTGTACTCCATATCAGTCCTGTGCGGGCTCCTCGTCAAGGTGGAGAAGTACAAGTCTCCCGGAGGCCCGGTGCAGTGCAAGAACTGCTTCCGGTTTGGGCATGTGCGGAGGGATTGCCGCGCTAATCCTAGGTGTGGGTTCTGTGGTGGTGACCACGAGAGGAGCGGGTGCCCGGAGGAGAGACGATCTCCTCCGAAGTGCCTGCACTGCTCAGGAGCTCACTCCTCGGCTTGGCGTGGATGTCCCACGTACAAGTCCTTGCGGGCGGCAGGGACAGTACGGGCCTCCAAGGTTAGCGAAGGGAGGACGGATGGCCTTAGCGAAGGCCAGAAGCCCTCGGGGCACGTTGCGGTACGGAAGGTGACCGTGACTCCAGCTCCGAAGCCAAAGCCGCTGGTGCAATCTTTCGCCAGTGCGCTGTCAGGGAGACCAACCCCTCCATCCCAGGCCGAGGCACCTGCCAAAGCCACTCTACCTGAACCGGTCGCATCCGGTTCATCCCTATCGGTCGAGGACCCGTCCAAGACCGTTCCTCTCCCAATCCCTTCCCTACCCACCCCCGCACCCCGCACCACCCTCCCCAAACCCCTTCACCCTTCCAACCCCTTCCTACCACTCCCCACTCCAACCCCTGTCAACCTTGCCACCCCCACACCCAACCCTACCCCTGAGGATGAAGCTACAAAGCTCAAAACTTGTATTGAGCTTCTCAAGGAGATTCCGGGACTGGATCCTTGGGACTTTTCATCGAGTCTCTTGAGGAAGGTCCAGGAATCTCCGAGGAGTAACCGTGGCCACCTGGTCATGGAGCATATCATCCTCTACCTGGTCTCCCATGGCAGCGCACCCGAATAGAGGACCCCCAGTGCTGAAGGAGCTCACGGTCGCACTCTGGAACGCCAACGGAGTCGCGAGGAAGAAGGCTGAGCTGGAAAGTTTCCTGGCAAAGCATCGCGTCGACGTAATGCTGTTGGGAGAAACCCACTTGCGCTCCGCAGTGAGGTTCTCGTTGGCAGAGTTCATCTGCCATCGGAGTGACCGAGCGGGGGATGTGGGAAGGGGTGGGACGGCGGTCCTGGTCCGGAGGGGCCTTGACCATCACGTCGTCTCTCTTCCTCCCCTCCAACACATGGAAGCAACGGCTATCCAACTGGTGACCTCTACCGGCCCAGTGCGTCTTATCTCCATCTACTTCCCTCCCTACCGCCGGTTCAACCAGGCCACGAGGGCTGACATGGAGGTGCTGCTTCGAGGTACCACGCCTGTTTTAATCGGTGGTGACTTCAACGCGAAGCACCCTTCATGGGGCTCTAGGATTATGTGCGCTCGCGGCGGATTGCTCCGCGACGTCATAGATCTACACGGTTTGGTGGCTTCTGGTCCCCCGACCCCTACCCACTTCCCTCTCAATCCCATTGGCTTCCCGGACGTCCTCGACTTCGTTGTCTCCAGAGGGATCAGAAGGCGGTTGGTGCTGAAGTCTCTAGCTGAGCTAGACTCGGATCACAACCCCGTTCTTGTGAACTTGGGACGCGCGGTGTCCTTCATAGACCCCCCGAAAAACCTGACCTTAAGCGCACTGACTGGGACAAGTTCACGAATGTGTTGAGAGAGAGGTTGGGACCCACTCCTACCTTTCGAACAGCAGCAGAAATCGATCGCGGTGCGGAGTTCATAACTTCCGCCATCAAGGGGTCGCTCGAAGCTTCGACGCCGAGGCACCGTCCTAAGAGGGCGCCACAGGCTTCTTTGCCCGATTCTATCCTCAGGCACGTCCGGGAGAAAAATCGGCTGAGGAAGGCTTGGCAAACCTCGAGGGACCCGGTAGACAAGGCCAACTGGAGCCGCAAAGTCCATGCGGTTCGCGAGATGGTCAAAGAATACCGGAACAGTGTCTGGGAGGACAAGATTGAGAGCTTGTGCGTACAGGACAGGTCCCTGTGGCGCATGACGAGGAACTTGATGCGGGTCCCCGCACCAAGGCCGCCTATTGTAGGTCGCAACGGGGTGGCCAACTCCGACCAGGAGAAGGCCGATGCTCTCGCTGAGCACTTAGAGGCGCAATTTGTACCGACTGACATCCCGTCAGACCCGGTGCATATTGGGCACGTGGATCAGGTCATCGCAGCGGTCTCGTACAGACCCTTGGATGAACCGGAGCCCACGGAGGCGGCAGAAATGTCGCGGGCGTTAGCCGCTCTAAGATTAAACAAGGCCCCCGGACGCGACGGCATCAATAACGCGGTCCTCCGAAAGCTGCCCTTGGAGGCGATTAACTTCCTCGTGGAGTTATTCAACGCCGTCCTGCTCCTGAGTCACTTCCCAGAGCTCTGGAAGCACGCCAACGTCCTCTGCTTTCATAAACCGGGTAAGGACCCGGCCCTAACTTCGTCTTACCGACCGATCAGCTTGCTCGACTGTTTGGGCAAGCTGTTCGAGAGACTACTACTGACGAGACTTACACGACATGTTCGCGAGGCGGGCATCTTGGTGGACGAGCAGTTCGGCTTTCGGGCGGGACACGCTACGTCTCATCAACTTGTCCGGCTCGTGGAGCAGGTTACGAGGAACTTCAACATCAACAGGCTGACTGGTGCTGTCTTTCTCGACGTGGCAAAGGCCTTCGACCGTGTTTGGCACGACGGTCTCCTTTTCAAACTCCTCTCCTTGAACCTTCCCTTCTACCTAGTTAAGATTGTTCAATCTTATCTATCCAACCGGACCTTCTCCACTACCTTTGGGAACGCCACATCCCAGGTCAGAAGCATCCGGGCTGGAGTGCCGCAGGGTTCCCTCGTGGGCCCGGTGCTCTTCAGTCTGTATGTGAACGACATTCCGAAATCCCCTGACACCAAGTTAGCACTGTATGCGGACGACACGGCTCTAGTAGCGGAGTCGTGGCGAGGGCAGCTGGTGGAGAGGCGACTCCAGACGCACCTGACGCAGTTGGAGGGGTGGCTGACTACCTGGAGAACGAGTATTAACGTGGAGAAGAGTACAGCAGTGCTCTTCACATGGAAAAGAAAGTTCTACAGGCCGGCCCCACTCCGGCTGTTCGGAGAACAGATCAGATGGGCGGACAGTGCTAAGTACTTAGGACTTACGCTGGACACCAAGCTGACCTGGCGACTTCACTGCACAGAGAGACTGACCAAGGCGAAGCAAAGGCTGGGAATCCTAGGCCCATTGCTTAACAGGCGTAGCGCCCTGTCAACAAGGAACGGTCTGACACTGTACAAGCAGCTGCTCAGACCGATCCTCGACTATGCGTGTCCCGCTTGGGGCCACCTGGCGGACACGTATATGAGGAGGATGCAAGCATTCCAGAGTAGGTGTCTGAGGATCATTGTGGACGCACCTTGGTACGTTCGGAATGTGAATCTGCACCGAGACCTGGATATGCCGACCATCAAGGACCACTTCCGGAAGCTGGCGCAGTCCTTCTACGCCAGACTCCCCGGTGCCACCAATCCTCTTATCCAGGGGCTTGGGAATTACGTCATCGACCCTGGGGGGTGCCACCGACGTCCCAAAGCCCTGCTCGGATAAGCGAGAAGTGACAAACGTGGTTTGGGAGGCTCTCACACAGCCCCCCATAGAGTAGTGTCTCCGCACGTAACTCTAAAAACCTCTTAGTCGGTTCCCAAATTTTTCTTTTTCCCTAAAAATATTAATTAATAATATGCTTTTTGTTTGTTTCAGTTAACTTCGCGAAATGCGACAACCCGTCAGCTAACTATCCGAAAACCACACGGTGTGACCAATTGGTCGGTACGTGTTGGAATTTGCTCCCGTGCACCCCTTCAGGGTGCATTAGAGCATGCGTAATGAGTCTGGAGTCTGGAGTCTCAACACCAGTCAGCCAGTCAGACTCGGTCATTTAGCCTCGGCATATCAGTGGTGGCCCACCTTGGGGAACCACACTAATTCGAGAGAGCTCATTAAATTGTTATATGTTAAGAAAGAGCAATTTGTTTAACCCTCTCTCCCTCTCCACCATCACCATACCTCCCACCGCGACTCTCACGTTGCCGGGACTTCCTCATGTTCCACCGCGACTCACGTTGCCGGAACATTCTTCCGTTCCACCGCGACTCACGTTGCCGGAACATTCTTCCGTTCCACCGCGACTCACGTTGCCGGAACATCCTTATGTTCCACCGCGACTAACGTTGCCGGAACACACTCGCCTACCTTCTTCCTACCCACGCGTGTCTGACCACGACGTCACCGCCGTCGGGACATCAACTAAATCAACCAGTTACCCTCAAAGACGAAGGGATGGATAACAAAGTGGCCTGCTCAATGCTAATGAAGGGAAGCATTAGGGTTTGAATCCTGGTCAGGTCAACTGACGGTGGCTTTTCCTAAATGGTTTCACACTCTCGTTTTACGCAATTGCGGGTAGACTACATTTTAAATGTTTCCTTCCTCATCCCTGCCCCATTAGTTTTTTTTAAAAGTTTTTTTATCGTATTGCATATATAACCAGGAGGGACATGACATTCAGTTCGTTCGCCTGTATGTAGACTATTAGGCGCTCTGTGGGAACAGAACATTGCCCAGGGTACACCATAGGAGGTTGTATACACGTCGTACCCGCAATGAGACGATGTGATGATAGTTATTATGTGGAGCCGGGGTAGTCTTAACCTAACTTAAGCCTAATTAACCAAACTCTGGCGACTGTTGGGACCATTCCTCTTAAGGGAAAAATACTCAAGGTACCAGCCATGAATCGAACCCGGGACCCCTAGACACGCAGCCAGGTGCACTAAACCACTATACCGTGGGGCCGGTTCCCATTAAAGTAATTATCATATGTATAACCTGAACAGGTAGTAAGCCGTGGTGGAAAAAAAAAAAAAAAAACCTGAACTTTAGTTTGAGGGCCCATCGTTGCAGGTCACAAATATTAAATTATCCTAATCGCCTGTACCTTAGGAACGAACTAGGCTCCTCTATGTCTGTCGCCACGGACAGTGAGGTAATTACCTAAATTTACCAAGAAGGGGACGAGTTATAGTTAAATATAATTTTAAATTTGGCTAAGAGACAATTAAAGAATGATTAATGACCATGATGATGTAGTGGAATTTCATTAACAAAGAGAGCGGAAAATACCTGTGGTGGGACATTGCCCTCCCTCTCTGTACAAGACGCTACAAAGGAACCAAGACCGGCATTGAACACAGGTTTCCAAGGGCACCGGTATGTTTCGTCACCCAACCAATGACTTGACACCTTGTGTAGATCAGCAAGTAGCTCGAGAAGTGGGTACACCATTAGGCACTTTGTTTGAAAGAAGAACGATGATGTACGGATTTTACACGCCTGAATCATTGCAAACATAATGTTCCCTTGGGTAGAGCGGTTCTCAACACAAGTGTGTGTGTATGTGTGTTTGTGTATATATATAAATAAAAGGAAAGCTTTAACATCAACCCCAATCCCCCCCCCCCCCCAGAACAACTTTTTAGAGATTTTAAAAAGTATATATTTTTTAAATAAACACATATATAGTAGAGCGTCGATAATTTGGACGTCAAAAGTCCTGATCGTCGATAACACGGATCACTAAGAAAAAATATTATTTATAAAAATATCCACAATGGTATCAATATCAGAGACATGACCGGCAAAAAACGCACCTGAACCCTCGTTCAGAAAAATAAAATAAAAAATTTAAAAAAATTGGAAATTTTTTTGTTTCTTCGGAATTTGTAATATTTAGCAATTAAAAAAAATGTGTAAGCTCGTTGTTTAAATAATGTGAAAATGTTTCTACCTTAACAGTGAGTTTTCTTAAGTATCTTGTCCATGCTATTTTTTATTTTTGGTATAGGTACTGTATTTTTGAAAATCTAGACAAATTGATAATCTAGACTGGGTTGATCACCAATTAGTCAGATTTATCGATACTCTACTCTACTGTATATATATATATATATATATATACAGTAAATATATATACATACAGTAAATATATATTTTTTTCTTTTGACAGCTACACAATTTACTAAAACAATTTTAACATACCTACCTAATCTTACATCAAGTTGATCTCGGTGGTCTTTGACTAAAGTGCTCGCCACAAGACTCGATGTTTGTGGGTTCAAATCCAGCCAGGGTCGACGGATTTTTCTTGAGCGATAAAAATTCATAGCACAACTTCCTCCGGAGGTGAAGTAAAGCCGCCGTCGGTCCCATGTTGATTGTGGCATGTAAGAGAAACCTGGTAAGTATATGAAAATACCTTTCTGTGCAGAATTTGAAGGCTCTTTCGATCTCGCACATAGAAATTATTGTGTGCTGATATAACCAGTTGGTTCATAAAATGTACGTTAAATACCTCAAATATATATGTATTTTAAATCCATGAGTTAGTGATATAGTTTTAGAGAAAGGGGGCTGACATTAGCGTTGGGGGAAATTAAAACCATTTAAAGTGTAGGCTACCCAGCCGGAATTCTAAATCAGATCTCCCCGTCAACGGCGATTCAGTTCATTACTTAACTTCTGAGCCAGTTGCAGATTTTGATATTTCTTGGTTTCATTTTATGCACTGCGTCTTACTACCTGTTTGGCCTATCTGAATATTTATCTTAATGGGGCATTGCTCCAGTATAAACATAGTTTAATTTTCTAAAATGGTGATATCGACAGTTCTTGAATATCTGTAAAAATAAATAAAGGGTCAAGGGTGTCCTGGAATTTAATGAACTGAAATTTAAAGAGTTTCTAATCTGATGCCGCTATGCTCATGACAGATATTAAACAACTGTTGATATCACCATGTGAAGAAAATTAATCCAAATGTTTCTACTGAAGCAATATTTTATTTATTTTGACCAAACAAAAAAGTTTTGCTTTACAAACTGTAAAAAAACACTGGCCTTTTCTCGCGTCCCCTACATCCCCACCTTAATACGGCCTAAATCGTGGTCGGTCGATATCTCTTTTAGAAATTATATTATTTATGTGAATATAGAAAACTACACCTGAACAGGGATTTGAACTCTGATCGTCCATCCTTACGCGCCTACCTCTCTACTCACTGATCTCCACCTTATTAGTAGAGCAGTTGGTCCACAAAGCTGGTTGACCAGGGTTCATATACCTGTCCGGATGCTATTTTTCTAAATTAACACATTCACTCCATAAGGATATAATTTAAAAAATACGTGTTTGTTTTGACTCATTATTGCATATATACTATCCGCATATTTATACTCATGTGGCATGGATGAGAAAGTTAAAATTTAAAACAAATGTGCCCATATTTGCGTGGAAGTAAAAGAAAAAAAAATAGTATGTAAAGAAAATTATAACACAGATTTAAATTTGAAACATCCCGTTGCTGATAAACCAAACATGACGAGACTCACACCTTTATCCGTGTGCCCACCCCCGTGGGTTACTTAGACTTGTAGTTTTTGTAGTTTAAAGTCTCCCACTGATGGTACTTTTAGTTCGATTCCCAGCCAGGGAAAAGAAAGGCAGATATAAACTATGTACGCACTATTGGTAAATGTTTACAACTTAAAAAAAAATACATCCTGAAATTTGATAAAAAATTATTCCTGAATAGAAAATAAAAGTTTTCCTCAAACGCTCCTCACCTTGTGGCGCATTAAAATAAAAGTTTGCTTGTTGTATAAGTGAATATACTACCCGCCTACTTGTGTTTCCCATCTCAAATTATAATTTGACAAGAACCCGTCTCCAAGCTCAGTTGGTGGCTTATGATCCCTACCAAGACAAGTGTGTGACGAGATCGTATGAATTATTCATACCTCTTTATTTACACGAGCGGTGATTAATCAAGGATCGTAATTAATAATTAGCCACACACGACAGGGGAACCACCACCAACAACAACAACTTGACCTCGTCAAACCACAAACAACTTATTTACCTTATTACAACACGTTAAGAAAGGAGGAAAGGAGACATAATTGCGCGTTTCAAATAATCTACATTATAATGTGTCATTCATCAGATGAGTAAGGTTGAACTTATTGCTCACCACTCCCGGACTCTTGACTTCCAAAGGTTGGGTTATGAACCCCGGTCCCAGTGCCTATATTTGTTCCATGGTATAGTACAGATGATCCCACACTTTTTTAGAATGAAGGAGCTTTTGCATTATAAAAAATACATATTGGAGCCCCATAACAATTTTTACAATAGTATTATGAACATTTTAATAGTGACAGTTTTTTTAGCACCGCGTCTTACTACACATTAGGGTTATACGATTGTGTACTAATTACACTAATGGGCTAGGGATGAGGAAGGTTGAATTTAGAGGAAGTGTACCCATATTTACATAGAGACGGAGTGGGAAACTATTTAGGAAAACCACCCTAAGTACACCCGACTGGGATAGATCCCCGATCTACCCATCATCGGCAGTCTAGTCTATTATGAGAGTAGCGCCTTAGTACATGTGGCAACCGAAGCGAGTAACAATGACAATTCAATTTTACAAGAAGAAAAGTACAACAAACGTAAAACATCACATGTTCTCTCTGCGTCTTTGTCAAATGTCCTTCATTCAAATTTGAAAAATTTGGCAATCCTAATTACTGATGTTATTTTATATTGTGAAGAACAAAAAGAATATTTTAAAATTCCCTCAAATAGCCTAAGATAATTATGTTGGAACCCAAGGGCACCATGGAGCACAGTTTAGAAATCACTGGTATAGTAGAAAAGGGCTGTCCAACTTGAAGTTAGCTAAGGGCCACATTTTGTATTCCTATACAGTGTGGAAATTATACCTATACACTATCAACATTTTTTTTCTGTTGATACTCTTGCCAGATTTCGGTACTCTCTTTAGTGTACAGTATTTTTAATTTTCGGATAAATTAAACAGATTAATGTTCCATGGTGGGCCTGTAAACTAATAACTAGTATATTACATTAAAAGTATTATAATAATTGATATACAGTACAGTACAGTACAGTACAGTACAGTACAGCAAATAATATACATAATAAATTCTACACTTAAGTTTGATGGTGTTTAAGAAACTCCTGGATGACGCTATATATATTTTTTAAACTTTCTAATGTGTCGCGGGCAGCAAAGTATGTTGCCGAGGGCCACCAGTTGGGTAGTCAAGTAGTAGGGTTCAGCCCGACTGACAAGCGTGCGAGCGAGCGCGCAAACGACTGGGTGGCCAAACTGGCGAGCGTGCGAAAGAGCGAGCGCGTAATTAGCAGAGAGCTCTCTATAGTTGTTGACGAGGAGGCTACGAATCTTGGCTTAGCGAAATGAGGGTTGTTTTTGACAAGTGATTTAGTGTTGGGGTTTTCTCCTCCTCTCTCCACGCTAATGGTGATTCTTATTTGTAAAGGCCTACTTTGATAATATTGAAGTATTTTAACATATCAGTTTTACACACACAACACACACACACACACACACACACACACACACACACACACACACACACACACACACACACACAACATATAATATATATATATATATATATATATATATATATATACATATAAGTATGGTTTATGATCTTACCAATTAAATTAGGCCGTTAGTAGCAAGTGTGCTAAACCTATCTATAGTAATAATAATATCAAAATGAAATGTTTTCCTAGCCCTCATTGAATATTGTCTAGCGCCTGTAAACTATACTGTACCGGGTCGAGCGCGTGCGCTTGAAAAATAGAACCAGTTCTATTTTTTAAGCGTGCGCGCTCCAGTCTGGCCACCTCTCATTACAACCAATGTGTTCTATTTTATATTTTAGTCGCTCGCCCAGTCTGGCCGCCCCCGTAGACTACAACAGTGTTTCCTAAACTCTGGTACGCGTACCTCCACGGATAATGGGTTTTATTAATATTTTGGTTGATGTTGACAATTTAGAGCTTATAATCGAATCAACGTGGATTTTAACGCGATGTTATGGAATTTTATAAACCTTTCTTTTCCTGTGTGACAACTTTGTTTCGATTATTAGGTGAGCTTTAGGCTATTAGAATTTGGAAAGGCTATTTATTTATACCTTAGAAGATATATATTTGTTTCCCTTTTTATGAACAATTGGATTGGGTACATTGATTAGGCCCACCAAGGGGTAAGGACTGATGAAAGTTTGGAAAACATTGATTAATAGCATAAGGTGACGACGACCAGTCCCCAAATGGCACTGATGGATTTTGTCTCCGATTTGTTATATAAATTATTACAATTTGAAATAAATCTATGGATTAAATAAAAATGCCTTAATCAATTCAGTTTATAAAAAGTTTAAATATAAAATTTCATCAAAATAGCCAGAAACAAGTAGTTATTACTAATTTAATATACTTTTCTCAATTTTGGATTTAATTGTACAGGGTCCCCAAAACTATTTGTAAAGGTTGTAGAACATAAGTCGTGATAGTATGAGCTAGTCTATTTATGTTTCATTGCAGGCTCATGTGAACAACGGCAAACCTAGTCAACGACAGTGATGAACAGAGATATGTCGACAGCATCCGTGCTAATGCGTTTAGAGAGGCGATGGAGGCTGGTGTAGCATTGATAGATAAGAAATGGATAGCCACAAAATTACATCGAAGTGAGCGATGGGTAGATGATAATTGGAAGAAAGGTTAGGAGAACATCTGCACGAAGTTTGTCGAAGGACGACCAGAAACATTTTCTCGAGTGAGTAAAAAAGACATTATCGCATCCAACACTGGACAGCAAAGGCGAAGCAACCACTATCATAAAGAAAATCCAACAAAAGAAAGCGAAGGCCTTTTGCGATGCAATCATCAGGAGCTATCAAAGACGTGCCCGATTTAAAACCTTTTCATGTTGTACCAAAACCCATGAACCCATTGAACATAAAGAATCGACTATAAGTTTGCGATTACCTCCAAAACTGGAATGAATATGACGTCATACATCCCGCTCCAAGGGACGAGTTTTTTTTATTTGGACAGTTCGTTGACCAATTTATTAAAATGATCGTGAGTGTGTATTCTTTCTCAGTCACTGACATTGAGTCTGATGAGCACTACCAATAAATATCAAAGAAACTGGATTGCATCGGGATATTTATTTGTTTCACTGCCAATAGACTAATGTGGAAAATTAAAGAAGACAAGGAATCGGGGAATAGACACTATTTCAGGGAGATTGTTCTGTAAAATTATATCCTTCCATTCCTGCGATATCCAGAAAACACACTTAACCCAGAACAAGTGTATTTTCTTCGCGACAAAGGCTCCTTGTTTCAAGGCTAACGCACTTCAACAGCTGTTGCGGGAAAAGTGGAATTGACTTCTAGAAATCCTGAGTGACCCGGAGATTCTCCCAACTTAAGTGTGGCAGAACATTTTGGATCAATCCTCAGGGATACGTTTGAAACTCTGATGATTGCATAAAGAGGAGAGCGTCGTTATTCACAACATATCTTACGTGTTCATCTGGAACAGGTGCTGTAAGATATGGAATTTGACACGTTTGTTCGAAAGACTGTTGAGGTCTTGTCCGGATAGGCTAATGGCCATACGTGAGGAGAATGGTGGTCACAAAAGTTATTGATGTATGTACAGTGGATAATAAATTCTAGCTGTTAATAAATTATTTTTTTCTGCATAACCCTAGCAATTGGCTATGTAGGACCTCTTACTTACAGATCTCTTTACAAAGTGGTCTCTTTGGAGAAGAAGTAAAGCCGTCGGTCTCATGTCGATTGTGACATGTAAAAGAACCCTAGAAGGTATTTGAAAATAACCTTTCCCGGGAAAATTGGTAGGTCCTTTCGCTTTCGCTCATAGAAATTCTCGCGTGAGTCGGTTCAGAAAGTGCAAGTTAAATACTTCAAATAAATAAATACATAAATAAATACAAACTATAGAAAATATCAAATACGATATATTTTTGATCAAGCTAAGTACTCACCTTGTGATGCTCAGTCTAATATGTTATTATTTTTTCCCCCACCCCGAGTCTTACTGCTCGTTCGGGTTATACGCTTTATAGTATAGTACCTGTTGGACTTATGGTTAAGGGAATATACGCATAATGTGATGTTAAATTTAAGTGCCTTCCTAGGAACTAATAGCCCCACTTATGTGTTTAGAGCACATCTGACGCCCATTAATTGAAAAATTATATACAATACTACACTCAAACCAGAAAACATATCGAAATGTGGGTTTATGAATTATTCATTGACAACAGCGACATTGGGATCAGTCTACTAGTTTTTAATTTTAAAACCCTTTTTTTTTTGTGTTTCTTAAAAATTACGATAAAATGGTTCACCAGTATCAATTCCACTATTTTCTCAAGTTTAATACAGAAAACCACACCATGGTACGACGTTTGGTTCGAGCTTCATTGCCTACCTAAGATAGATGTTATCCGGTGGTTAAAGTGAGACGGGCTCTTTTTCGTACGTAAGAAAAATGGTTATAATACAGCTGATATAGTGTGATTGTAACAATATGGTAGGTATTTTACAAACTGTTGTAAAATATAAGTTTTTTATATTATATATTTTCATATATCAAATCTACAGCTGTTTCTTGTGATATATAGTGTGAACGACTATTAAAAAATAAATGATGTAGGTGACCTGGCGGTTTAGGGGTATAGTGTCGGACTTCTGTGTTGGAGGTCCGGAGTTCAATCCTAGGTCCCGGCACAGATTTATCTGACTGCCAAACCTTTCATTCACCTCTTACAAGACGTGTATTAATCACAACTTGTGAATGTGTGGAATACCAGGCCTCCACCGTGGTTCGGATCCCACTTTAAACTGTAGGTCCTCCATTTCATCTCACAATCACCCTACCATTACACATTAGCGTAAGTGCGTACAACCCGAACGGTTAGTAAGACGCGGTGCTAGTAATAATAAATGTACACCATGTGATTACAACGCATCTGGGATATCCGGAATATTTGTACTAATGGGGTAGGGATGAGGAAGGTAGAATATAAAGGTGTAAACGCATTTGTATGAAGGGAGAGTGGAAAACCTCCTAGTAAATATCTACCTCAGTATAATGATAAAAATATTTGCCTCGGTGGCGTAGTTGGCTAACGCGCTAATTTCGTGTTGAGCCAGGCTGCCGAGGACGGGGAGATCGAGGTTCAAATCTCGCTCGGGTGAGCTGGGGGTGGTTTTTCCTAAATGGCTTTCCAATCTGCTTCCACGAAAATGCGGGTTCACTTCCTATACACTCAACCTTCCCAATTCCTAGCCCATTAGCGTAATTAGTACTTAAGCATACAGCCCGAAAGGGTGGTAAAACGTGGTGCTAAAAATAATAATATTAATAATAATAGTAATAATAATGGCGTTTCTGGGATACATCAATCTGTAGCTCAGTACGTGGAAAGATTAGCCAGTACTAAAGTACCAGGAACCTTTGGCTTAATCCCCCAATGCTCTAACCACTGAGCTATACAGGAATCGTCCCGTGCCCAGGGTCATTCTTCACTCATATTTTAAGGCAGAGTCTGTGATGGACGTGTGGAAATCGTTGACTACAAATGTAATGATTGTACTATATTGGTAGCAAAAAGCCAACTATCAAGTCGTAGGTGGCAGCGGTATCTGATAGCTCTTGATGTTAATTGATCACACATTGTAGCCGATGATTTCCGGACGTCCATCACAAACTCTGCCTTAAAATATGATTGAAGAATTAAGGTAAGCGCCCACTGGGTCGGTACCGCACGGACCACAATAACGGAACGGAAAGTACAACTAATTCGTAGCATTATTTGTTACCAAGATGCGCCCACTACGTCGGTACCACCGGCAAGGGACTCTCCGCCGTTCCGCCACTCGACAGAAAGTCCAGGCGAGGGAATTAAAATCAAGTGTGGTCCGGAATTTTTGACGTCATCTTCAACCAGATCAGGAAATAATCTGTGCTATTCGCCAAACACTAATATTTTTCTGTTGATGTGAACCCAGAATCGTCGTTTCCTACATTCTCCTCTCTCCTCTTTAATTAAAAGGCAACTAAGAGCTACAAATTCTTCATTGCTTTCCATATTTAAATAATACGGTGAAATATCACTCACAAAAGCACAGCTATAAACATGAAACAAATCCAACAATAACAGAAATGCAAACAATACTTCCTTGAGCACGCAAACGAGAATCTCACCTTCTGGCTCGAGAGCAGCTGAGAAAACTGAGTTTCCGTCCATGCCGTCAGTGCGGATAGTGCGGTACCGACCCAGTGGGCGCTTGCCTCTACCCTGATCACGGGACGATTCCTGGATAGGTCAGTGGTAAGAGAATTGGCGTACTAAATCAAAGGTCCCGGGTTCAATTCCCGTGTCCAGGTGTCATTTTTCAATTTAAAGAGTATCCAACTACTACTGAAAATATTATCTAAATAGCTTCAAGCAACACCAGATGTTTATAAATTTGCATGGGTGAGACCAAAACACTAGGTACTCAGGGGGTTACTTTTCTTGCGAGGCTTCAGCATTAAGATTTCGCACTTATACACACAAATAAAAAACATTCCTCCGCCTCCGGTTCGAGTCTTAGTTGGGTGTTCTGAGACATTTTGTAACGAAATTGTTTCCCTTTTCGCCACGCATTTGCGGCAATACTTTCTCTAAATCTTGTCTTACTCATCCCGACAACATTATGCGGAAAGCCCGGATAGGTAGTAAGACGTGGTGTACGACGACACTAAAGTAAGAATTTGTATACGTTCCAAAAATACCATCGTACCACGATAACATTATAAATAATGCGTTATTTAAGTTATCTAATAGTTTCCGGATCGATGATTTTTACTTACTCTAGACCCCTCGGAACGAGAAGTATTGTGATCGTCAAAAATAAAATTAAAAATTGAATTCTAAATGTTGATAAATGTCAACGTTTCAATACACCCTGAAACCGAAAAAGGTGGTTTTGCGATGCCGTCTGTTTGTTTATATGTATGTCTGCCTAAACCTCTTTACTGAACGGGCTGAAACTTGGTGGCTAGGATTTTCATAAGGTTAGCACGAGGAGTTTTTGGAATTATATATCTAAACACAATATTAAGGGCAGTTTACTTCAGGGCGAAAAAAACCCAAACAATTTTCTTCAAATCTAGCGATGTTGATTAAATTTTGTGTTCATTTATTGTTCAACGTCTCTGTAAAAGTGTATTTTGTGCGGTGCACTGCACCATTTATTTTTATTTTTATTAGTCATCATCTTTGAAATCGTTGACTGTTAGAGAAGATTAATCTAACTCCGTTAAACCCTTGAGTGTGATTTGTTATACTCTGTTTTTTTGTAATGTTTAAGATAAGACGTCCAGTTACAACTGTTTACTTGGTTTGGCTTTTAAAAGTTCTTCCTGCGGATATGATAGCATCGGTAGGACATGATTCGGTTCAAGTAACCTTATGGTAGTTGTTCTCTAAACATTATTTTAGTTACCACAGGTTTAGTGCATTTTTTTACACAGGTGACTCAAACTACCACGACACCGCCATAACATCGACCGTTTCCGGTCTCGGCTGATACAGTTTTAGTCACGTGATAAGTCGTTGTTATAATCAGTTGCTTTTTTTGTTCACTGTTTACACACAATTTATATTCAAGTGAAGGGTATATAAGATGGTTTGCTGAATTCTTTAGTATCCAAAAGTTGGCACACAATCTACTTTCTAGCAAATACATCTGAGTTACGTAGTTTTACGGTCGTCATGGTAGCGGCAACGGTAAGTTCGATTATTACTACTTTTATATCCATTACTGTTTCCAGCCTTTGTCCTGGGTCAGTTTTTTTTTATATTCAAGTCATGTATTTTCTACTACCGGCTTCATATGCCTTATGATCTAAATTAAGATGAGGACAAACACAACATCCAGTCCCCAGCCGTTAATTCATCACTGTGAAAGGGTAAACCCACGTTTCACCAATGATTAGAGCCCCGTAAAAATTGTTTTAATTTTGTTAAAATTTCTTTTTTTAAATATCACTTTTTGGTGTTATTTCGTGCTTATTCAAAATTACATGTTATCTGAGGTGTTTAAGTATTATTTACATATTGAGACAATGTATACAAAATTAAAAATTTATTATAGAAACCTTATATATTTGCTTTAAAATTCTTTGTCAAGTTTGTCTGCATATTTCACAATTTTGTAGCCTAAAGTTAGCTTACACTACAACTAAATACTAATCAAATTACAACATGGTCATAATTTCTGCTTAATTTCTTCTTATTTTCGTGTTTATTTTAAGATTTTTTTTTTGTAAAAGCGGTGTTACATCGTTTTTATAGGAGAATTTCGTGTAGCAAGACGATTTCGTTTTATTTCGCTTTTCAAAAAATTGTAAATCATATCTAAAAACTATCAAAGGAAAGAGTATTTGATTCCATCTTTGTATGGCACGTTTCGCTTTATTGCATCTCACCATTTTTACAGGGCTCTACCAATGGTCAATTTTTCGGCCATTCCAGGAATCGAGCCCGGGACCATTAGCCCAGTAGGCAGACACTACCGACTGAGCTAAGGTGTTGGATCGATCATCACTACTATAATTATTATTTAAACTATACGATTTCACTCTCAAACAAATTAAATAGGTTTTAGGTGAACAATTACATCTTGACACGGGAATCGAAACTGGGAATCACCTGCTTCGATGGCTGCATTATCTAAGGCGTCATTCTGCAATATACTAGACTGCCTATGACGGGGATATCAGGGTTCGAATCCTGGTAGGGTGTACTGAGCATGGTAGGCCTATTTCCTAAATAGTTTTCCACTCCCCCTCCACGCAAATTTGGCTAGACTTTCTCTAAATTCAACCTTCCACATCACTAACACACTACCGTTAATATCACATGCAACACGAATG